>JAHRHZ010000024.1:1487204-1507097 GCA_024137785.1 Ginglymostoma cirratum
TCAGGACCCGAAACGTTAACTCTGTTTTCTCCTTCACAGATGCTGCCAGACCTGCTGAGCTTTTCCAGCAACTTTGTTTTAGTTCCTGATTTACAGCTTCCGCAGTTCTTTTGGTTTTTACCAATATAACATTGTCACGCTCCGAGTGTGATTAGATTGCATGTGCCAGAAACTACATATAATCTCACAAAAAGGCCTGTTCTTGGTAAACAAAAGAAATATGTTTATACTTTTTTTTAAACTGAGTGATGGACTTCTAAAGACAGACAATGCATTGACCAATTTAATCCATTAACAGGAAGTTAACAGTTTCATCTACATCTCCACGCCAACCATAGTCCAATCAATCAGCACCCTCTTATGGTGTAGAAATTGTTGTTTACTTTGTAAAGTTAAATTTTGTGTATTTCAGTCCTGATAAATGCAGGATGTAAAGTTGGGTTTTTTTTGCCTTTGTATCTCATTTTAGCCGTGTCTGATTTCAGTACTACCGAGCAATAAAACTATGTTTTCTAATACTACGTGAAAGTAGTGCATTTACATTGTGTTTCATTATCTCATGTGGTTGTCAGAAAACATGTGTTTTTGTACTCCAGTAATATTGTTTGGGGCCTGTGGCCACAAGTTTGAGTTGAGGGACAAAATGTTGATCTGGACTTCAGGGTGAAGTCCGTGCTCCTCTTCTGTTGTACCATCTGGACATAGTCATAGAGTCATACACTACCTTCGGTGCAACTTGTCCATGCTGACCAGATATCCTAAATTAATCTAGTCATGTCTAAAGTGTATGCAACAAAGCAAGTCATGTACAGCTGAGTTTCCTTGCATGTTTTAAGCCATCCTGTTATTTCCCTCAAAACCAAGGGCAGATAGTAATCTGATCGTACGGAGCAATATTCAAGTCTAATGCCTCAGGATCTGCTGAGGTTTCAGTTAGTCACTGAAACTGGCTTGAATTATACAAAATTAGAATCGGCAATTCATATTTGCAATGCAAATTTTCTGAACAGTTTCTTTTGTAAGAAAAACATTATTAGTACCTTACATGCTTCAAGAACTGTAGAAACCTTGCAATTTTTAACAAATTAAGTGCCAATTTCCAAGGTGAAAATTGGCCGTATGGCTACTGTAAAAGGTATGTTTTCGGTTACTGAGAGAGGCCTGTCAGGAAAATACCATGAAATGATCTACGTGATAGGTAGTTCCTTTCCTTCCTCGGGTTTTTTTTAAGAACTTTTTTGCTTTCCACTCTTCCCTTACGTTTTACCAAGCTGCAGCAGAGGGGATCATTGTGGAGCTCAGTTGGCCGTACAGCTGGTTAGTGATGCAGAGTGATGTCAATTCCTACACTGGCTGAAGTTATTATGAAGGACTCTCCTTCTCAACCTCTCCCCTCGTCTGAGGCACGGTGATCCTCAGGTTAAACCACCACCAGTCATCTCTCTCATATAATCTGTTAAGACTATGGTGACTTCATTACCTCTTGTCCCTAGCTGTACATTTCTCCATCTTTGTCTGTCCCCAAACAAGAAGTAATTGGTTTGGTGTTAGCAGTTTTCACTGGTGTCTGTTCCAGACATTCTCCACCCCACCCACTGCCCCCAACTTCCCTCATCAAAAGGATTCCGTCTATCTATATTTCTCCAGGTCTCTTAATTTTGACTTTGTATTCTGTAAAATACATTAGAATCATTAGAATCCCTACAGTGTGGAAACAGGCCCTTCGGCCCAACAAGTCCACACCAACCCTTGGAGCATCCCACCCAGACCCATCCCCCTATAACCCACACACCCCTGAACACTATGGGCAATTTAGCATGGTCAATTCACCTAGCCTGCACATCTTTGGACTGTGGGAGGAAACCGGAGCACCTAGAGGAGACCCACGCAGACACGGGGAGAATGTGCAAACTCTGCACAGACAGTCACCAGGGGCTGGAATCGAACCCGGGACCGTGGCGCTGTGAGGCTGCAGTGCTAACCACTGAGCCACCGTGCTGCCCCAAAAGGCAGAAGCCAGATTTGAACCCAGATCACAGGGCTCAGAAACCAGCATGCTCACCATTACACCAACGTAACCACAGCATTGGTGCATGACGGTATTTAACTGGAGCTGTAGGCACAGGATTACTGGCCAGAATTGTTTTTGTTCTTCTGCTCATTTTCGCTTTAGCTTGCAGCGCAATGTTCCTAGTCTTTGTTCTTCTTGTGACTCTTTCATAATGCACCAAGGAGTAACAGTGG
Organism: Ginglymostoma cirratum; assembly: GCA_024137785.1. NCBI lineage: Eukaryota > Metazoa > Chordata > Chondrichthyes > Orectolobiformes > Ginglymostomatidae > Ginglymostoma > Ginglymostoma cirratum. The sequence goes on from JAHRHZ010000024.1 coordinate 1,489,449, forward strand.
GGGCAGGAAATATAAGACATGGCATTTTGAAGGTAGAAAGTGTTACATGCTGTTTTCCAAATGTGGTCGTCTTATTTATTTAAGATTACAGTAACTATTTTCAGCTTAAACTGGGGAAGATTCTGCATAACTATCTTCAATGTCAGTTGCTTTTGAGCCATAATGTTTAATTTTTTTCTAAAGTCTGCGTATTTATTGCTTAAAATATCTAATTTAAGTAAACTATAATCAATACTACACTACAGTTGCCAAGTTGTGTTAGCATTTGAATGAGAAGGATTTTAAACAGAACAAGTAATGTGAATTTTTTTTTAGAAAGGAAAAACCAGGATGCAAGATGTAAGCTTTGGGTCCTGTTTTTTGAGTTCCCTTGTAGTGACTGGCTAGCAAGAGCATGTGTTAAAGGATTGTGATTTATTGAAGATGCTTGACCGTGTGTTTACTGTCAGCTAGACACCCAGACAGACAAACGGGCTGTAAGTTGCATTAAACAACATCAAAGTACATCTCCTTGTCCCCAGAAATCTATAAACTTAACAATGGTTTACCTCCCTAGTTGGCCCTCTTAAGCTTCAGTGGCAACCTCCTCTTCACACTGGTCAGATCCTGGTAATGGCCTGACTTTATCACCATTGTGCTAGTTTTTTGATCGTCTGTGATGTCAAAAGCTCTAAGATTGTAAAATGGAGGAGAATCTTTCAACTGGCTTAGAGAGAGTACATTGTTTTTTTTCCCAGAGGTGGAGCATGAATTAGCTGCTTTTTTTTAAATTCCTCCCCTCCCTTCCAAACCAAAGCTCCTTCCCAGGTTTGATTTTTTTCATTTCAAATAAATTGCTAAGTTTGTTGGTTGCGGACGTAAGCCTAATGTATTGAAGCCCACTGGTTAGGGTTGTAGAAATAATTGGAGCCTTCGGAGAAAGGCATTTGTACTGGTAAACGTTGAAGTATTTTATATTTTAAATTCTCTTGAATTGAATTTGTTTCTATTGTCACTCGAATGAGTGCAGTGAAAAGTTACGCTGCTTTGGCACTGAGATACAGGGTAACTAGGTACAGAATACTTAAATATGTATTACAGACTTGAGAGAATAATAAAAGTTCAGCATAAGACTAAAGTTTTTTTTAAAAAGCACTTGCATTTTACAGTTTTCATCAAGTCCATGCCAGCCTTCAGACCGCCTGGGCCAAGTCTCTCAAACACACTTGCTTACGCTGTTGAGAAAGGTATTACTTAAAATAATGCTGGTATTCCTTCCTTTTCCTTCTTCAATAGCACTGGAATTGTGGAGTCAGCAATGGCAATAGGAATCTGCTGCGATCCCTGCACATATGACATTGTAAAGTAGATGTGATAAAGGTGATGCCACGGTTTCCTTTGAATCAGCAGGAAGGCATTAGGGAAGAAGATTGCTTTGGAAAGCTGTAAATCTTCCATTGGGTTTGCGCATAAACGAGTGCATCTCGATGCAAATCTCATTAGTTAGTCTGAGACCAGAAAATGAGTAGAACAGGAAGAAGACATAGTTTCCGCTGTCAAGGGTCTACCCTAACATTTATTTATTTTTTTTGAGAGGGAGGGAAATGAGTGCTGCTTTGTTGCAGGATGCCTTCACGCTAATTCTGGTCCATGAGCTATCCATTCACTGATTAGTAACCACAGGGTAAGTGCTCAAATGCCCTGAGTGAATGATGCCATAAATACCACAGCCTTTGGAATAACAGATTGTAAAACTGTCAAGAAACACATTTAGTGCTGAAGATTGCCTGTGCTTTCTAGAGGTGTCAAAATCAGCAGGACAGTAATCCTTTTTATGAATCTAGAGCCAACAGGGCAGATTTGTAATACTTAACAGAATGCCTGTTGAATTCATAGCAGTCGAATAATATTATGTTATCACTATTTATCATTCAAATGTTTAGCTCCATTGCTTTCACTGATATTTCAACAAGAAATCACTGACAATATAATTTAAGTGGTCTCAATATAATTGAGAAAGGAGATTTTAATTTCATCAAGAGGAAAATGATAGAGTGTGATGATCCTTTCCATCACTGTTTCTTTTCCCATTTTGAGAAAAGTTGTCCAAAATGCCTCCAATTTGGGGCTTTTGACCTGCTAACTGTCAGAAATAGTTACTTGATTTATTTCATCTGCTTCCCCAACAAGTTTTCTCTTGTGTATCTTATTTAAACCAAACTGGTTATTTCTACATAAAGTTGACTTAATGCTTATCCTCCTGACGTACGCCAATTATTACCACAAATGTGCTTTTGCTGTTAGTATGCACTTCATTATCTAACTACTCCAGAGTGGGGTTGGCTTTTAAGTCTTGCTGGTTTACATTTTAAATTACTGGATGAATTTGAGATCAAGTACGGTTTTAACTGACTATCTTGACTTCGTGCCTTAACTGTATTCCATTGTAGCTCCACTCAATTTAAATGAGTGAATGCAATTTGCTATATGCTACAGAATGTATAGTGTTATGTCATGAGCAGTCTTCGAGTTGCAAGTAACACATTTTGTTTTAATAAGCTATGAATTTCTGAAACGTATAGCCCAAAAGACTTTAAAGGTTTAGAGAAATTGAATCCTAAAGTACAGTTTTTGTTTTTTTGGTTCTCTCTCCACTGATGCAATAGAGTTAATGTTTTGAGTCCTGTATGACTGTTCAGAATGGTTCTGGACTTAAAACATTCTGGACTGTTTGTCTCTTCACAGATGCTGGCAGACCTGCTGAGTTTCTCAAGCAATTTCTGACTCTTTCGCATTTCCTGCATGCACAATATATTATTCAATTATTATTATATCTTCAATTTTATTCAATTTTTTATGTTACTTGTTATCCAAAAACCAATTAGGTTTCAGCTTTGTAATCTGTGCATTTCTATATGACTGAACACATCAGATTTTTGTCCTGTTCGTGTTCATTGTTACAATAGCTGTAGTTACCTCGGTTGAGTTCAAGCCAAAGTTAAGGTTCAGGAAACTTTGGCTTGACTGCCATCCTGGTCAGTTCTCAGTAATACAACCAAATGATCACTTCAAGTAGAGGAGGCACAAACATTGTAAGCCTTGTCTTGGCCGTTCTTCAGTATTAAGGTTGAATTGCTTTCATTCCAATTTGCTGGGTTGTGAAGCAGCTGTTAAGCTGGTAGACTTTGCCGTAGGCAGGGCAGGTGGTGCTGGAGGAATTGAATTGATGTGTTGCTTCGAGATGTAAGTGCTTCTTCCAACACCTCCATGTTCATCTATGCACATTCCAATGATGTGTCTGGCTGCGTTCAGTGCCATTCTGAGTCGGCATCCTCATTTTGGTCAGTCACGAGCCAGGGTTTTCCACGATTTGGTGCGTATGTTTGAGGACATTGCTGAAGTCTTTCTACTTGGGAGTCTTTTGCCGGGATCAGCGTCTGACCTGAGCAATTGCTTTGAGAGTCTGGTGTAAGACCTATGATCAACATGTCCCATCTTTTTTTAAGTGCGTGGCGCATAAAATGTGTCAGGTTGGCTTGGAAGAGGGCACTACTGTTGGACTGCCACTGGATTTGGAAAATCATGCAAGTTGTGTGCATTTGGAGAGCCTGTCAAAGCCATTCATCATATTTGGCTTGGTCAAATCAAGCTGTGCCAGACTTTACTGTGTTCTTTCTAAACTGCCAAATATTAAGTCTTCCAGGAACACAGAGTTTCTGACTTTTTTACAACAAAACTGTCTCTTTGCAGTCTTCTACCTGCCTCTTCTTTTCCCATAGAAGTCACTTTTTTTTTATTATTGAGACCTAGACAATATATTAAGTGATCTTAACTGTTTTTGCCTGAATCAGAGTAACGTGTTGAAGGCGCTCTATGAATATGCAACGTTCGAAGGTGCTTCAGATACTTTATACATCACAATATAACAATCGCATATTAGAGCTGATGACCGAAAACCCAATCGCATATTATTAGGGCAAGTGAGCTAAAACTTGGGAAAGGAGGTACATATTCAAGCATCTTTTAAAAAACGAAAATTAGGTAGAGGTACTTTGCAAAGGAATAAATTGCTTTGAAATTCAGGCAGCTGAGGACACAGTCACCAACCTTGGAGGCATGAGAATCAGGGATGCAGTTAGAGGAGTACAGATCTTAAGAGCTATGAGGCTGTAAGTGATGGTGGAAATAGGGAGGGCTAATTTGATGGAAATTAGGGATTGCACAGGAAAAGATGTGAGGCTGGCCAGGCATATGATAGGATTCTTGCGTCTGTGAGAAGCCAAGGCACCGATCAAGTTTCAGCAGCAGCTCGGCTAAAACAGAGACACAAAGGAGTGATTAATCTAAGTTAAATTAGACTGTCTTATTGACAGCATGGATATATGATCGAGAGTCATTTTGGGCTTAAATGCACCACCAAACTTGTGAATAATCTGATGGAGCCTCAGACAGCTGTCAGGGCATGGAATGGGATTAGTTATGAAGGAGTGGTGTTTGTGACATGGACTTCAGTCTCCCCAATATTTACTTAATTAGAGAAAGGTTATTCTCAACTAGTTGCTGGATGTGAAGTAACCGTACAATCTGGAGACAGTAGGAGTGAGCGAGAATTTAGTGTTTCAGCATGTGGAATCTTCCATCCTTTTTGAATGATGTCAAGGAAGGGTTATTGTTGAGTTGAGAAGGATCCAAGGATACGTGGTTGCTTGCCTGGGGTAATGCAGGAATGAGAAGAGAAGACCTTAGCAGTTCTCTGTCCGTGATAGGCGACACCTAAATCAGTTGTCGTCCCACCCAGTTTGGTTAGTGGTGGCGGAAGATAGCCGGATGAATTGGCAAAAGCTACAGACATGCCATAAGAACAAATAGAGAAAGCCTATCTTAATTGATAGTCACCATGTAATTTGACTTTTTGATAATGATATTGATCACGTATTGAGTGGAATTCAAGCAAGTAGCTCTGGGAAAGATCAGCAGGTATTGGTAAGGTGACAAATGGCAAAAGACTTTGGAAAGGAAAGGGAGGTTGGAGATGGAGCCATGAGTGAGTTTTTGACTTCTTTTCCCACACTGTGGCTGCCAAACCTCTTCCAACTCTGCTTATGAATCTCGTTATGAACCCTCATTCTCCCATCTCCAACCTCTTCAGTCAGGCAGAAGACACAGCAGCTTGAATACACGCACCAATAGGTTCAAGAACAGCTTCTTCCCTGCTGTTATTAGTCTGATGAATGGACCTCTCAAATTTCAAATCTAATGTTGATCTTGCTTTGTGCACTTCCTATGCAGCCATCACCTTGTGTATTTCACTGTGTCTAACCACCTTTTACGATCTCCTTTGTCCTTGTTCATTATGATCTGCTTGTACTGCTTGCAAAACAAAGCTTTTCACTGGACTTGGGTACATGTTGATTCATTGTTGTTACAGTAACTTTCTGAACCTGTTTTCCTCATAAGCTTCTGCATCTGTTCCCTTGAGTCCACTCCCACTAGATTGCACACAATGAATGATGTTTGGGTGGTGTTCTGTCTTTCGAACTGCCACCCTCCACCTCTTCCAACTTAACTTCGGCATTTTTTGTCCTCACAAACTTCTGCTATCTCCAACTTTCCTTTCTGATATTATTCAACACGGTGCTGTCTCCCAGACCCATGCCTGATGTTTTTAATCCGTATGTGAATTTCTCTCCTGCTAAAAAGGCCCGAACCAAAGGCTACAGATAACTGTAATGCATTTAATTTCTGCAGATGAGCAAATCATCATCTTCTCTATTTTTAAGCTGAGTGGGGCAACCCTCGTCTGATTCCTTTCCAACCTGTTTATTATCAGAGCAACTCCAGTATTGGTTTCCTTTCTGTCCCAACATCATTAGATTGAATCCCCAAGAATCTCACAATAGTCCTTGCCTTGTCCTCACATGTGCTGTCCCTTAACAACATCCGTGTAACTTGTAAATGAACACAAACATTACCCAGCTTTACAACTTCAGCATCTCCTGTGATCTCTCCTCTGCTCCTCCACAGTTTCGGATGAGCTGCAGTTTTGGTTCTGTTAAGGATTAAAAAGACTTGCAGACATTGTTCTTTGCTTCTGCCTCAGACTTTTCACCTTTGCCATCAATTCCACCTCCTCCCTAACCGTTGGTTAAGACCTTCTATTATCCTGTTCAATTTGAAGCTACTTTTTGCATTCTTCAAAGAGGCGGCCTACTGGGAATCCCACTGCATGTCAATCAGCTGAATCCTTCGTCAATGCATTTGTCACCTCCAGAGTTCATTGTTCTAAAGTATTCTTTCCTGATCACCCACTCACTCCAAATACCTGTCCTAAAAGAACACTGGAGACAGAAGAGGACGGATATTCGGAAAATCTGGAGATATGCACTTGATGGTAATAGAAAAATGCGACTGACATCTGTGATATTATGACAGATTAATGTAGACTGAAATATGAATCAAGACAATACGATGAATGCCGTATCAGGTGAACAGAGGACTTGTTGAGATCATTGCCATGAGAATTTATGTGTTCCATTTTAGTGATCTTAGTCCTGAATTCACAAACACTGGATGTACTTTATATTGCTTTTAAAATTTATATAGGCTGCCCTGCTTATTTGAGCAAAAGTGTGGACCAAGGAAGGAAAAAAGGGTTTCGTCAATGTCCAGGGTTTACATAGCTAGCAGAGATAACAAGCGTGGGGCTGGATGAACACAGCAGGTCAAGCAGCATCATAGGAGCAGAAGTTTGTGTTTTCTTGTGCCATAGTCACCTTTTCCATGGACAATTGAAACTACATAATAAGTGTTCCTTGGAGTCTAATTTTGTGCATATTGAAGAAAAATCTTGTCTTGTACACAACCTGTCTGGATGTACATATCCCAGTGTGCGAAGTGACCCTGACAGAAGCAAGCAAATCTGAGGTTATCTCTAAGGTATAGAACAATGGCCTGAAGAGCTGAAGTGGAGTGAGAGTTGATCTGAAAGCAGCCACAATGATGTTGAGAGGCTGGTGATTTGCTGCTGCCTGCTTGCATTGGACACAGAGTGAAATAGGATAGTGTCCACACTATATGCAGTGACTATGCAGTGAAAATAGTTGGGTAAAAGCTGGGTAAGCAGTTGGTGAGTTGTTGCCGCTGGGTAACTGCTCCAATTTACAAGTTGGGAATTTTCACCATCTTTTCCTCAATGTAGGAAAGGAAAATAGAAAGCTATGTTGAAAATAACAAATAGATAAGTTGGGTGTTTAATATACGGAAATAAATTAGTTGCCACTCAATAGCAAGATTCAATAGTCAGCTTACGGGGAAAGTCCGGAATCTTTTCTGCTAAGTTGGCAATTTTCCTCATTCTCGTCATATTTTCCCAACTTTTATGCTATTTCCTATGTCATCGCAGAGAAGGGAAAATACCAATCCGAGTGTTTTTGGCTGCGAGCAGTGGAAATTTCTGATTTTGAAGGGAGTTAATATTTGATTGTCCTTTCTTCTGCCTGTGTCTTACCCAGCCTTGCCCCAGAAGTCCTGTCTATCCATGTAGACTGAGCTGAATTGTTCATGGAATGTGCAAGTGGATTATGCACATGAAGCAATTACAGGTTGTAAGTCACTTTAGTCATTGGGAAGGTACAATTACATGATTTGAGCAGAAGCAACTGTTAAATCATTGAAAATATCTACATGGCGTGGTTTTGGTTCATGGCTTAGTTTGAATGCCATAATGTTCCCATTTTAGCTGTGGTTAACTTACCCATGCAGATTGATTTGCTACTCCATAACAGCAAAGTTTATTTAGTGGTCCCATTTTCATAGTGGTATTTTTGTTATTGATACAGTAACACACACATACATACTGGGAATTACCTGATGCTGTATATGAAGCCAAATGTCACTGAGACTCACTTGACTGGTACAGGGATCAGGGTCAGGAAGCTGATTTTTTTTTTTTCCAGGACATGATGTGGAAATTTGGTAAAATCCACATTGAATTCACTTTTCAGGAATGGTTATAGGGAATACAAGACTGGAAGAAAACTCCTCAAATGACCTATTTCTGCCTTGTAAATGCAATGTGCTTACACAGTGTTAAGTTACCCACCTGTCCCTCTCTTCAACTCCCACCCCACCCGCAACAACACAGGTATAAATTGAGTCACTGAAGCAGTGTAAGGCTGTAGTCATCTTGGGATTGCAGCAACAAATCTTAACTGCTGGTGTACACTTTTCATTGAAACTAAATCAGATAAAAAGTTATGTATTTATGAAATTAAAAAGAGAAATGAGTAATGCGCATGAAAAATGAATAGACTACTTTCTATTTGGTGTAGCAAAAGCTGACTAACATCTCTACCCAAAGTATAAACAGTTCTCATACTTAATTAAACTATTGTTCTTCCAGTATTGCTGGATATAAAAATACTAATTTTCATCAAGTCGTAATTTTGATTCCATGTAAGCTCTGTATGTCTATTGTTTCTCGGCCCTGAAACCCAAGTTTTTGCTGTCCAGTGCTTTAAATTGAGGGAGAGGATTTTGACTAGATTACTCTTTTGCATGCATTTTGAAATAAGGAACCTGAAAAATAATGTACTTTGAGCAGGAAAGTATGTTTATGTAGTAATGTTAAGTGACAAATTATTCTGTTGAAGTATTGGGGTTGGTGCTGCAACATTATTAACTCGTGTTTGTCTTGGTTTTTATTTTGTTCAAGTCTCAACAGCCAAGTCCCACTGGTTCCAGTTCCAGTTCAAATTCTGGTTCAAGTTTTACTCCATCTCAAAACAACCGACAAGGTAAAGATGTGAAATACCACCAGCTTATGTATGCCGTGTACCACTTGATGTGGAACTAACAGAAGTGAAAAGGCTTGACCGCTTTTAGAATTGAGTTGAGTTGATTTGAATTTTTGTCACATGTACCTTAGTACAGTGAAAAGCTTTGTTTGCGAGCAGTAAGGGCATACAGATCATAGGGTGAAAAACGCTTGGGGGAAAATGCAGAACAATTATAAGAAAAGTTGGAGTTAGATCTGCTGCAGGGAGCTCACAAGCTCACCCGATGTAGGTGCCATCTTGAATCCAAGTTATCCCCTGTGAGTCAAATCATAGAATCCCTACAGTGGGGAAGCAGTCCGTTTGGCCCATCCAGTCCACACTGACCCTCTGAAGAGCATCCCACCCAAACCCACGCTTCTACCTATCCCTATAACACTGCATTTCCCATGGCCAATCCACCTTCCTGTATGTCTTTGGACTGTGGGAGGAAACCGGAGAACCTGGAGGAAACCCATGCATACACGGGGAGACTGTGCAAACTCCACACAGACAGTCACCCGAGGGTGGAATCAAACCCATGTCCCTAGTACTGTGAGGCGGCAGCACTGAGCACTGGACCACCGTGCCGCTGAATCCTCCAATATGAGAAGTCACCCTTGTGGCCCCAGTCTTACTCTGAAAGCTCTAGTGACAATTATCATTAGAATTGAATAGTGTACTCCAAGTGCGACCTGACCAGAGTACCATTGTTTCTGTTTCTGCTTCTGTTTCTGATTTCCAGCATCCGCAGTTCTTTTTTTTTTGTGGTATTATTGACTCTCTATATTTTGGATTCTATTGTTAGGTGGCTCAATATTCTACTTTTGCTCATTATTCTGTAGTGTTTGGAATGTAGTCTACAAAAACTTTCAACTCTCTTTCTGTTCTATCTTTCATTATTTAAGTCCAATCATTTACGGGTCTTTTACCACTTAATGAGCTTGGTACTTAATACTGATCAATATGGCGTCCCATCTGTCATTGTTCTGCCACTTTCTCATCTTCTCTGCGTTTGTTATTTTCTTCATGATTATTGCTTTAAAGTGCATGAGTAGATTATTGTTAGGAATATTTTTGTTTCTTAAAACTGAAGCCTGGTCTTAATGTCAATTCTTTTTCTTTTCTCACTTAACATTGTCTGGCAAGGGTAGTTAATTGTGTAGAGTGGCACAGTGTGACTATCCCGACCTCTGACCCAGGAGGCCCCAGGTTCAAGTCCCACCTGTTCCAGAGGTCTGTTATAATGTCTCTGACCAGGTTAATGGGAACATATCTAGTTCACTGTGTCCTTCACATTTCTCAGAGGGTCTTTAAAAGATGATATTCATGAACTATCTAAAGCAGCTCTTTCACTCTGTACTCTATCGTTCCTGAACTGTTTTTTTCCTGCTATTACTTCCATTGCATCGTCTGGTGTCAGCCAATTTTTTCCTGTAAATTTGTTGTTCCTACCACCACAACAGTATTTCAGGAATCATACTTCTAATGCCTCTATTCCTTTCATGTCCTTGTAGTGTTGCAAAGTGCTTCGCGTAATTCTCTGGATTTGGTTTTGGCGGCATGGTGGCTCAGTGGTTAGCACTGCTGCCTCACTGCACCAGGGACTCAGTTTCGAGTGAACCCTTGAGTGACTATATGGAGTTTGCACGTTCTCCCGTGTCTGCATGGGTTTCCTCTGGGTGCTCCAGTTTCCTCCCACAATCCAAAGATGTGCAGGAAAGGTGGATTGGCTATGGGAAATTGCCCATAGTATCCAGGGATGTGCTGCTTACGTGGATTAGCCATGGGAAATGATATCAAATGACATTATCAATATGATTCTCTGTTACTTGTCACTGCTTGAGATGAATGTTGGCCAACTCATCAAAAGAAGTATGCATTTTTAACTTATTTTGAAGCATATCAAGAAGTCTTACCTGAAAGCTGGCAGTTCTGTGCCGTTGTCCTATGTTAGTAACTGAAATGTGTTCAGCTAATCTTGGAACTGAGTTGATCACACTTAGGAGCTTGGCATCATTTTTCTTCCCAGTTCGCCTGCCACTTGACAGCTTTTTTTTTTTTTTTTTTGATGAACTCCCCTTTGCAAATTGGGAGAGGCGATGGCCTAGTGTATTGTCATGAGACTATTAATCCAGAAACTGAGCTAATGTTCTGTGGACCCAAGTTCAAACTTTGCCATGGCAGATGGTGGAATTTGAATTCAGTAAATTCTGGAATTAAGAATCTACTGATCTGCATGAAATCGTTGTCGATTGTCAGAAACCTCTACCTGGCTCTCCAATGTACTTCGGAGAAGGAAATCTACCTTCCTCACCTGGTCTGGCCTAAATGTGGCTCTGGAATCATCAGGTAAAATTGGCCAGTTCCCCTTCTGTGGCAAGTTATATATGCTTGAGATGCAGTTCGTCAATGTGTCACTTTTATTTTTATTATTCGTTCAGAAGGTGTGGGCTTAGCTGACAACACCAGCTATATTTGCTCATCCATAATTGCCCTGGAGAAGGTCAATGTGAGCTGCCTCCTTGAACCACTGTAGTCCTTTTGATGCAAATAGACCTGCAACATTGTGAGGGAGTTTTCAGGTTTTGACTCATCAACAGCGGAGGGATTTTCCATCGTCATTTGTGGTACCCGGCTCGATGCTGGCTAGATCACCCAGCATTCGTTCTTTTAATAGTTTTTCTTCACCCTTTTTTCACTTTGATGCTGTTGAATAATTTGCTAGGCCAATTCAAAAGGACCAGGAGAGTAAACCACGTTTGTTGTAGATCTGGAGTCACTTGTGCAAGGACACAGGTTGACCTAGGCAGATGACTGTTTGTTTTTAGTTTTGAACCATTGACTCCTGTGGGGAATGTAAGCATGGAGGTGTTGAGAGGACTGGATCTGACTGATTTACCGTAAGGTCTTGGCAGCTTCTGGAGTAATTTTCTAGGCAGCACCCTAATCAAACTTGGAAATGGTTGTGACAGTCCCTTTCCTTCATTTCTAATCAGGTCCACTGAGATCGATAATGGAGGACCTCCATTCTGAAGACAATGAATCCGATGAAGATGAGAATGGAAGCCTATCTGATGTAGAGAGATCATTAAATACTCATTGCGGAAGCAGAGGACTTCGGTTAGTATTACAACCAGCTAGGTAAAATCAAGGTTTAAATAAATGTCTATGTTTCTATCGTCATCCATTAACTGTGTTCATTCCATTGTGCTGAAAACCTTGAATGCGTTTTTTGCAGTTGCCCACAACAGTAGATGAATTAATTCAAAACTAATTCTGAAACAATTTGAAACTTGGAGGTTGTTTATTTTTATTAATTATGCTAATTTCATGTTATTATCTTGGTCGGTGTTGATGGTAAAAAAGAATATCCATAGTCATGTCTTGATTTTTTTTTCAACCAATGATTCACCAGATGCTGAAAGAAATTATAAGTAACACTTGTCATTATTTTACTGCTGCTCACCAGATGTGCTGCATGGTTGTTTGTCATGTTTTAGTTTGTTACCAAGTATTGGCTTGCTACATCACATGCTTGAGAATTCTCAAGCACCACTTCCTTTGATGCCTGCAATAGAACATAGAACATAAAACATTACAGCGCAGTACAGGCCCTTCAGTCCTCGATGGTTTCACAGGTCGGTGCAACAACCTGAAGCCTATCTAACCTACACTATTCCATTATCATCCATATGTTTATCCAATGACCATTTAAATGCCAAAAAAGTTGGCGAGTCTACTACTGTTGCACGCAGGGCATTCCACGCCCTTACTACTCTCTGAGTAAAGAATCCACCTCTGACATCTGTCCGAAATCTCTCACCCCTCAATTTACAGCTATGTCCTCTCGTGCTAGCCGTCACCATCCGAGGAAAAAGGGTCTCGCTGTCCCCCCTATCTAATCCTCTGATCATCTTGTATGTCTCTATTAAGTCACCTCTTAACCTTCTTCTCTCTAACGAAAACAACCTCAAGTCCCTCAGCCTTTCCTCATAAGACCTTCCCTCCATACCAGGCAACATCCTGGTAAATCTCCTCTGCACCCTTTCCAACGCTTCCACATCCTTCTTATAATGCAGCGACCAGAACTGTACGCAATACTCCACGTGCGGCCGCACCAGAGTTTTGTACAGCTGCAACATGACCTCATGGCTCCGAAACTCAATCCCTCTACCAATAAAACCTAACACACCGTACGCCTTCTTAGCAACCCTATCAACCTGAGTGGCAACTTTCAGGGATCTACGCAATGAAATGGTATGGCAGTGATATATATTATGCTGCATGCATTTACTTTGAAATGAAGGCAGATTGATTGTAGAGAATTTTTCACAAAGGTAAATCAACAGAAGCTAGATTTTAATACAGTTGAGTATTAGCATTGTGTTCTGTTAATGTGACAGACGCTCAGTGTGGATACTGATTGGTCTATTATTTTATTCATTGTAGTTTGAGAGGTGAAATGAAAGGACTTTGTAATGCATGGACTGATGCGCTGTTGCTGAAAATGTCTGTTTATAATTCTGTTTAATGGAGTCCATATTTGTAGATATTAAGCATAGATTATGTCGCAACATGCAGCTATTACTCAGAAAACTAATTATAGATCGAGTCTTTTTGTAAGATTGTCAAAGGCCGTTTTAAGAGAGAACTGCAGTGTTATACTGTAAACACTGATTCTGTATCCTATGAGGAAATGCCATTGAGGATGCTTCAAACCACAAGAAATTAAAAATGCATGAGTAGGAAAAAGGGCAATCTCAAAGGGGAACAGGAGTTTGCCTTTGTGAACTTGTTAATAAAATTCCTGCGCATCAAAATTGATCGCAAGATTCTTGATCAAAATGTTGAATCCAACTATTCTCCACCTGAATGGACTTCAATTTGTTTACGAGTTACTAATCTCCTGTTCATTTACTCAACCAAGCTTATTGTGGTTGTGCTGGCACTTGGGGCTGCATCCAAATTCAGTAGCCGGATAAGAGTAGATCTGTGTAAAACCCGAATGATATTGCACTTAGATATCTGTTACTTATGTAACTTACCTTTATCCTAACTGCATTACTCGTTTACACATATGTGGACTTTATTTGCTGTCAGTCTCCCAGTAGGTCAGATCAGCTCAATCTGGTTAGAAAGTTGCGGCCTTTATACTGTCCTGGATATAGTTGTTGAATGTCTCTTGGATTCTCCCTAATCTTATCTGCCAAAGCTATCTCGTATCTCCTCCGTGCCCGCCTGATTTTCCTCAAGTGTACTCCTACAACCTCAATACTCCTGAAGGGATTCACTGGACAGCTGGGATCAAGTGAATCCCTTGAGGAGTACCTGGTTTGTAGGAGTTCACTTGAGAGAAATCGGGATGGCACAAAAAGGACAATTGAGATAGCTTTGGCAGATAAGGTCAAGGAGAATGGAAGGAGTTTCTACAAGGGCAAAAGAGTAACTGGGGAGAAAATAGGACCCCTTTAAAGATCAACAAGGTCATCTATGTGTGGAATGACAAGAGACGGGTGAGATCTTCAACGAATATTTGGCGTCAGTGTTTACTGTGGAAAAAGACATAGAAGCTAGGGAACTTGGAAGTAAATATCGATGTCTTGAAAAGTGTCCATATTACAGAAAAGGAGATGCTGGAGGTCTTAAGGTGCGTAAAGGTAGATAAATCCCCGGAACCCGAATCGGGTGTATCACAGGACATTGTGAGAAGCTAAGGGAAGAAATTGTGGGGCCCCTAGCAGAGGTGTTTGAATTATCGACAGCCACAGGTGAGGAAGATGGGCAGTTGACTAATGTGGTGCCATTATTTAAGAAAGGCTGCAAGGAAAAGGCTGAGAACTACAGACCAGTGAGCCTGACATCATTGGTGGGCAAGATGTTGGAGGGGATTCTGACAGACAGGATCTACATGTGTTTGGAAAGGCAAGGACTGATTAGGGATAGCCAACATGGCTTCGTGTGTGGGAAATCATGTCTCATGAACTTAATTGAGTTTTTTGAAGAGGCGTCCAAGACGTTGGATGAAAACAGAGTGGCAGACATTATCCAAGGCCTTGCTAAAGTCAGTGTAGACAAGGTTCTACATGGTACACTGGTTAGCAAGTCAGATCACATGGGATCCAGAGAGAAGCTAGCCAATTGGATACAAAATTAGTTTGATGGTATGGGACAGAGGGTGGTGGTAGAAGGTGGTTGTTCAGACTGGAGGCCTGTGACCTGCAGACTGCTACAAGGTTCAGTGCTGCTTCCACTGTTGTTTGTCATTTATAGAAAAGATTTGGTGAAAATCTGAGGCATGGTTGGTAAGTTTGCGGGTGACACCAGAATTGGTGGTATGGTCAACAGTGTGGAAGGTTATCTCCCAGTACAATGGTTTTCTTGATCAACTGGGCCAGTGGGCCAAGGATTGGAAGATGGAGCTTAATTTAGATAAAAGCGAGATGTTACATTTTGTTAAGACAAACCAGGGCAGGACTTAACGCAATTAATGGTAGGGCATTAGGAAGTGTTGTTGAACTGAGATCTAGGGGTTCAGATGCATAGTTCCTTGAAAGTGGAGTCACAGGTAGACAGGGTGGCGAAGAAGGCATTTGGCACACTTGCCTTCGTCGGTCAGAGCATTGAGCACAGGAATTGGGACATCATCTTGACAGCTGTACAAGACATTGATAGGCCACATTTGGAGTATTGCGTACAATTTTGGTCACCCTGCTGTAGGAAGGATGATATTAAACTGGTAAGGCTGAGAAAAAAAGACTTACAAGGATGTTACTAAGACTACAGGGGTTTGAGTTATAAGGAGAGGCTGAATAGGCTGGGGCTTTTTATTCCCTGAAGCGTTGGAGACTGAAGGGTGACCTTTTATAGATGTTTAAAAATCGTGAGGGGCGTGGAGAGGCTGAATCGTCAACAACTTTTCCCCCAGGATTGAGGAGTCTAAAACTAGAGGGCATAGGCTTAAGATGAGAGGGGAAAGATTTAAAAGGGACCAGAGGGGCAAATTTTTCACAGAGGGTGGTGCGTGTATGGAACAAATGGCCAGACGCTTACAACATTTAAAAGACAATTGGACAGGAACATGAAAGGTTTAGAGGGATGTAGTTCAAATGTGGCAAATGGGACTAGTTCAGTTTAGGAAGCCTGGTCGTCGTGGACATGTTGGGCCGAGGGCTCTATTTCAGTGCTGTATGGCTCTGAGAGAGAGAGAGAGCTAACATTTCACGTTGTCGTGATCTGATCAGACTGAAGGGTGAAGGGTTATCACTGCCTGAAGCTTTAACTCTAACTCTAACTCTGTTTCTATCAGTGTTGTCTGACCAACTCCTACAATTTTGTTTTCAAAACACATTGCCAGCATCTGCATATTTTGCTTTTGTTTCAATTAGAAAGTTGTGTCATAATGGGGATCTTTTCATAACTCTCGTTTAGAAAGTTAGAGAGGCATGGAGCTGTACAACATGGAAACATATCCTTTTGTCCAATTTGTTCATGCTGACCAGATATACTGAATTAATCTAGTCCCAGTTGCCAATATTTGGCCCTCTAAATGCTTCCTTTTCAGGTACCCATCCAGATGTCTTTTAAAATGTTGTAATTGTACCAGCCCCCTCCACTTCTGGCAGCTCATTCCAGAAGATTTTAATCCAATGCACAATGGATTAAGTAAATTTAAGATTGAAGTGAGGAATGACCCAGATATGAAATATAGGTGGTCATGATTGTGAAACTTGGGTGGCTAGCACTGAAGTGTAGAAGCACAACAAAAGCAGTTTCCTGAATGGATGAAAGATTCTGCTGACATGATCCTCTTTGATCCCAAAGCAGTTTAATTGAAAAATGAGAAATATTTGAAAAAGTGTTTCACTTCAATAATTTCCCAACATATCCTCCCGGAGAATTATCACCAAGGTTGATCTGAAGCGATGTAGTTAACAAAAAGACGTTAAAATTGATTTACTGACTTGATTAAGTATAGGTCCGGGAAGAGCCAAATAATATTGCATCATCGAAGATGGTTAGTACTTGCCAATAACATATTTATGCCATAAATTGCGTTAAGCACATCCATATTCGGTATAAGAATTCATTGAAAAAAGTAAGATTTCCTGTATCTCCATTTTATCCCTGTCGTCTTGTGCCCAAAATTTGTATCTATTTTCATTTCAGAATGAGTTTGAGTGATGGGAGTGACAGTGAAAACAGTAGCACCTCTTCGCCACCCAGAAGTGAAGCGCCACCAATCTTGAAAGCCAACAACAACAATAACCAGGTACGACAAAAAGTCCGTGCAATAAACTGTAGACATTTGTGCACAACTGGCTTCAAGAAAATTGAAATTAAAACCTTGGTTTGTTCAAAAGCATGGTCTGTGAAATTTCATGTCTCTGAATCGTAGTCCCTTTCCCGTTATACAAATCTAGCTCATTGCATAATTTATTGGTTTGATTTGCACCAATCCATGTATATAAAGGAAAGGTAAAGTTGTCATGGTCCCAGAGGACCAATGGCTGCTCTTCCTTTAGAGAGACGACTGGTTGTGGTTTAACCCTATGGTGAGGGGAGAGATTGAGAAGGAGAAGCTTTTTCATGGTAACCCCAGCGGGTGTGGGAATTGAACTCAGTGTTGACGTCACTCTGGAATGCAAATCAGCCATCCGGCCAGCTGAGCGAACCAACTCCCAATCTGCAAATAGAGTAGGTCTCTTCAGTGCTGTTGGTCATTGTGTGAGATCCAAATAATGTGTGATAAGTGATCACTAAACAAATGTTTTGGTCAAGAGATAATCAGCATGGGGCTGGATGAACACAGCAGGTCAAGCAGCATCATAGGAGCAGGAAAACTTGACGTTTCGGG
>JAHRHZ010000024.1:1507497-1528746 GCA_024137785.1 Ginglymostoma cirratum
AGCATCTGCAGTACCTTTTATCTCTGATAAATGTTTTGGTCAAATCCATTTGGGATTCACATACTTGAAAAGATTCATTGAGACAACTGTCAATGCCTCCTTTGCAATTTTAAATGATCCACCATGTAGCTTTTGGGTTCTCCGTTTTCCATAGTAGTTATACTGCTGTCCATCTGCTTAAACATTCCCCTTTCTGTCACATGGGATGCCTTTGTCACCACTCAAGTCTTTACACTTTTGCTCCAAGCACGCATCACTGGAATAACTCCTGTATTCAGTGCCTCAAAGCTAAAGATGGATACTTGAAGATATCCAGCACACAACCAACTTAACTGGCAATTACCAAATCCAGATGGGTGCTATCAAGCTGGAAGATATCAAACACTGGAGGGATTTGCACACTTTTTTTCTTTTCCCATAAACGCCCATTTGTTAAATACCAGAAGTTTAAAGCTGGTCAGTCATTGGGCAGGCATATGTTTTCCTAGTCAGAACTTAATTTCTAGTCACACCCCATAAACTCCAACAAAACTGATGCCTTGCTTTTCCCCTTGTGTATACACCAAGTCAAATGCTCACCCTTCTCTTTAACTAACAGCCATTACCTGCTGCGTAATTCCATTTGATCTTGAGCATCCCTCTCAGTTCATCATAATTACAAATTGCCTTTTGTTTTGTATTTTTCAAATAAATTGAGATAGAAACAATAATGAGGAAAAACAAAGGAAAAAGGGCAAAATGCCAACCTTGCACCGGAATGCAGAGACAGGCTGATTCTGACTATATTCACTCGAGTTTAGAAGGATGAGGAGGATTTCATCGAAGCCTGTGGAATGCTGACAGGGTAGATGAAGGAAGGATGTTCCCAACGACAGGAGAGTTCAGAACCAGGGGTCACAATCTCCAGATAGGGGATCAGCCATTTAGGACTGAGATGAAGTGAAATTTCTTCATCCAGAGAGTGCTGGGTCTATGGAATTCACTACCACAAAGTGGTTGAGGCCAAAACATTGAATGTTTTCAAGAAGAAGATAGGGGCTGATGGGATCAAAGGGCATGGAGAGAAAGTTGGAGCAGGATACAGGGGTAGATGATCAGCTATGATCATGCTGAATGACCTATTTCTGTTCCT
The DNA here is from genome assembly GCA_024137785.1 of Ginglymostoma cirratum. Taxonomy (NCBI): domain Eukaryota; kingdom Metazoa; phylum Chordata; class Chondrichthyes; order Orectolobiformes; family Ginglymostomatidae; genus Ginglymostoma; species Ginglymostoma cirratum. Next base: position 1,508,630 of record JAHRHZ010000024.1, read on the forward strand.
ATTTTCTATGTTTCTAATATATTACATTCTCACTTCATAAGAAAATTCTTAATGCTCATTAGAGTATCAAACAATTTTTCCAGTATTTCTAGTAGTTTGAGAGTTTCATCCTTTCTTTATTAACTAATCGGATAGTTGAATGTGGCTATCCACTCATTTCTATTTGGAGATTTGGCTGTTGTTCAGCATCTGTATTAAAACTGCAACATCTTTCCTCGACATTTCTATTTGCATATTTCGTGGCATATACACTATCCTGTAGTGACTTAATGTAGCACTGAAATATTACATTGGAATTTTTTTATTTGGAATTTCTTCCAGTAGTTTTGCTAAAAAATACACCATACCTATCTCCTCAACCAGAGCGAGAATTTTTGCCACTAAAATACTACTTGCTACTTTTCTGATCCTTCTAGCTCCCCAAAAGTGAAATTGTAAACCCTCCTGCACTTAAAAAATCTAGAGATTTGCATAGGAAACATCACTTAAAAACCACAACTTTCATGTTCCTACTGTCTCTCAGGGATAGAAATTTCTAAACAGAAGACTCGACATTTTTAATCTTCTTTTTTCAACATTTTGTTCACCTGAAAAATCCTTTCATAGTTTTATTTGACTACCAAAACATCTCAACTGCTGCCTGACCTGATTTGAGTGCCTAGCCAATTCAGCTGTCCAAATAGGTTTTGCAGTTGCTGTTTCCATTATGGAAACAGCTGCATTTCTTTCGTGAAACCCTATGTTAATGAATGATAATGGAGGTAATATTTTACAGACAAAGCGACGTTCAGTCCATTTTGCACAATTTCCAATCAATGTACTTGAAAGACTAGAGACCGGACTTCGGTGGTTTTTTTTTTTTTTGAATTCTGTTTCAAGGCCAATTTTGACTTAGCTCGTTGTTCCTGCTCCACAAAGTAAAATATTAAAGTTGTTGGAAAACTGTCCTCTCATAGTGTCAATAAAACATAACAAGGGGTCTGCTTTCAAATGGTGACAGTTCCATTTCAACAGAGCGGAGTTGCTCAGACCTTACGAACTCTGGAGAAATCATAGCCATGCAGTGCAGACATGGACCCTTCGGTCCAACCAGTCCATGTCAACCATAATCCCAAACTAAATTAGTTCCACCACCTGTGCTTGGCCCATATCCCTTCAAACACTTCTAGTTCGTGTACTTGTCCAAATATTGTAATTGTACCTGCATCCACCACTTCCACTGGAAGTTCATTCCACACACAAACCACTCTGTGTTTAAAAAATAAATAAATAAATTGCCCCCCATGTCATCTGTAAATCTTCCTTTTCTCATCCTCAAAATATGCCCTGTAGTCCTGAAATCCCCTGCCATAGAGAAAAGCCATCTGCCATTCACTTATCTATACCTCTCATTATTTTATAAACTTCTAGAAGGTCACCTCCCAACCTCCTGTGCTCCGGTGAAAAAAGTCCCAGCCTATCCAGTCTCTAATTATAACTCAAACCCTCCATTCCCGGCAACGTTCTGGTAAATCTTTTCTGAGCCCTCTCTAGTGTAATAATATCACTCCTTTAACAGGGAGACCAAAACTGGACACAGTACTCAGTATTCTGAATCATTCAGACGATAAATATTTATCTAATTTCCAGAAAGTCCCCATGGTTTTTGGCACCTCCTTTTTGGAGGACAGAGAATTACTTTTGAGTTGATATCCCAACAAAAATGCAGCTTTAAATCCAATTGTTCGACATTCCCAAGTGTTCCTTGCTGAGAAAGCCAAGCAAATCTTCAAAATTGCTTTCCATGTCACAGGCATATCTAAAAATGACAAACAGGAGTCTGGAAGAACACAGCAGGCCAGGCAGCATCTGGAGGAAAGGAGCAGTCAACATTTTGGGTATTACCCTTCTTCAGGACTGGATGTGGGGGAAGAGGGAGCTGCAGATAAAGTTGGCGGGGAAGGGGTGGAGGCAGAATGGTGGTGATAGGTGGACATTGGTGGTAGGTACAACCTTATGGTCGATGGGAGGGATGAATCCGGTTGGTAGCTGGAAGGGAGGGTCAGAACGTGGAATGGAAGGGGAGGCGGGTGGGGGGGGAATGGGTGAGAAGATTATTCGAAATTGGAGAACTCAATGTTGAGTCCTCTGAGTTGTTGGGTGCCCAGGCGGAAGATAATGTGTTGTTCTTCATATTTGTGTTCCAAATCGCTGTGTTCTGGAGGAGGCTGAGGACGGACATGTCGGAGGGGGGAGGGGGAGTGGGACGGGGAGTTGAAATGGGCTGTGACTGGGAGGTTAGGTTGGCCGTTACATGCCAGGCGAAGATGCTCGGTGAAAGATCACCAAGTGTACATTCAGTCTCGATGACATAGGGAAAACCACGTCTGGAGCACCGGGTGTAGTAGGTTAGAGAAGATGCAGGTGAAGCTCTGTCTCACTTGGAAGGACTGCTCAGGGCCCTGGAATGGAGTTGAGGGAGGTGGTGTGTGGGCAGGTGTTACTTCCTTTTAGGGGAAGGTACTGGGCGAGTTGAAGTGGTTGGTGGGGAGTGTGGCATGAACTAAGGAATGGCAAAGGGAATGGTGATACTGCCCACCTGCAGCTAACCAGGACACCTTTCCCTCCTCACCTGTCCACCCCTACAATACACTCTACCCCTCCACCTCTCCTCCCTCCGTCTCTACCTCATCCCTCCCACTACCCTCCCACGCTCCTTCCCCTCCCACAACTACCCCGCACCAACCCCCACGTCACACCACATCCAACCCTCACCCATCACATGCTATCGCCCTCTTCCTCCCCCAGCCATCCACCAGCAGCCTCCGAGACACCCCAAAAACCCCACCCCTGAACGTTGCTGCATGTTCACCATTTCCCACCCCCCTCCCGCTCCCCAGACTTCAAACTCTGAGGCCGAATGGTCTGACCTCAGTAAAAGGCTCACGTTTGTACCCCTTTGTCCCCACCTCAACAAGTTCCGTGTCTGCCACAATGTGGGACGACTCTTCCACTGCCTCCATGCCTCCTTCTTTGATAAAGACTCCTAACCACACTCCGAGGACCGCTTCTCCCACCTCCAACCTTCCTCCTCCTCTTGGACACCCTCTTCCAGCCTCTTACCTGCCCTGGAGATCTTCACTGCTAACTGCCAACGTGACGTCGACCACCTCGATTGCTCCACACCCCTCACCCACTCCAACCTCTCCCCCTCAGAACGTGCAGCGCTCCGCACCAATCCCTGTTTCACAATCAAACCCGCTGACAAACGCGGGGCAGTCGTAGTCTGGAGGATGGACCTGTATGTCGCGGAGACCAAATGCCAACTCTCTGACACCACATCCTACCTCCCCCTTCACCATGACCCCACCGTGGCCCATCAAGCCACCGTCTCCCACACCGTGCATTACCTCATCGCTTCCGGTGACGTCCCCTCCAGCCTGACAGTCCCCCAGCCCCACGCTGTCCCCCAAGATTCACAGGCCCACCTACACCAGCCGACCCATCGTCTCTGCATGCTCCTGCCCCACCGAACTCCTCTCTTCCTACCGGGAGTCCCTTCTCTTCCCCCTTGGCCCAGGCACTCCCCACCTACATCCACACACACAGGACACACACTGTGCTCCCCACCTCTTTAGAAACTTCCAGTTCCCTGGTTCCTTGCGCTTCTACTTTACAATAGACGTTCAATCCCTATACACGTCCATACGCCACAAGGATGGCTTACAGGCTCTGTGTTTTTCTCTCCAACAGACCGACCCAGTCCCTCCCCCACTAATACCCTCCTTTGCCTCACCAAGTTACTCCTCACCTACAATAACTTTTTCTTCGATTCTTCCCTCTTTCTCCAAATCCAAGGGGTTGTGATGGGCACTTGCATGGGCTCCATCTGTGCCTGCCTGTTTGTTGGTTAAGCTGAACAGTCCCGCATCAGTACGTACAGTGGGTCTGTTCCCCAATTCTTCTGCCTTTACATTGATGACTACTTCGCTGCTGCATCCTGCACCCAGGCTGAACTGGAGCAGCTCATCGACTTCGCCAGCAACTTCCACCCACCCTTGCATTCACTTGGTCTATCTCAGACGACTCCCTCTCCTTTCTTGACCGCTCTGTTTCCATTTCAGGTGACAGTTTACACACCGACATTTACTATAAACCCACAGACTCCCATAGCTACCTAGACTACAACTCCACTTATCCTGTATCCTGCAAAAACTCCATCCCATTTTCCCAATTCGTCTGTCTCTGTCACACCTCTGACGAGGCGATATTCCACACCCAAGCATCCTAGATATTCATCTTTTTCAAGCAATGCTGTTTTCCCCCCCCGTCATCCAGATGGCCCTCCACCCTGTCTCCTCCATTCCCTGCTCCACAGCTTTTTTTTAACCACCCCACCGCTCTAAACATCCTAAAGATAGGTTGCCCCTTGTCCTCACTTTCAATCCCACCAGCCTCTGCATCCAATGTGTCATCGTCAAACACTTCCTCCAACTCCAATTAAACTCTACCACCCAGATCATGTCCTATTCCCCATTCCTCTCTGCTTCCTGTTTGTCTACCTTGGATTCCAGCTTCTGCAGTTTTTTTTTTGGCCATCTCATTTTTAGATATGAAACAATCTGGTCAAGCTACAAAGCAGGACTACTTGCATACTAAACAGCACAAGTAGTAAGTGAACAAGCTAAGATATTCCACAACCGACAGATCAGATCCAAGTTCTGTGTTCCTGCCACATCCTGTTGTGAATGGTGGTGGGCAGCAAACACATCACTAAAGGAGGCATCCCCACAAATATAGCCCCATTCTAATGATATGGGAGCCCAGGACAATGCTAAAGCATTTGAAACAATCCAACCAGAATGTGGGGTGGATGGTCCATTTCAGCCTCCAGAAGTTCTCAGTGTTACAGATGGCAGTCTTTCGCCAATTTCATTCATTTTGCAATATCAGGAAATGGCTGGAGATTCTGGAAAACTTTAAAGGTGGTGGCCTTGCCAACATTCCAGCAATAACACTGAAGATCTATGCTCCAGAACTTGTGCCCATATTGAACCTGTTCCAGTACAGCTACAACAATGGCATCTGCCCAACAACATGGAAAATTGCCCAGGTATGCCCTGTATATAAAAAGCAGGACAAATCCAACCCAGCCAAGTACCACCCTGAAATAACTGACTCACCCTTTATTTATTCATGCACAGTACACTGGCTATAATCAGCCAGCTCAGAGTCAGTCCCTGAAGTGAGGAGACTCTCTGAATCCCCTGTTTATATTTTTTCTCTGAGGAGATTCTAATCTCCTGTTTTCTTTATTTTCCCCAGCACCTGTGTGTGTGTGTGAGGCAGAGAGAGATACAGTATAAACATCAGGTGTGTAAATAATTTTATCGATAGTCCACCACCAGGAAAATCACCCGTGTGACCAAAGAACCATTCGCAAGCAGAGCCCCTCTGGGGGCTATGCCTATGTGCTCCTCTGTTTATGTTGGTCGGCCTGGATTAACAACCCCAATCCAAGGACCTCGTAGTCAACAAGGTCCACCTGGCTCTAATCACGACATGCCCCATCAGTAAAGTGATGGAAGGTGTCATCAAGCAGCACCTGCTCAGCAATAACTTGATGCTGAGTTTGGGTTCTGCCAGGGGCACTCAGCTCCTGACCTCATCACAGGCTTAGATCAAAATGATGAAAGAGCTGAATTCCAGAGGTGAGGCCTCTGACATTTGGCCAAGTGTGGCATCCAGTAGTCCTAACAAAGCTGTTGGAGTCAATTGGAATCGGGGGGCGGTGGTAGGGGGGAAACTCGCCATTGATTTGGAGTCAGTCTTGGCAGAATGAAAGATAGCTGTGGTTACCGAAGGTCAACCATCTCAGCTCCGGGACAATTGCAGGAATTCCTGACCTACCTTCTATCATAAGGTCAAATGTGGGAATGCTCACCGGTGATGGAACATTGCATTTAATAAGGGAGCATCTGTAATTATGGGTGACCTTAATCTGCCTATAGATTCGGGCAAATCTATTCAGTAATATTACCGTAGAGGAGGAATTCCTGGAATGTATAGGGGAGGGTTTCCTGGACCAATATATTGAGGAACCAACTAGAGAACAGGCTATCCTAGACTGGGTATTGTGCAATGAGAAAGGAATAATTGGCAATTTAGTTCTGCGAGGGCCTTTGGGGATGAGTGACCATATTAGAATTCCTCATCAAGATTGAGCGATGTAGTTGATTGTGAGACTAGGGTCCTGAATCTAAATAGAGGAGATTATGATTTTATGAGGTGTGAGTTGGCTGCGAGAGATTGGGGAATATTAATGAAAGGTATGACATTGGAAAGGCAATGGTAAACATTCAAACAGGGAAAGGGTGTACTGCAACAAATATTCATTCCTGTCTGATGCAAAAGTAAAATGGGAAAGGTGGCCATACCATGGGAAACGAGGAAAATTATAGATTGCATTAGATCCAAAATAGAGGCATATAAAATTAGCCAAAATAAACATAACAGACCCAAGTAGTGGGAGCAGTTTAAAATTCAACTGAAGAGGGGGAAAGCGGTTGATGAAGAAAGGGAAAATAGAGAATGAGCGTGCAGAAAACATTAACAGTTTTTATGTTTTTTATGGATATGTGAAGAGAAAAAGATTGGTAAAGACAAATGTAGGTCTCACAGTCAGAAACAGGAATTTATAAGGAGGAACAAAGAAATAGCTGATCAACTAAATACTTTCTTTTGTCCTGTGTCCACAAAGGAGAACACAAATAACATTGGGGGAACACAGGGTTTAGTGAGAGGGAGGAATTGAAGGAAATCAGTCTTAGTAATGAAATGGTGTTAGGAAATTGACAGGACTAAAGGCAGATAAATCCCCAGGGTCTGGTAATCAGCCCAGAATATTTAAGGAAGTAGCCCTAGAAATAGTGACTGCATTGGTGGTCATCTTCAAAGATTCTGGAACAGTTCCTGCAGTTTGGAAGGTAGCTAATGTAACCTTTCTATTTGAAAAGTAGGCCGAGAGAAATTGAGTAATTATAGACCATTCAGCCTGATGCTGGTTATGGGGAAAGTGCTAGAGTTCATTATGAAAGATATAAAAGCTGAGCATGCGGAAAACAGCAGCAAGATCAGACAGAGAGAGCATGGCTTTACAAAAAGGAACTCATGCTTGACAAATCTACTGGAATTCTTTGAGGATGTAACTTGTAGAGTTGATGGGCAGCCAGCCGATGTGGTTTATTTGGACTTTTGGAGAGCTTTTGATAAAGTTGCACATAAGAGATTTATGTGTAAAATTAAAGCATGTGGGAATGGGGCCAGTTTTATGAAATAGAAAATTGGTTAGCAGGTAGGAAACAAAGAGTAGGAATAAATGGGCATTTTTCTGAAAAGCAGGCAGTCCCTAGACAGGTATCACAGGGATCAATGTCAGGATTCCAGCTATTTACAATATACATTCATTATTTAGATAAGGGAAAGAAATGTGATATTTCCAACTTTACAGATGAGACAAAGCTCAGTGGGAGAGTGAGCTGTGAGGAGAATATGGAATTGTGTGATTTGGACAAACTCAGTGGGCAGATGCATGGCAGCTGCAGTATGACGTGGATAAGCGTGAGGCTACCACTTTGGGAACAAAATCACGAAGGCAGGTTATTATCTGGCGATAAATTGAGAGGGAGGGGAAATGTGTAACAGGACCTGGATGTCCTTGTACACCAGTCGCTGAAAGTAAGCATGCAGGTGCAGCAAGCCTTTTGAGAAGCCAAATAGGATTTTAGCCTCCTGGCATGCGGATTCGAGTACAGGATAGAAACTCCTCAAACCCTTTTAAAATTCTAACAGGACTAGGCACGGCACATGCAGGACGGATATTACTGATTACAAGAGAATCCAGACTATGGATCACAGCCTGGGGCTACATGATGAACCATATATGACTAAGTTGAGGAGAAATCGCTTCGTAGAGTAGTAAGCCTCTAGAATTTGTTACCACAGAAAGCAGTCAATCCTGAAGCAACGAACACTGCAAGAAGGAATTGGATATAATACTTGGGGCTAAAGTGGTCAAAAGATCTTGGGGAGAAGAGGAGACAGGATGTTGAGTTAGATGATCAGCCGTGATCATTGTGAATGGCGGTAAAGGCTGAAAGGGCTGAATGGCCTACTCATGCCATTTTCCGTGTTCAGCACCATTTGCTGTTCCTCAGAAACTGATGCAGCTCATGTCGGGATGTAGCAAGACCTGCACAATATCCAGGTTTAGGCTGACATGTGACATGTTACCATTCATTCCACACACATACCAGGCATTGACCATCTCCAAGAGGGAATCCAACCATCACCCCTTAATATAGCATTACTTCATGGAATGTCCCATAATCACCATCCCGGGAGTTACCACTGACCAGAAACTGGACTGGACTTCCTGAATAAATGAGGTGGTTACAACAACAGACTAGAGACCTAAGAATCCTGCAACAATCAACTTGCCTTCTGACTTCCCAAAGCCTGTCCACCATCCAATGCATATGTTAGGTATATGATGGAATGCCCCCCTCTTGCCTAAAGGGGTCCAGCTCCAACGACACACTAAGCTTGACAAAATTCAAAGCAGCTGGATTGATTGGCACCACAACCGCAAACCTTCAGTCCCCCCACCACTGAAGTTCAGTATTTGCAGCATATACCATTTCAAGATACTCTGCATAAATTTACCTAGACAGTACTTCCGAATCCACAGTTACTGCCACCCTAGAAGGACGAGGGAAACGGATAAACGGGAATACCGTCCTCTGCATGTTGCTCACCATCTGATCAGCAAATACCATTCTTTTACTGATAACAGTTGGAAAGAAGCTGTTCCTGAACCTGCTTGTGTTCAGGCTTCCATATCTTCTGCCTGACGAAAGAGGATGAAATGAATCATTGTACACTTTCTCTGAAATAGCCTGAACGAAATATCTTCACATAAGCTTACAGAGACTTTGAAGCAATTGTAGTAGCTCTGGCTTGCTTGGCCATTTCAATCTGTTCTCAGATTATTACCGATAATTGTGTTTCTAGGAGGTGGTGATGACTTGTGCTGTAGTTATTTTTCTTCTTCCTTACAAAGAAATTTGTGGTCTCCCTTTTCCCCTTGGTCGGAACACGATGGCTACGAGCAGAACACATCTGGTGTGCAGGAGTGAGCAATATCTCAGTTGGGCCATCATGGGTACCACATTCATAGAATCCGTACAGTGTGGAAACAGGCCCTTCGGCCCAACAAGTCCACACCGAACCTCAGAGCGACCCACCCCCAACCAACAACCCACCTAACCTACACCTCCCTGAACACTATGGGCAATTTAGCATGGCCAATCCACCTAACCTGCACATCTTTGGACTGTGGGAGGAAACCGGAGCATTCGGAGGAAACCCACGCAGACACGGGGAGAATGTGCAAACTCCACACAGACAGACGCCCGAGGCTGGAATCGAACCCGGGTCCCTGGTGCTGTGAGGCAGCAGTGCTAACCACTGAGCCACCGTGCCGCCCGCATTCTTTTGCATTTTGTTAATATGTCATTCACTTAACCTGTATCTCTCTCTTTTTAAATTGCAGTGAGATGACTTGCCATTTGCCGTCATGTAATTATATTCCCATATTAATTTTGATTTAACACAAGTCAGTTAGGAATGCCTTTCCTTTTTAAAGGAACTGCTTCCTCAGTACTGCGTTGCTGTGAATGTTTAGCTGTGCAGTTTTAATCTGAAGTTGTTTTTGCTTTTGAGTACTCAAAAGTTATCTTCTGAAAGTAGACCAATATTCTGTGCTTCATTTGGAAATGAAAGTATTCTGTTTAGTATGTTGGATACAAATCAGACTGCACAGTTTGTGAAATTCGAGGCAAGTGTTCCACTTTGGTGTATGAAAGTGTATTATTTTGTTGCATCTCTTGATGTTAAATGTAGGCAGTTTAGAGACGAATCTTTCATTTGCAACTGTTGCCTTACTTCCAAGCAAATTACCAAGTTGTCTTTGGGTTTGAAAATAATTTCTAAGGCACAGTACAATCTGGCCCGTTGAACTAACAACTTTGATAACTTTTTGTGCTTTTGCAACATCCATTTTTAAAAATACCAAGTTATTCCTCTCCTTTTTGTTCTCAAATTAGCAGTTAGGAATACTATGATAATATCCACATTGAAGGCTGCAGATTATCCCTAAATTTGGTGATTATTTTAGCCACCTCTTTGCCCTCAATGAGTACAGATTCGCATTAACACTATTGTAGGTAGCCCTGGTTCACAACATGATGACTATTTTCGTATTTTCTTTAACAAATATATCTACATTCAAGGTTCAATTTATAATCCCTTCCATTTTCAACTTACTGTGTAAACATCCCTATGCAGAGAATAATTTTGAAGATGTGATGCAAACAATATTGAAATGAAGTAGTAAATCGTAGAGGGTTCTCTCTGGTAAAAGATGCCCATTTCTCTATGGCACACAGGAATTGTGCTCAAGAATAATAGCCTGGTATTTTTTTATTCCAAAAATACGCTTTTCAAAGTCCAAGCTTGAAATCCAGTATGAAGAAATACTAAGCTTTTGACCTTGAATGATCTTTTTTACTTTAAAAGATGGTAGTGGCATTCATATAAAATTGTATATTGTTTGGTCCTCTCTGTATTTATGTATCAACAGTTCTTTATAATCATGGATCAGTCAGTGTGTCCCGTATGAGTAGACACATAGGTAACTACTGCCTAAAAGAGAGAGAACAGCAACTAATTGAAGCACATTTTTTCACCTTTAACAAAATTATCATTTATTTAAACAATTATTTGTACAATTATACTAAAAGATGCAATGCAAATTACAAATCTTTATTTTTACTTTGTGTTTGAAATATTAACTAACAAAGTTTTGAAGTACCAATTTATGATCTTCCTCATTTATGGACAATATTTCTGTAGGACTGAGTCTTCACAGTGAATCTGTTAGTTTTTCATTAGAAATGAGTGAAGAGTGAAGTAGAACATAGGTACATAATCAGATAACGCATTTGAAATGCGAGTATGTCAAGAAAGCCCAAAGAAACGCTCTTAGGTAAATTAAAGTGTCTACCCAAAATCTTGTCTCAAATGTTTGAAATGACAGATATTACTAACAAACTGAGAAGTTGCCCTAGCAACTGTTAAACATTAAATGTTTGACTTTCTAACTGCTGAATTCGACAGTGATTCCGAATATATTGTCATTATCTTTAAATTTGCATTGAAACTTGCCAATCTTCCTTGTTGGTTTCTAATTGAGCAACATGAAGAGAAACTGTAAAATGAAGTGGCCCATTTCTGGAAAAGAGATAAAAGTGTCCTGTTGACAGTATAGGTAGAGATGTGGAAAAGTCCGTGGCTTTGATAAAATGTCAACTAAAAGAGAACATGTAGGGATGGGAATGGGAAAGTTGTGGAAGGGAGCGTTGACAAGAGAAGAAGTCTTAAGGCCAGTACTTCCTAATGAAAAGTAGCCTTTTTTTTAAACTGATCCTGAGCACAGCCAGAAGTGAGGAGCACTGAGGAGATTTGTAGCTGAAGTTTTTACACCTCTGTTGTAACAGGTGTTAGAAGTCAAAAGCCCATTAAAGCAAAGCAAACCTGAGAAAACAATAAAGAATGGTGAATATGACAAGGTAAGATGTGTTTATTGCTTTCTTGAAGTTCTTTCATACAGCAACATATTACAATACCAAAGTTGTTTGTTCTGCCAATGGAAAAGTTCTTGAACAGACTGCTTTGCTTCAGAATGAGACGATAGAAGCTTGTGAAGTCATCCGTGTTCTGACTATTCAGAAGGTTAATTACTAACTTAGTTTCTTGCTATTTTAGTTGATGTAGTTAGCCAAGTAGGATTTACAGCATAGAAACAGACAATTTGGTCCAACAGCCTGTACCAGTAAGTCACTGGGTAGCAAAATCTGACATTGATTGTTCATGTAAAATTGTTTCACTTACTAACAGTTATTTTTCAGCATCAAGTTTGCAGTTCAAAATCTGGAGGGTGCAAGTGACTCATCCAATAGAAAGTTGATCGTAGATGAATAAAACTGGTTTCCCAAAACACTCTGCACTCCAGCTGGTGTTGAGAAGGCTCTTACATAGTGTTGTATTGGTACCTACCCCGAAGTAAGGGAACAGAATGCTTCTGAAGTAGATCAAACTATCAGTGGCACCATGATCACAACAATACTTGCTGGCAAAGGAATATAGTTTTTGAAGGTAAAGATTAGTTTAATGCAGGTGCCTTGTTAAAACTCCCAAGGTCTTTGGCATTTTGGGTCATAAAGTATCATTCCAAATGTTACAAAATTGCAGAGCTTTGACTGGCAGATTTGGGTCGTATTATGTTTGATCGCACAAAGTTGGTATTTAGTTTGAAAGATCCGCAACCAATATTTGTGCATAGGACTGCTTTAGACCAAAAATGTTTTCCTCTATCTGTCCCTCACTCTGACCCTTTCTGCCGTGGTGAAATAATATGAGTTGTAGATCTGCCTTCATATCTGTCATTATGTGGCTCGAGGACATTATATCAGATTATAGCAGCCTCGTGGAGTTATTAGAGTTTCTCATCTATATGGGATTTTTTTTCTACACCCCTCTGTAATCCATCGTAATGTTGATGTCAAATGGTTTTATTGTTTTTCCTTCTTTGGAAGGATTCTTGTTCACGGTGGGAGCGACCCTACTAGTAGGCCCAGATTCAAGTCTCCCTCCCACCTCCGCTCCAGAGATGTGCAATAACATCTTTGAACAGGCTGATTGCAATTACAAATTAAGCTTTATTTTTGAGAAGTGGCCCAGACTGTTGGCACAGCGTGGCATACAAATGCAGAACAAATAAGATTCGCTAGCCATTTTAGCTCACTATAATATCTATTGACTTAATCTCAAATCTTTTGTGAAGCTACACAAATTCAGTTTAATTACTGAGTAATATCTATTCAGTTTTTAGCACATTCAACGACAACAAGTCTGCTTTTCAAATACTGCTTGAAAATTGCAAGACACCAGCTGGAGTGAAGTAGCAATCAACAATCCTGTTGGAAAGGTTTTGTTTAGCTAATGTAGTGTTGGGTGACTTTTTTTAAATATTGGATTGAATAAGTTAATGAAACATTGTGTGTGTTTTTGAGGACATATCTGATTCCATACAAGGAGACTTTAGCTTGCATTTGCAATTAGCAGGGAATCTTAACCTCATGTTCTGATAGCTTTCACTGTTCTGGGAAAGGAAATCTTATGCACAGTCTATACTTTCCTCCCACTGTATGGTAAGATTCAAGCTCTGAGTAGAAAGTTGCATTGCTCCACTTACAAAAAGACGTGATTTTGCTGAATTTTGAAAATGCTGTTTAAGGTGAAAAAAAAACATGATTAATAGTCTTTGTGTCAGTGCAACCACTAAAGAAACCCACATTTTATACTCTGTTGCAGATATCTGGGTTTTAATTGAACCTGGGTTTCAGTGGTATAGGATCATGTATTTAAGTCAATATACTGTCCGACCAGTTAATTAAAATTGCCAGGAGGCTTTCTACGAATGAAGTTTTGGCTGGCAACAAGTAGTTAGTCTATGGACTGGTGACCAGTTATTACTGACAAAGGCCTTCTGCCTCCCAGCAACTGTGTGATTGGTTTCCAAGTAGCTGAACAGCTATTGGGTGTGAATGTTTGAGGGAGAAGCTGTTGGACTTCCTGGAAGGGAAGGAGCTTGTTTTGCTTCACAATAAAAAGCACTTTTTAAAAAATGAATGAGTAGCCAGTTTATTTGCCCACCTCAATTGCTGTAATCTGCAACAAGTAATTAACAGATCAGAAACCCCCAATAGTGTGAACCAGTCACCTTGTGCCTCCTGCAAATAAGTGAAAGTACCTGGAGAAGGATGATCGAGAAGCAGTGTTCTGATCAGCAAAAGGATCTTCTCGGTGAACACTTATGGACAAACACTGAACTGCCTTCCTGGTCTTTCCCTCTATCCAGTAAACCTGTGTTTTTCTTTGATCTGTTTGCCTGTCTGTCTCTGCATCTGTGTGTGGGGGTGTGAGGTTAGGGGGTGGCTTTCAGTGGTTTAGATTTTTTTTTAGTCCAGTTGTATATTGATGATTCAGAATTGTTTTATTTGTACTTATAGCCCATTTACCTGTAATAAATAGTCATTCTTGTTAAGTACAAAAGTCTTATCTGTGCTCTTTGTCAACCCAGGCCAAAAAGCATAAATTGGGGAACCTTTCATACATTTTGAAATCTTTAACTCCAGGAAAGCTTAATTTTCAGTATGCTACCTGAGTGAGGAGTAATGATTTGAATGTGTTTGATTTTTCTTCCGGTGTTTTATCTCTGTGCGCAGATTTCAAAATCCATACATTCAATTCTTCTTCAAAATGTAGAGAATAGGAGCAAGATTTGGCCACTTGGACATTTGAGCCTGGTCCATCATTCACGGATCATGGCTGATTATCCAACTCAACACCTGGTCCCGCTTTCACCATACCGTTTGACCCCATTAGCCCTAAGAATTATATCCAACTTCTTCTTGAAAACATTCAGTGTTTTGGCCTCGTGTGTTTTCTATGGCAGAGCATTCCACAGGCTCACCACTCTGAAGAATTTTCTCCTCATTTCAGTCCTAAATAGCTTACCCTGTATCGTTATACTATGGATCCCCCTGATCCTGAACTTGCTGGACGTTGGGAACATTCATCCTGCATTTACCCTGTCTAGTCCTGTTTAGAATTTTCTAGGTTTCTATGAGAACAGAGTTTTAGGGGATTACTGCATTTGACTATTCCAACACTTTAGTTACAGTCAGGTACTGTCTATGAATCCAAACTATCTAAATAACCCCAGACCAGACAACAAAATTTACTGGTCACTTGTCAGGTTCTAACACTGAAAGCATGAGCAATCCCATGTACTTATTAAAGCCGCAAGATTCCAAGATTTGAGCAAACAACAATAAACTTTGCAAAGTTAGAACAGTAACACAATCTTTAATATATACATCGTTCTAATTGGATTTGGAATATAAAATATCCTGAGTTCAATGTGGGTAATAAACACACTCTGGACAAACACCTTCAGGATAAAGGGATGTTGCCTCTTCTCCCTGCTCCAAAGTATCTGACTCATCAGCAACCCAAAGCAGTCCTCGGACTCCTCCATCCAACTGACAGTTCCTGAGTAACCAGTTGAAAATCATGCAAGAAGCCCCATCTTTGTTACTTGACAGTATTGAACATTGCTGATAAATTAGTTGAACATAGCAATGCCTTGGAAACACACTTCCCTGGATGTTACAATTTTCACAGGTTGCTGGTCTACATTCTACAAATTGCATCAAATAAAATGCATTTCAGCACACAGCAGCATAACCACAGGGAAAGGTGAGAACTGTCATGTGAACATGATTCTTGGATTCTGGAAGGTGTGGTAAAGGATGTTCCCAATGACTGGGGAGTGCAGTACCAGGTGCCACAGTTTAAGGACACAGGGTCGGCCATTTAGTATTGAAATGAGAAGAAATTTCTTTATCCAGAGAGTAGTGACCTGCAGAATTTCCTGCCTCAGAAAGAGGTTGAGGTCAAAACACTGAATATTTTTAAAAAGGTTTTAGGTACAGTTTATGCAGCTAAGGGGAAAAGATGGGTATTGGGTACAGAGTTGGATGGTCGGTTGTGATCAAATGTTGGATGGTCAAATGTTGAATGGTAGAGCAGGCTTGTAAGGTCTGCTCCTGCTTCAATATTGTTTATTTCTATTCTCTAAGATCAAATACTCAAATTTAACATTAATTTTTCCCTTTGGTATTCATGTGTCAACCTTGAAACCTGTGAATACTAAATTATATTAACTGAAATTAGTTTGTTTATGGATTTAAATATCTTTACAGTTGTTTTCACTTGTCCAGTGTTACTTTTCAGCATTTTATTTAATATTCTTATGCATTCCATTCTGCATCAGTTTTCTTTTAAGGAAAGTTTCCCGAAAGACTTCCGTTGTGAATATTATAATATACCATTTATTAACCGGCAAATTTGTGAGTCGTGGTGTACCTTGAGTAATTTGCGTGCGTTGAGCAAAATTTTAACTTCACTTTTTTTCCTGTACAGATTTGTTTCAGTCTTTGTAAAATATGCCTTAACCACAAAATTTAGTGCAAAGTTATTGTAATGTAAGTTAGCACAAGCTTCGTTGCTAGTTTGGGAATGTTGCAAAATTATTTGGGATGTTTTGCAGGATTCTGAAATGTGAACATGAGCAAATAAAGCCAACATTAGAAAAAGACTTCAGTATAAGAGCGCGTGGAATCCCTCCAGTTAAATCTTGACCAAAAACATGCACAATATCTCAAATATATGAAATTGGTTTTATCTGCACAGCTCCCAAAGTGAGGACCATCAGAAATGGTGCAGCTGCTTAATAAACACTTTTGTATACTAAACATGACCTTTGACAACATGTTAATCTCCAAGAGCATAACTGGTGAGAGACAAAACGCATTCAGGTATCCGAACAGCTTTTTATATTTACTCTAGGGCATGGTTAAAAAGGCATTGAAAATAATAATTCTTCTTCGGACATTTATCTTCAGGCATATCTGGATGAGTTGGTTGAGCTTCATCGAAGGCTAATGACGCTTCGCGAACGGCACATACTACAACAGGTAAGACTTTTATTGTTGTCACACTTTTAACTGTTAAACATATTGGCTTGTTTTAGTCCACATTTAAGTATTGATTCTTTTTAAAAAAAAAACCTCGTCATGTTTTACAATCCTGCAGCTGCACCTGTGAGTTTAGTAAGAGTCACAAACATCATGTCTGTTTGTCAAATTTTATTTTTCACTAGTTGGCTTTCCTGCTCCATCTTCACTTGGCTTTCTGTTGTTCTGGCATAGATATTATCTTCTTTGTGTACTCCTTCCTTTGTAGTTGGAGGTTGTGATGAAGGATAAGGATTTTCTTCAGTGTGATACTACAGCTCACTTTCACTTTCTTTCAAGCTGAGATTTCCTCGATATTTCATTTGAGCAGCAATGATTGTAACTTGATACTTCATTAACGCCAGACTGTGGCACCAAAACATATACTGATTAAGTTGAGGTTTTTTTCTGATTAATGGTTTCCTGGGCCTTGATTGACTTCATCCCCTAGGGTTGTGGGTCTTCCTAGAATCAGCGAGTGACGTGTCTGATGCATTGGCTTCAATTTTCCAAAATTTTCAATATTCAGGGAAGGCTCCATTTGATTGGAAAAGAGCACATGTAAGTCCTTTCTTTAAAAAGTGAGAATATCATGACTATGGACACATAATCATTCTATTGAAAGGTTAAATGCCTGGAATCTCCCAACCAGTAAAATATTGATTGCTTCTCAACTGTTTGAAATTGGTCACTCCCATTGTAGCCAAATCCAAGAATTGTAGCTTACTGGCCCATTATTCTAATTTCTCTTAGGGAGAAACAGCCATCAGAAAGTGTCAAGAATCCATTGTTGACCCAGGTCATGAGATTAATGCCTGGCAAAAAAAAAGCTGAGGAATTTTGAATGGGCATGCTACTGTTGTTTACAGGACAGTCCAATTCAGTCATGCTAATACAATGAAATGCAACAGTCGCACAACCTACTGCAAGTTTTTCAGTGTGCTCTCCTTTTGGACCAGATTGGCATTTTAGAGTAGAAGTCAATACAATTGTCAACATTATTATCTAGGTTGGTTTAGTGTGTACTGCTCCACTTGCGTCTGTCCTAATCTGTCAGCCAACAGGAATTGCCGTCAAATCATATAAATGGTATTTTTACAGTCTCGCTGTTTTGAGATATTTTCTGATCAATCTGTTCAGAGATGTCATTACACTTCTCTGAAGCAGGTGGGACTTGAACCTGGGCCTTCTGGCTCAGAGGTAGTGACACTGCCACTGTGCCACAAGAACCCCAGTTTTGTTAGTTAAGGTAAGTTGAAATACTAATCGGCTGTTACCATTGGATGAAAGTGCTACACTTCACAATTTTTGACGATTGGCTTACAGGAACAATTTAGGAACAAAATTTCTGGCATTTTGATGTGTTTTTGGTTTTGAAAGAAAACAGATCTCCGCAGGTTTCAAAAGGGAAGCTTCAGGCTTTTGCTGGATATGTATTAAGCCATGTAGGGATAATGCGCTTTGGTTAATACTGAATGCAAAATGTTCGCTGGTCTGAGTTTCCTTTCACAGTTGTCTGATAGTTTTGAGATTTTGTTTCATCCTGAAGGAATGTATAGCTGCTGCAAGTCCAGTGATAGTTCTTTAAAGTCTATCTGTCGTTAATGTTCAGTACTGCCTATTAATGTGTTTGCCGCTCCACCTCAGCCAATTTATAACTCACGCTTTCATACTTTCTATCATTTAGCATGCAGGCAATTCTTTGATGTGAAATCGCAGGTATTTCATTGTTAGATATACCTGGAGCCTAAAAGATTAATAAGGAGAGAGAAATTCTGAACACGAGAGAAAGCTCACTAGAAATTCAAAAGCACTTTGTAAGATTTTCTATAGATACTTTTAAAAAGAGTGAACCAAGTGAGTGTTGGTCCTATAGAAAGTGTGTTTGGCAAATTAGTGCAAAATTCCAGAGCTGGTGGATGAATTGAGTGCATGTTTTGCATAAATCATAAACCTAGAGGATATGAGTAACATCCCTGAAACAGCTGCGAAATTCCCGGAATGGAAAGGAGGGAGGAGCTCCAGAAAATTACTTCACCGGGCAGTGATAGTTGGAGCTGCCGGGCTGACAAGTCCCTGGTTCCTGATGCACTTCGTCCCACAGAGTTTTGGGTCTGCCTAGAATCTGCCAGTGAGATGCTCACGTATTGGCTTCAATTTTCCAAAATTTCCAACAATCAGGGAAGGTTCCATTTGATTGAAAAAAGAGCAAATGTCAGGTTGTTCTTCAAAAAGTGAGAGATGGCGGAAAACTATAGCCAGTTATCGTAAGAACTACGTGAGAGAAAAAAACGTTACAAACTGTTTAAGATATTGTAGCCGGGCACTCGGGAAACAATGTTTAGGGCAATCAGGGTGGGTCAACATGATTTTATGAAATAAATAATGTTTAACCAATTTATTGCAGCTGTTTTGAAGAGCTAACATGCTCTAAATAAAGGGGAGTCAGTGGCTGAGTAGTAGAGAGAGACCCATAAGTTATTTGCTAAGTGCGACAAAAAACATGGGGAACATATTAACGCAAATAGAAGATTGACTCATGAAAAGGAAATGGCATAAATGGGTCATTTTATGATTGGAAAGATCTAATAAATAGTGTGCCAAAGGGCTACTCAAATCTTGGTGAAGGCTCTCCCTGTCTCCAGTTCCTCCTTCAGTTGACATGGCTGTGTTTGGTTTCTTTTTGTCAATATTCTGTCTTCACTCACTGCTATTTCTTGAATGAATGTCAGTTCCTGAGACCCTTAAATAAACTTCTAACGCAGCTCGTTTACTTTGAGTGATTTTCTTGCGCGAGTTCCTGAAGCTCCTCTTCCACAGCTTTCTGTTCCTGAAGCTTTACTGTCACTGGCATGAAGCCACTTAGGAATTTATTTTTGTTGCTCTGACTATTTTGAAGACCAGTAAACTGCATTGCTACTCTGAGGAGCATTTTCACAACCTCTGAAGTTTGAGTGGCTTTGTCCGCAGAGTATAGTAGGATTTTAACTCCTATCTCTGGAGTATTAGTTCAGACCTCTGCGTTAGAGTTCAGTTACTATGATGATCCTATTCCCTGATGAGACCAGTTTAATCAATTTAATATGTGAATGTGATCATCACTCTTGCTTTCTGTGTTCACTTGCTATGAAATTAAGAGTTTCAGCAATTTGCACAGACCCTTGTTTCACCTCTCTGTGACTTGTCTGTAATCAGAATTTAAGTGGCTTTCATGCCAAAAACGCTGTTGTCATGTTCACATCAATAAGCAGTTGATAAATGGAATGTGAGATAATAGGAACCGCAGATGCTAGAGAATCCGAGATAACAAGGTGTAGAGCTGGATGAACACAGCAGGCCAAGCAGCATCGGATGAACACAGCAGGCCAAGCAGCA
>JAHRHZ010000024.1:1529146-1583704 GCA_024137785.1 Ginglymostoma cirratum
AACGTCAAGCTTTCCTGCTCCTATGATGCTGCTTGGCCTGCTGTGTTCATCCAGCCCCACACCTTGTTATCGCGGATAAATGGAATGTCATTGCTTCACTTTTGCGTTTTGCTATCCTGTAAATAAATGCAGAATTGGGCATCTGAAAAATAAGGTGCTTATATTATAAATGTAAATGACTTGGAAGTGAATGTGAATGTCTGGAGGAGATACCTCATTCTAGATGTTGAAGATGCAAATCTTGAGCACCAAAACATACTTCAGCTAATACCTAGCACTACGCATTCTCCAATTTTGCAAATTTATGTTTTGTAATCATGTCAAAGAAATTTGTAAGGGTTGTAGGGTCTTATCCATATTGTCCTTATTGGGATTGAACCTTAATCTTATGGCTACAACAACTAGGTAGATGTGGTGCATTTACCCACTGAATGGTTAGCAAAATCGATTGGACAGCGCAACAGATGATACCTGAAAGCTTATTCCTCGGCACTGGGAGTTCAAGCACCAAAAGACAGCGGTTGTAATCGTCGGTTCAGAGGAGAATAAGAAATAGGATGGACCAGCTTTTGTACCAACTTATAGCCCTCAATACCTCAATATTTCAAGAATATATCTACCTCCTCTTTTAAATACTTCTACTGATCTAGCCTCCACAACTCTCGGGTAGAGACTTCCAGACGTTCACTATCCTGTGAGGGAAGAAATTGCTTCACATCTCAAGTTTGAGTGTCCCCTTATTCTGTAGTTACTTCTCATAGTTTGTGATTTCCCCAACGAGCGGGAACGTATTCTCAATATCTACCCTGTAAGACCTCCTTCGAATCTTTTTAGGTATAAACAAGATCATCCCTTATTCTTCTACATGATAAATACAGGCCTCATCTGTCTAGCCAGTCTACCTATTTATCCCAGGTTTGTGCCAAGTGAATCTCTTCTTTGAACTGTTACCAATGCCAATATTTATTTTCAACACGGGGACCAAAGCTATATGCAGTACTCCAATTGTAGCTTCACAAACATCTGTATAGATGCAACAAGATCTCCCTATTTTTAAACTCCAGCCTCCCAGTAATATAGTCAAAATTCAATTTGCTGCCTTACTTGCTGCAACTGAGCTAATTTTTATTGTTTTGTGCACAAGAACACTCAAGGTACACTGTAATGTGCTTTTGTTTTTTGGAATCTCTCTCCATTTAAATGATGGTCTGCCTTTTTCTCCTCTTTCTACCTCACATTTTTCGACATTGAACTCCAGCAGCCAAGTTTCTATTCGCTCACTCAACCTATCTAACCCCTTGCAGATTCCTGATGTTTTTATCACAACATGCTGTTCCACATACGTTTGTGTTATCAGCAAATGTGAATACATTCTGGCGTGTCCGTTCCATGTTACTTATATACTGAGTAACTAATTGAAGCCCAAGGACTGATAGTTGTAGTACTCCACTTTCCAACCTTAAAAAGATTACAGAAATGAGGGTAAATGGAAAATTGTGTGCAGTCATGCCTGTGATTTCCTGTAGCTTGGTTCCCCACTTATAAATTTAGCCCTTACACCATCGGATGAATTGGCTTCAGATTTGTTCTGAAGGTCCTAAGGATTGCTCCAAGTATTTCCATCTTCTACAGTGGTGGAAATTGCTAGCGTCTGGAGTGATTATGACAAATAGCATAAGCATATTTAAGAGGAAGCTACACAAGTGCATGAGGAAGAAACTAATCGTGGAACACTTTAACGTGGCACGATAAAACAAATGGTGAGAGAAATGTCTGTGGAGCTTAACACCTTTTTTGCCGTAAATTCTGTTGTCAGTGTTAAGCTTGCTGCTTTCGATTTGAGTCACAACATCCTGCAACAGAGTAGGTTGAATGTGGACAGTAGCATTGTATTAAAATTCATTTTTATTTTACAGTAAAATTTTAGTTTTGCATTTCAAGGGCAACTTGCCAATAACCTTTGATTTTAACAATCTGTGAAATGTATTCCTTCTCCTTTCTAAAGTGTTGAGCACAGAGCAGTGCATATTAGACCATTGCAGATGTTTAATCCCTTTCTGAAGTATCTAGGTATTATGAAACTGAAGAACCCAGTATTTGCGCAGTGGAATTAGTCCGTCTAATTCGATGGAAAATCATGTGAATTCAATGTCACGGTTTTAGATCATTTTGCAACCGAAGGACTCTTTTTCTCCACACCACACAACTGCACCCCGCAACCACCACTTTTCAGTTTTCATAACTGTTTGTTTCTGGGAAAATCTAACAGGGAGAAGAATATTGCAGTTGGGTAATTGATAAACTGCACGATAAATCCTGTCGCTGTAATGCTGCAGAGTCTGCCACACAACACACATAGGGTAGACTGAAATCCAAAGTGTCTTGGAAAAGAGTAATTCACTGAATGTTCCCCCCCACCCCGCCCCACAACGTTCTTAGCTAAATGCATTTTTGTTGACATCTGATTTTTCTTTTTTCAAAAAGAGATAATTTGGCACCAATAGGCTAAGCAATGGAAAGCTCAACATCCTTTCATTGACATTGTGCGATTGATGTTGATCAATGTAGGAGCAAGTTGTTGCAGATGCTGGAATCCGTACTGAAAACAACAAATGCTGGAGATCACAGCGGGTCGGAAGGCATCCATGGAGAGAGAGCAAGCTAACGTTTCAAATCCAGATGACTCTGGCGAAGAGTCATCCAGACTCAAAACTTTAGCTTGCTCTCCGTGGATGCTGCCTGACCTGCTGTGATGTCGCTTAATGTATGGAAAAGGTGGACTTTGAAAAGGGATTTTGGAGGGGTTGAAGTACCAAGTCCAATATACAGCTGAAGGAAAAGATCACTTTAAACATGTGAAAAGAGACGATGAGCAAAAATAATATCAAAGTAAACTTTTGGTATCTATCATGGCCCTGTGGCAGCTCTGAAGTAGCAAAGAATCAGTTGTTTCCCTAATATTAATGTGTTTACATGCTGAGGTGTCATTGACGCTAAAGAATACTTGATTGAAGCTAACGTTTGCAGTTCCACCATAAATGACAGCATTGAAAATCAGCTAATTTGTTGCTTATCTGCCTTTATTTAGATTGTTAACCTCATAGAAGAAACGGGACATTTTCACATCACAAACACAACATTTGACTTTGACCTTTGCTCACTGGATAAAACCACAGTTCGAAAACTACAGAGTTACCTGGAAACTTCAGGAACATCATGAGGACACTGGTCCCCGGCTATGAGCTGGAGATTTGAACTTTTTAGCGATGCAACCGATGACTAGCCCTATAGAGCTACTTACTGCAGCTTTTTTCCAGCCAGTCATGCTTCTCTTCCCCTGAACGTGTTGCTGGGGGAAAATGCCAAGAGATTCAACAGATCCTTACCAGCCTGAGGAATGTTCTGGAAGCGCTGGACCAGTGAGGTTCATCTTCTCCTTTACCTCTCATCCCCTGGATATTTGCTCTTTAAGAATCTCAGCGGTAGTATGTATCTTTGTGGTGTCTACGTCCACATGGTGAATGATGCATGTGCAACACTGCCTTAGTATGTAACTGATCTATCTATTTATTGAAAAAAATACATTCATGATAAATATCTTGGATCTTTGGAACACTACCAGACATTGAGCACTCTGGTCACATCTGTGGTCAAGGCTTATGAATGCAGTAGGAATCGGCCACCAGATGTCTGGTGAATTCATCTCCAATTTTTCTTTTTGGTTTCCTTTGTAAACTAGCTGCAATCATAGGGACACTATGTAACTACACAATGTTCTAGCCTTAGTAATTGAACTGTAGTGCTTTAAAATCTATTACTGTGCACTGTTCTGAGAATCATTACCAGCTTTGCTATGTTTTAATTAGTTGTCAACCAACACAAACAATTAGATCTGTATTGACACTGGGGGAAATGTCGTCTGCACAATCATGTTATTAAGCAGAGATTTTTAATAATATTTCTTCCAGATTTGATTCAAACTTTTTACAGGGAATAAGGGATTTCGTGGTGTAATTCTGCTTGCCCTTTTAAAGTACTTGACTCCTTCCTTATTTTTTAAAAAAAATAAAAATGCGATGTTAGTCATTGGAAAGTGCAGTTGCATCACAACTGTTATGCTCACAGTAGCCCTCCCTCAGATTCTGAAGTTGTTCTTTCATTTCCTAGCGTAAACCTACTTCTCACCCTCCTGTTGTTTAGCTCTACAAACTCGGTGAATGGTAAATATATCTGAAGACTCCAAAAACTAACTGATGAAGGACAGTGAAAAACCGTTTTAAACAAGCTTATTGATCGCTCGTATAAAGATTTTGGCATATCGGATGTAGTTAAATTGATTTTTTTTTATTAAAAAAAAGGATGAAATGGGTTTGTCAAAACTGTTCTGCTCCCAATTTTCTGTAAGTTTGTTGTAGAAAATTCTCCATTTAGGATTAATTATTTATTTGAAACACTCCCTTCACTGCCAAATCTGTTTTTACCACTTTTACCTATTTTGGTAAATGGTGCATGTTTATCAGTCCATCCTTTGGATAGTGAAATTATATTTCTTAAAAATAGATCTTTCTTTAGCAAGTATGTTGCAGTAAAACCAAGTTTCAATGTTGTCTTTTTGAGGAGACCTTAACTGTTACTTTCAATCCAAAGATGGGTTGAAGGTTTGTACATTTTTTTTTAATTACTGAAAGTTCTGAAACTGCTTCCAGCAGCATAAAGTGTACTTTGAGGTGATAACGAGGTTCAGACAAGTCATTGTGTCCATTACTTGAAACGTTACCTTGCTAGGATACTTTTGATGTGCAATTCATTTCAGAATAATCGGACTGCTTTTTTTTTTTTCAAGAAAAGAGAATAAGAGAACTTACTTCATTTCATGTATGTGACGTTCAATGTATGTTTTCAATTCCCATTTCACTTTGATTTTGATGTGTCAGTGGTGAAACCCAAAACTCTTGGTTCAAGGAAAAATGCTCTAGCAGTCTTCAGAAGTTTAACTTGGTACTTTGTGAGTTCTTTTTAATTTAATGTAGTTGCTTGATCCATCTTGATTGTTGTGGGTAAATTTTGTGGTACAACTCACTTCCAAAAATATTTCATTAAATTTTAAAGAGAATCTTTGCTGTGATTCATCTAGTCATTCCTCATTGCAAATACTTCATTTGACAAAAAGGTCAAAATACAAAGCAGTGAAAGCTGTTGGGTTTTTAAGCAGGATTCAGCACTCCATGAATTAATAAATAAACATTAGGTTCAGATTCTGGTACTGCAAAAAAATGTTAATCTAAGGTTTAAATCAGCAGATATTTTGTATTCGAACCAAAATAGAAATAAATTGGTACAAAAGTATCTATTGTACTGGACACCATTCTAAAGTAAATCCTTTTGCCAAAAAGTGTGAACTTATCACGTTTGGCTTGATCCCTTAAGAATTTGCTGCAATGTTGAGTTTGCCACAATATTTAATTAGGTCAAGTATATTACACTCTTTAAAACATTTTTTTGCATTAGCTTTTCCATCAACCTTTTGTATCTGGAGAACAAAATAAATCCTTTTTTTTCAAAGAATTTATGCTTGTGCACTTATTTTCAGGCAGTACTGCTTCTTCGGATGAAGTGTTGCCTAGATGACCTGCCAGTCATGTCTTGAGCAAGGTAGATAGTGAAATTTCCTTGTAAAATGGCGACATTTGATTTTCAAATATTCAGTTTAAAATCCTTAATGTGCTTTATCTGACACCTTATTCGCTCTGCATTCATAAAACAGCAGCCGCAAAATGGTGACTTGTGACACCTTTTCAAATGGCATTTAATTTGTGTTCTGTAATTGAGAGTGAAAGACCATCTAACACTGGGGTTAATCAGTGATACTGAAACTGTTTCAAGGCTACACAAGAACTGCCTGTTTCCTCTGGCCCTCAACAGAGCCAGTGTTACATCTAATTTTAGGTTTATAATATTGCTTTGGATGTTATTGATGGAGGAGATGTCAAGTAACGTTACAGGAATAATTGGATTTTTTTTTTCTGAATTTGCAAGTTGTTTCCTTAGTCTAGCTCTGCAAGACCAGTCTTTCAACAAGTTGCTGTTCTGAACTATGGCCCTGAATGAAAATTTGGAATCCTATTTGATCATATGACACTAGTTGTATTTAGTAGCAAACTTAACGATGGACTAAATTCAAACCAATTAATCCAATAGACTGAGAATTAATTTAGTTCTGATTTCTGCAATTGGTTGTTATCGTGGAGACAGATCTATGAGAACGTGCCCCTGTCAGACAGTGCAAGCCTTCTTGCACATTTTTTATTATTTTTATGACTCTAACAGTAGAAGTAAGTGGTGTTTTCACAAAACTTGTATTTCATTTACTGTTTAGATTCAGCTTGTATAGTATGTGTCTGGTTAATCACATTAAGTTTATTAATTCCTTTATTTAAGATTAAGAAGAAACAGTTTTGGATTATTAACTTTTCTGAGCACCATAGGAAGAACCTTAACGTGAGTTGAGGAAGGAGCTGTAAGACTGAGTAGTTAATAAACTCTATTCACAAAGGAAGATGGTTTGATTTCCTGCTTCACCAACTTACTGCAATCCACATTGACATGTGGGTGGCTTGCTCGTCCGCAGGAGTAAACAGTGCACTTTTATCCTGATCTGTATCAGGCTAACCTTGAACAACTGGCACTTCACCTCCCCCTGCATCTGTGGAATGTTCACAGCTTCAATGACTCTGATGTTTGTTTGAAATTATTGAGAAACTGGAACTTTGAAAACGCTAGACTTCCAGCATAGTAAAAAGTGGTAATTTCTGCAATGGTATACATTAACTAATGATTTCCACTTTGTGTCATGTGTAAAATCCTCCCACTTACCAGTCGGAAGTGTCTGAACATAATTTAAGTACAGGTGTGGTTGACTGCGGTGTATCGTGTAAAATGAAAAGGAAACCTTTCATTACCCATTTAGATTCCTACATACAAGTTCCCAATAACACCTTTTTTATTTTTCATCCCTCAGCAGCTGATGCTTTTCTGAATTTGCTCCTTTGGACGCAAATGTTGCTGTCCAGTTTGCTTGGAAAGCAGATGAAACATCTGGGTAGGCAGGACCTTGGGGTGGTGATGACTCCTCCTAGGAGCTTGTGGAGTTCTCCACCATTGCAAATGAGGTGCTGTGATTGCCAGGGTATGATGGACTCTTGGGCTACATTGTCTGTCAGATCACGGCAGTGAGGAGCTCTCGGACTCCGGTCACAGAAACAGAGATATTGGTCCTAATAGCACACATGTAGGGATCCTCGTACAACAATGGATAGGGGGAACTGAAACCTGGTATTGAAAGATCAGACCTTGACCTTTGTGCTCCCTTCCCTTTTGGACCTAACATCCTATTGGTGCTGGGATGTTTTGGTAATCTTCAATCTTCAAAGACTGCATAATTTATTTCCCTTTAACAAGCAATGGCTATATCTGAGCCAGTGGACCTGGCAGTTTTTGGCCCCATTAGTTCTGGTAGTGCTCTTCTCCAGTGATAGTATTTAAGTTCCTCTCTACCATTTGCTCTTTGATTTTCTCTTTATGAGTAAGATGATTTTTGTGTATTCAAAATATTTCCTAAAAGAGGAGGGAATTGATAATCGTTAACAAGGAAATGGCAGACATCACTCCCTGAGGAAGTTCATTCTACACACGAACGACCCTCTGTGTAAAAACATTTGCCACTCATGTTTTTATTAAATCACTCCCCTCTCTCCTTAAAAATGTTCCTTCCAGTCTTGAAATCCCTCATCCTAGGAAAAAGACAAATAGCATTAACCCTATTTAAACCCCTCATTATTTACTTGAGCATGGCCCTTTTTTTAAATATATATATACCAATTGAAACTCTTATTGCCTGACTTACGTGCTGTTTCACTTTCTTTTCAGACCCCTATGCCTAAGTTTCTAAAGTTTTCCTGTTTTCTGGTCATCTTTAATCTTTTTGAATTTTGTCTTTCTCAATTCAGTAATATCTTTAACTTAGTTAACCATGGATAGCAAATTTTTTTTTAAATCATCTTTCACACTCAGTGGAGAATTATGAAGTCCCTCCATGAAGAGAATGAGAGGGATTGATGCCTGTCACGCTTTTTCTAATGTCTTAACATTTGGTCAGTTTTCCCAGCACTGTATCCAACTCTGTTTATACTTTTGAAATTACCTAAGCTTGAAATTAAAATGCTAGTTGCTGACCCAGAGTTCTCACGCTCCATCTCAATGTGAAATTCATCATAAAGGATCCACTTGGTAAAAGTGATTTTACAATGAAACAAAGCCATGTAGTCTTATTACACAGTGGTGCGTCTCAAAGAGCCTGTTCCTTGGTTAGTTCCAAGGATGTGTTGATCTTCAAGGAATAGACTGTGTAGACTACACTATAATTATAAATAAATACTTTAATTATAAATGTATGATAAACTACTCCAAATAAGACTTCTTTGCTTTGCTATTTCTTAGCTCTATCCAGACTGACTCTATATCTTGTTGATCTGAGCCAAGATGGTTTTTCAATGTACTGGTCTCCTCAGCTAACAGCTTGCTCTCTTCTTACTTTTATTCTTCTGAATTTTCAGCTACCTTTGACTACTTAATTTGCTGCTTTAATAATTTTGCAACTGTCTCTCTCTATATTGGCTATCATTGTGCCTTCATTTTATTTACTATATGAGGTATCGATTCATCAAATGCGGAGTGTAATGCTTAATTCTTTCTTTTTTCCATTTTTCTCCCACGTTGCCCCTTTTGGGCTGACATTCCTCTCTTTCCTATCACACTTGCTCCACTGTAGCCCTTACTGGTACCTGGCAGTATTACTTTGTTCTTACTTATTAACATTTTGTCATAAATCTAATGTCCCCACCCCCCACACCCGCTCCCCTGAGCCCACTATCATTATTAACCTTAAAATTGTCTCCACAGTCTATTTCTGAAGCAGTTCTGAAGAAGTCTTATTGGACTCAAAACATTAACATTGTTTTTCTCTCTCTCCGCAGATGCTGCCACATTGTTGGTTTTCCAGTAATACTGTGTTTCTGATTTCCAGCATCTGCAGTATTTTGCTCTCATTCACAGTCTAGTTATATGATTCACCGGGTTACCGGTCCTAGCATGGTTCAAATGCAGCTCATTCCAGCAACCCACTTTCCTCTTTCCAGTACGGGTGTTCATGCTTCATGAATTGAAATGTATCGCTGTTGCGTGAGCATTTCAGCTACATGTTCAACTCGTTGATTTTTATTTAACCCTTGGAAACAACTTTCTGGATCACAAGAAACAAACTTGATGACTTGGGCCATTCCTGGTTGCAAAAGATGTACCATGTTAATTTTTAGAACTTTAAAGTCAAAAACAAAACCTGGGGGTTGCTGTTAATAATGGCCATGAGACTTCGTAAGAAAAGTTTTCATAAGAGATTGTTATTTTGACCTTAATCACTGGTCACTGTGCTTTAGAAAGGTGTTTAAGGTTAGATAGCACCAGCTCCTGGACTTTTGGCTTCCTTTTCAACATAGACTTGTGTGATTCGGGTATGGATAAGCCTGTAAGGAATCACACTCCCTCTCTCTCTCTCTCTGTGTGTGTGTGTGTGTGTGTGTGTGTCCTCTGCTTGCATGCACGTTCTTGCACTGTATTGTGTTCTCGCTCTCTATCTCCTGAGCTATGTATAACGAATTACCTCTTAAAGAAGAACAGTTGAAGCAACATTCCTCTAAATTAAGTTATTTCCTGAGAATTGGGAAGAGTTCCAGGAATCAATGATTCTGATCTCCTCAAATTGTGAAAGCCACAGAGTTAGTTAATTGTACGACATATGTCCAAGTGCTTGCTACCTGAACTGAAGGCCTCCCAAAAGTCAATGTTGACGTGATCTCATTGAGAAGAAATCTAAGGAACGGTGAGGAAGTCACCTTTTTGGTTTGATCAACAAGGTTTTTTCTATTTGTCCACTCACTCTTCGGTACTGCTGTATGTCTTGTCCTGTCTGCACATGTAGATGTGTCAAGCTTAGCGGGGATATACTTTTATTTCTATATAACGCTTAAAAAAGAGAAACAATAACATTTTGATAAGTCAATAAGATCATTTACAATTTTAGGACGACTTGACTTCCAGTGCACTCCTGTCAGATTTGTAACATTTTGCCAGTGTGGATGTGCATAACTTTCTTGCTAGCTACTCACCCTTTCAAACCTTTCATCATCTGACCTATGTCATTTTTATCCAAATCGTCAATGGTATTTTTCCCTCCCAATTCCTCATTTGAAGGTAATAAGCTTAGTATTTGTATCTCCCTCCGTGCTAGTTTAAACTACTGCCTTGGTTTAAAGGAACGCAAAGCTGTAACACCAATCACCTAGCTGCTTACCTAAAACATACCTCTGAGCCTCCGCTCTCAGGGCTCGTTGTGACCTCCTTTCTCAGTGCGACCACTTTTTGTTCTGTAAAAGATCAATAGGAAACACTCCCTCCCTTTAGGATTGATTTCCCTCGCTCACCGCATTAATGAATTAAGTTGTTGCGTTCTGCTGAGATGGCTCTGTGCTGCTTGAACCCGAATAATCATTATACATTCATAGCCAGAATGTAGTTTGTCTGTAAAACAAAATTATCTGTTTTGTGGAATAGCACAATCCAGGGCCAACAACTGACTGCCAAATGATTTACCAGACAATATATGTATGCCTTCTGAACTCTGCTATCACTTCAAAATGCAGAAAAATAGTAAATTGCACGGTAAAATCATCTATCTGAATTTGTTTCTAGGTTTTTTAAAAGCAGAATGATTAACAAAATGATAACAATAACTAGACCTGAAGTTAAATCTGCTATGGAAATGCCTCCAAAAGCTTATGGTTTCAAATAAACCTGTTGGACTATAACCTGGTGTTGTGTGATTTCTGACCTTGCCCACCCCAGTCCAACACTGGCAACTCCACTTCATTTAAACTGGAAAAGTCATAGAGTTGTACAGCATGGAAACAGACCCCTTTGGTCCAACTCGTCTGTAATAGATTATTTTCTGCAGATGCTGTTTATTTCCCTTTCTTTACAAGTAGAAACATGGCTTGCTTTAAAAAGTAACTGAGGATGCACTCTGGCTTATGAATTTGTCTTTTCTGTTACATTTAGGCTCTCTGGAGAAACTATTCTTTAACTGTGTTTCATCAGCAATGAGAGAAATGCTGCAAGATTTGCCCCAAATGCCTTCTAAGGGAAGGCTTTCGTATGTTCTTGGTGAACAACAGGTAATCACAAGTTTGAACGACTGATGCAGCAAAGACATCATATAAAGTGGCTCTTTATATGTGGGGTTAACATGGAGACAAATGAGATGACTTATTGTGGGCAATTCAAAAGCAACATGGTAAAAGCAACTCACACGGGACTGTAGTTTTTCCCAAACAAGGATGTTGCCTGAAATACTGTAACTTTTTTCCAAGTTTGCCACTACTCATTTGGAAACATGATGACAAGAACCAGAAGTTTGTGAATTAACATCACTCTGTCCAGATTAGCATAACGTCCTTTCATCAGTGAAAGATGATGGTAATACAGCCTCAGAACTTGGAAGTCATATGAAATTATCTGCCGTACTACTTTTGACAGCTTGTAGAAGCCAATTCTGTGAAGACAAAATCTGCCACAAGTGCCACATGTGAAGTTGCCATTGCAAGTGGTACATGATTTCTGCTGATTCCTTGTTTGCAAGACCAGTTGCTGCCTTGGAATGTCTGAAACCACATGTCATGTTAGCGAATTCCCACCTGAAGCTGCTGTTACCATTTGCATCAATTGTCAGTAAGAGTTTCCCACTGATTGTGATTTCCAAGGACTTCAATGTCTCTTTGAGTCGCATCCTTGAATCAGAGCTTTGGGTGCCTCACTGGTGTCTTGGCGTGGGCTACCTCCTTGTCAAGTATTTCCTTTTGGGATGTAGTTTTCTATCCTGTGCACACACTGAAACCAGCAAAGCTTTTTTTGCTTGATTAGGATGGCCTTCTTTATTCTAAAGAAAACTGCTCCATTGGTGATTTTCTTTCTATGTGATGCCAGAAGATGTTTGCCAAGTATTCACTGCTCAAGAAGCAGATAAGACAGCCAATTTACACTCAGTAAGATCCCAGAAACTGTAGTGAGATAATTGGCTGACGTGTGTGTGTGTGTCTGTGGGGGCGTGGGGGGGTGGGGAATGTTGGTTGAGGGATACATATTACCCAGACCACTCAAAACAGAGCTCTGTGACATTTTATTAAACTGAACAGTCAGCAGAGAGCTGAAGGAGTCTATGTAATACCTAAAACTTGGTACTCCCAACGATGGAGCAAGCTTTCAATATTTCACTTCAGTATTAAATGAGATTAGGTCCTCAGATCCTGCATTGTGGATTGAAATCAGGATTTCTGCTTCAGAAGTTGAAGTATGGCTGTTGTCTAGTATGACTACCTAACGATGCATTTGGAATTGTGGATATGTGCGATACTTTGAAGTGTTAATTGTTACCATGTGCTCATTGCCATCAGTGCCATAGGATATTTTGTGTTGCAAATGCTATATGTTTAAAAGTCAGAGATAGTAGGAACTACAAATGCTGG
This sequence comes from Ginglymostoma cirratum, assembly GCA_024137785.1. Classification (NCBI taxonomy): domain Eukaryota; kingdom Metazoa; phylum Chordata; class Chondrichthyes; order Orectolobiformes; family Ginglymostomatidae; genus Ginglymostoma; species Ginglymostoma cirratum. The sequence goes on from JAHRHZ010000024.1 coordinate 1,541,779, forward strand.
AGAATCTGAGATAACAAGGTGTAGAGCTGGATGAACACAGAAACCTGAAGAAGGGCCCGAAATGTCAGTTTTCCTGCTCCTCTGATGCTGCTTGGCCTGCTGTGTTCATCCAGCTCTTCACCTTGTTATCTATGTTTAAAAGTCATTTAGTTTAAGAGTATGTAATTTATGAGAAATGTACAGATCTCTCAATAGAATGTATTAGTAATTTCCAAGACCAGAGGTCCCTACTTAATGTTGTCGTTACGTTTCTGAAAATTGTGACTTTAAGTGAAACAACCTAAAATGAAGCATCAATTCCCATAGAAATCAATGTTAAAGCCCGAGTTAGGTTCCTGCACAATTTTTTTTTTGCTTTTTTATTAAATGTATGGATTGAAATGCTGAACGATGTGTGCAGTACTGTATATTCCTATCTGAAATAACCGGCAAAATAAATTATGAGATACTTAAGGACCTTGCTTGGCAGAAGTCTCCTTTTAAACCTTTAAATAATGAACATTCCTAAGTGCCTTCCATGATAAATTAAACAATTTTTAAATTAAGTAACTTTGAAATGTAGAAAAATTTAACATAATTCTAATTGCCTTAAATAAATGTTAAAAATAAATTTACCTGATGAATGTTTAATTTGTCAGGCTCTAACTAATGGCAGAAGCTGGTTCTTGCAGGAGGAGGAGCTTGCACTCTCTGATGTCTACCACTAGGTGGAGTCCAGGACTTTATTCCAAATTCAGAATGACAGACAGCCTGAGAAGTGGGCGTTGGAGTTTTAAAGATTAAGGACTTTAACACGATTAAGGTTGTGGTGGGGGAAGACAGGGTTTAGGGCAGGAACAGGAGGGAGGTGAAGATGAATTGAACGTGGGAGTGAAAGCATAAGGAAAGTTCTGTGAACAGAGAGACTGCATGTGAAAAGGCTGTAGGAAACAACCTTAAACTGAAACCTGCAACTTTAAACAAATACATTTTCCTTATTTTGTTAAAAACTTCAAAAATGAAACCACTATAAATGAATCCATTTTAAATAGGTGATTCCCTGGTGTATAGAGTCATGGAAACAAAGAAAGAAAAGCCCTGGTAGAAAAAGTGACTTACTTTCCTTGTTATTTGTCAAGATATTATGAACACCTACCAAGCACTCTTAGACTTTCACTAGAATTTATGCACAAAATTGTCACTGCAGAATAATAGCGCAGCAAATGATTTTTATAAAAAGGAATGGCAGACACCATGTATTTCACAGAATCCTTACAGAGTGGAAACTGGCCATTCAGCCCATCAAGTCCACACTGACCCTCTGAAGAGCATCCTACCTCGACCCACCCCCTACCCTATCCTATCCCTGCAACCCTGCATTTCCCATAGAGCTTTTCAGCGGTAGCAAGAACGGCAGATGCTGGAGTCAGAATCAATGCAGTGTGCAGCTAGAGGAACACAGCAGGAAAATCAAAGTTTTGGGTTTATACCCTACATCAAGACTGCTGGTGCTGTGTGGTATCAGTGCTAACCACTGAGGCAATATGCTGCCCAAGGTGTACTTAGCTGCTAAATCTGAAATAAAAGCAAAAACTGCTGAAAAACACAGGGCTCCACAGTACCATAGAATTATATACAATATTTCACATAAATTGTCTGACCTGAGTGTTTGTTTCCAGCAGTTTTTGCTTTTATATCAGACTTTCAGTGGCCAAGTACCTGCTTTAATCTTTATGTAGCACCTTGAATGTCATAACAAGCCCCAAGACATTTGGCAGGAGCGTTATGAACTGAAGCTTGAGACCGAACCTTCATGATATTTGGGATAGTTGAACAAAACCTTGGAGTCCTAAAGAGAGATGGAGATGTTTCAGGAAGGACTTCTACAGCTTTTGGGTCTTAGCAGCCAAAACTCAGAATTTTCGAGGTACTTGAATTCAAGGAGTGTCAATATGTTTAGCTTGAGTTGCTGGTGTAGATTACAGGAATGTAAATAAGAATAGTCAAAGTCATGGAGGGATTTTAAAATTTTTATTCTTGTTTGAAGTCAAAGTACTGCCTAAGTGGGAGTCAGTGTAAGTCAGTGTAAATCACTGAGCACCAGGTTGATGGTCAACCCAGACATTAAAAAGGGAAGGGTCTGCAGTTCCAGATGACCTCTGACATTTATGTCGTGTAAAAAGTGGTAGGTTGACCAGTGATACATTGAGATAGTCAAATCTAAAAGAACAAAAACTTGGAAAGAATTTCAGCAGCAGCTAGGTTTTGATGCAGACAAGGTTAGGCAATGTTACGGAAGTGAAATTGGGCGGTCTCAGACTGAATGCGGTCAAAAGATCATGTTCGGATCAACTATGACACCAAACCTAACAGTCTGGTTCAGTGTCAGCTGGAGGGATGGAGTTGGTGGTTCCAATGGAAGTAATATTAAATAAATAATCATAGAATTCCTACGCTAAGGGAGCAGCCCCTCCGGCCCATTGGATCCACACTGACCCTCCGAAGAGCATCTACCCAGACACACACCATCTCTGCAATCCTGCAATTCCCATGGCACATCCACCTAGCCTGCACATCCCTGGACACTATGGGCAATTTAGCATAGCCAATCCACCCTAACCTGCACATCTTTGGATTGTGGGAGGGAACCCAGGCAGACACGGGGAGAATGTGCAAACTCCACACAGTCGCCCGAGGCTTGAATCAAACCTGGGTTCAATTGCCAGGAAGATTGGATTTCAGAGACAGGCCATATAGAACACACCAAACATCTCAGAAAACTGCTCGAAAGATACAGAATTGCTTCCAAAGTGGACATGAAATCAGAAGCTGAACAATAAAATATTCTTTTATATTCCATTTTAGCAGTTATGCATTCTAGCTTGCCAAGGCATAAAAAAAGCAACATTATTTTTAGAAGTCATGCAAATTTTTTGACAATGAATGCAACCTCAAAACAAGCAAACTTCTTGAACGAGTAGGATTTGAACAGTAGAGTTCAGCATCTTAGAATCAAAGAATTTTATAGAGGGAAGCCAGTTGACCCATCATCTGTACCAGCTCCTGAAAGAGCTACGCAGTTAGTCCCGTTCTCCAGCTCTATCCCTGTAGCAGTCTAAATTCGTCACTTTCAAGTACACTATATGTACGTATAAGCTCTTTTTTTGTACGCTTCTATGGAATCTGCCTCCACCACCCTCCCAGCAGTGTATGCCAAATCCTTACAGTTCTGAGTGAAGAAGTTTCTCCTCAACTGACTCCAAATTGTGACCCCTAATTACTGACAAACCAAACAGTCAAATGCAGAATATCCTTCCTTACTCTGTCAAAATTGTTCAAAATTTTGAACACCTCAGCAAGGTCGCCTCTTCATCTTCTCTGCTTCAAGTCAAATTATCCCAATTTCTCTAATCATCCCTTGTTTCTAAAATCCTTCATTCCTGGTGTCATTCTGGTAAATTTATGCTGGAGTCTCTCCAGGGCTTTTAACATCTTTCCTTAAGTAATGTGCCCAAAACTGAATACGATATCCCAAATATCCAGGGGCATCCGTGGATAATTTCTTAATCGTCTCTACCGATTGGTGGAAAAATGCGACTCTGGAGATTTGAAGTACAAAATAACAAAGGGCATAATTGTTATTGGAATTACTGAGGAGTGTTTCTCGGATTTATTACAGTCCAAAGAAGATTTGGCTTTGCAGGGAGCCATTCAGAGGTTGAGTAAAACATAAGTCTGGAAGCAACAGAGAACATTCCCAAGAGTCATAGAATCCCTACAGTGTGGAAGCAGGCCATTCAGCCCCCTGAGACTACAACAATCCTCCTCAAAGTGTTCCAGCCAATCCCCATCCCTGTAACCCTGCACCTGGAGGAAACCCACGCAGACAAAGGGAGAATATGAAAACTGCCTAGAGACAGTCACTCGAGTGTGGGATTGAACCCAGGCCCCTAGCGCTGCTGTGAGGTAGCAGTGCTAACCCTTATGCCACTTTGAGGAGAGATTCAACTGTCTGTCAAGAGATCAGAAGCTACTCAGTTCATAAGGTTCAAAAATCTAAAAGATGAAGGAAGTGCATTGAATAGGCCAGTCAGAAAATTGTAACAGCTCATGTCAATATTGTGGAGCAAGGTAACCTCACAAGTGGCGCCTATGTATTTTAAAAAAAAACTATTTCATTAAGAAAGGAGGTCACTTCCAGAAGACGATGAGAAATAAAACCACAGCTACAAAGTAGAAAAATGTTAAATTGCTACCCACACAAATAAGTTAATGAGGTACAAAACAGGAATGCCACAACTGTTCAAGAAACAACCGGTGAGGAGCAAGAGGTCAAGACAATGTCAGCTACAGAGCCAAAGTTCTGACTCTGCTCTTATGTCTAATAGACCTAGTTATACATATTCTCTGTTTTCTGCTAGCTAGCCAATCTTCTATCTGTGCTGCAATGTTACCCCCATACCATGAGCTTTTATTTTCTGCGATAACTGTTGATGTGGCAACTTTGACAGTGTACATCCATTCTAGGTCAACCGGGATATTTTATCTGTTTTTAGATTCATGGCAGGACCCAAAAAGAATATAGAATCCATTGAAATTCGATGTATTGGCATAAGAAAAATGTTTAATATTGTCAGCAGGATTGAAACCTGCGACTATGTGGGATTGGCAGGAATAATTTCCATTCTTGTGATCATTGAAGAGAGTTCAGAAAACGAGAATCAACAATACTTGTAAGAGACACAAAGCTAGCGAGCAGTATATTCCACTTCAGCTAAATGATGAGTTTTTCCCCGCAGATATTCACATAGTAACACTGCCTAGAGAACAAATCATTACAGCAGACTCAAATATCAAGTTAGCTGCTGAGGAGGTGCAATTTCATAGAATGCTTCATTTCTCCATCTTCCAAGAAGAGAAATCAGTGACAGAGATCGTGCCAAGCAGGAAATAATCTTTCAGTAGTTTGATTGTGGGGAGAGGACAAATTGAGTTCGTTAGTATATCAACCTTGGGAGGTGAATGCAAGTGTCCAACTTAATCAACAGATAGAAGTAAATCACCGACATGCTTCAGGACAAATTTGCGCATGGTTTGAGAAATAGGGTTTGCACTGACAAATTGAAGATGAGCTGCATACAAATCATGGAAGATGTAACCGAGAGGGTAACACCAAGGCCTACAGATTCAAGATGTGGTCAAAAGAAAATGCCTAGATCAGAGATCCAAAACCCTTTAAATAGAAATCTCCTGGCTCAGAGATACAAGGTACTGTTTAAAAAATGAAAGTTGGCTGCTTCAGCAATCAAAGATACTACAAGACAGTATGTTTCAATAGGGCAGCCTTCCTCTGCAAATCAAATATATGAAATTAAAGGCGCTCCACATGATGCAATGGAATAATTGCCTGGGTCACCAGGATGTATAGCGTCTGTAAAAGAAATCCAAGACATGAATGTCTTCTGGTTTAAAGGGGCTTTGCAGACCTTACACAGCCCAGAAAAGAGCTCAGGTCAACAGTCTTCAGGCCAAACACCTACCAATCTTTCAAGTTTGAAGAGTTTGCATTTTGGCAGATTAGTGAAACCACCAAGACCACCTAAATTTGTGAAGTCAGAGAATTGAGGTGGGATTTGAATTGGATATTGACGAATGTAATGATATACGTGAATGTATAAATATTAATAATAAGTAAAGAAAGAGCTTGGAGTTGCTGAACGTGGTGTTGGCCTCTGAAAGGTTAAAGCCGAGAAATGCATTAAGCACTGCCCAGCATCATGACCAACCCTCCCTCTCATCCCCGCCTCCTTCACCTGACACAACCTGCCCATCTTCTCTCCCACCCAACCGCTCCTCCCACCTCACTGACCAATCCAAACCACTCCCTAACTCTATGCACCTATCACCATCCCACCTACTTTCTCCAGCCCCACCCCACCCCTCTATTTATTTCTGAGCCCCCTTCCCCCTCCCCCATTTCTAAAGAAGGGTCCCGACCCAAAACGTCAGCTTTCCTACTCTTCTGCTGCTGCTTGGCCTCCTGTGCTTCTCCAGCTCCGTACTGTGTTATCTCTGACTCCAGCATTGGCAGTTGTTACTATCCCTCAAGATATTATGCATCACAGCTGAGACAACAGATCCGGATCTTGAAGGCAATAGGCCTGTGATGTGGGTTACCCACATAGTATGAGTAACAACGTCTACAACACAAATGCAACTTGTACCTGATTGCTGTCATGCAATCAACTACATTTTCGGCCAGTAGCCTCTTCTCGTTAGATTACCAAGTGGCTTTCTTTTATCATACAAGATCAATAAGGACTTTAAGATCCCAACCTAAAACGAGGATGGTGGCAACATACCAACTGAAGTATCTTTCACCAAATTGACTGAGCGAAGATCCATGACACGGCTTGAAGTTTATTCTTTAGTCTCTAAAATCACAAAACTGTTTTGAATGCATTAAACAGGAAAATAAATAGTTTCTAGTATAATTAAATGAAAAGAAAGTTAGAAATACTTTGAGTTAAACACTCTTAAATTATTTCTTGCTCTGTTTTTGTAATTAACTATTATACTTTAGCACTTGCAAACGACTATTTACAAAGACTTGTTTATGAAACCGAAGATTAATATATATTAATATACATTTTAAAATATTTTTTGCCAATTTAATTAATTGGATGTCAAGATATTCTGATGCATTCAAGCCTGGTGCTATGAAGTAGCAAGCTTCAATTTTGCACCAGCCTTCCCTGAAATGGTAAAGCTGCCCAAATTGTGCCCAGATACAGTACCAGGGGAAGATCAGTAGAGTTGTTTAGGAATTGTGCTTGAGCACCCTCTTCTGTCTGGGTACAGTTCGGCATTGGCAACAATCCTGGAGATGTCTGCAATTTCCTGCAATTCACAGCACAAACTCTGAATGATGAAATGGAGAAGCGAGAACAAAATTAACCAGTGAAAATCATTACTGTGAGTTCAGGTTCTTGAGGACGAGTTCAGCTGAGCGGATGAGGGTGTCAGTGTCTTGAGGATGAGTTCAGTAATTTCCGAAGAAGTGTCTCGACCCGAAACGTCAGCGTTCCTGCTCCTCTGATGCTGCTTGGCCTGCTGTGTTCATCCAGCTCTACACCTTGTTATCTAAAAGTATTATTGTCATGTTTTTGTTGTTCAAAAGAAAAACCAAAACCCTTAACATAACAAAAATGGACATGAAAAGGTTCTTGTTTGTATGCCAGCGGTCCTGAGTTACCAGTTCTTAGCATGTACAGTTCAAGCATGTACAAGTCCTATATATTTCAATGTGGCATAACTATTGTTCACTGTTCAAAAAGAACATTTAAAAGGCATCTGGATAGGTATAAGAATAGGAGGTGTTTAGAGGAATATGGGCCAAATGGGACTAGATTTATGTAGGATATCTGGTCAGCATGGATGAGTTGGACTGAAAGGTCGGTTTCCGCGCTGCATATCTCTATGACTGTATGAGTAGCTGAATTATTAAGAAAGCCAGACAGAATAACAGATAGCAAGGGAGAATGGGTTAAATACAGACAAGTATAGATTGTTTAAAGAGGGGATTTAGTTGAAGTTCCACTGGTAAATTATAGTGACCCTGGCATGGAACCAACTCCCAAGGGTGGTCTTGTTTACATTTAAAAAGCATAGATCATCATGATGTGCTATATGTTTTGAGAAATGGACTTGGACTAATTTTGGACTCAATCTAATTTCCAAACATCACCATTGCATTAGATTCATGCCCTGCAAGCTGCTACGATCGAAATATTTGACATATATATTTGCACCATAATGGCTATGTTACAGAGTTTACTTGAGTCAATTTAGCACTGTAAGCCCTATGGCCATGACTAGCAAAAATCACACCCCTGACCAGGGGTTTCTTATCTGTATTATGCCAAGTCCTTAGAATATAAAAGATAATATGCATTTTTGAGATTTTCCACCCATCTCCTGCGACCAGTGACAGTAGTAGGGATACTGAAACACCAGTCTGTTCATCCTGCCCTAGCCTGCATGTTTGGAACTGTAAGATCCACAATGTGATGTTTTAACCTCCATCAGGTTAAAATGTTCTGTTTGGTAGCAAGACTTAATATAGTTGGAGACAAAGGACTAATGCAAAAACAAGATGCAGAAGGTTAATGTAATAGATAGCCTTCAGTTTCATTCCAAAATGAAAATTTTAACTTGTTTGAAGGAAGTACATGGCCTTGATTACTTAAATTTTGAGACATAACTTCTGAGGTAAATCCAAAATTCTTATTACCTGAAATATTAACACATTATTGTGGCAGCAAAGTGTTCACTTCACTTTCTAAAAAGGAAAAGCAGCCTTCACATTAATGTAACCCAAGAGATCACAGGTAAGAAAGTCTTCTGGCCCATTAGCAATGTGCTCAAGTTGTCTTTACCTTCACATAAATCAAGTGTTGTGAAATACACTGTACGGTGTTATATTCTCATCTACAATCAATATGTCAAGAAGTAGTTAAATGAATTGACAAATAATTGATATTAGGTTTCTAGCAGACATTATTCTTTGATAGAATCAAGCTATGTCTGATAAGAAAACCAGCATAGTAAATTGTGTTTATGTGCAGCCACATAAAACTAACCAAAGGTATCCAAAAGATGAAACGAGTGATCTTGTCTGAGAGCCAGCCTGTGCATATAATAGGGTCGTAATGCTGATATTGATTTCCATTAACAGCAGACATTCCTCACACATGTGGTTTTTGTATGTACATCTATGTGGGTGGTCTGGAGAGTAAGTGCAGAGAAATGGCTTAGTCCTGGAGAATTAGAGGAAGATGCTATTAGCAGACTTAAGTGTTACTGAATCCGAAAATGCACAAAACAGACTTTTTCGATCCTTTCTTTTTAGCAAATGTTTTCATTTTAACTTGCGCTAATCCTTTAAATCATAAAAAAATTCCCATACAACACAGGCTCACTTACTTTGACAGGGTTAATGTTTCTCCCGTTGGTCTGAGAACAATCATAAACATAATGCTTTTATTATCTTCTTAGAACCACTGAGAGCTCATGGGTCCTTTAGTAAAGTCCAATGTTAAAAGTTAATATTTTATTGAAAGTTAGATGTATCAAAAATTGTATTCGTGTTTCCTATTGATTTTTAATAAATGTCAAAAGTTGTTAAAATATAAGAATGTGAGATAAGAAAATTTCATTAAATATGTTCAGGTTCTTATGTCATTTTGGTTTATGTACAGAATTTATTGGAGTGATTCATACAGGACCTAGTCTAACTACTTTTTCCCTTGCTTTACAACTCTCTTTTCAACGTTAAATAATGAATTGATATGCTTCTTTTCAAATATTTTAACCAATTCTACACTTACTGTACATTAACACTTGCTTAGCAACCTTAAGGCTGTAGTTACACTGTTTCAACACTGGGATCCAAATCTTACTGATGTTTATAGATCTCTGCCTATCTATTGTTTAACATCACTCTCTGTGGGCTTTTTTAATGTTAAGAGAGAAGGGCAGCAGCATCTGTTTCCTCTTAACATTAAAACAAAATTGTTCAACATCTTTAAGGTTCCTAGATACTCCAGTACATTCCCTTAAATCTCTTTGAAATTCAGCTTCACACCAGATTGCAATTAAACACCATCCCGTATAAACATCAAATTAAGTGAAAGTTCCCACAGAGCACCTAAGGCCTCTTTACTTTTGACATGGAAATGGAAGAATAACTGCAACCTAAATATAAAATGCTAACTTCCTAAATTTCTCTAGATCCACCTAATAGCCACCGTTTATGTAATGATATAACTCATGATACTGGTGTTGGATGGGGTGGACAAAGTGACTTCACCTGATGAAGGTGCAGCGCTCCGAAAGCTTGCGATTTCAAATAAACCTGTTGGACTATAACCTGGTGTCATGTGACCTCTGACTTCATATAACTCATGCCTAACATTGAGCCCAAGATGGGATCTGTGGAACTATCCATTGTGAGTAGATAGGTTCTTAAAACTTGATACATTCAGCCTTTAACTATGGTGTTGTACAAGACGAATCAAACACAAGAGCAAGATAGAATGAACTTGGAAGCAGGGTTTCTTTGGATCATCTTGCAAACTTAGTTCAGGCAAATTTTAGAATTGAGCAGTCTCTCAACTTTGAAATTGATAATGTAAATAGCATGTCCACACTGAGCATGGAAACTGCCCATATAAACTTTTCACTTCATAAGTACTATCTGGGTCTCTCCCTTAAGAATCCAGAAGTAAGAATTTAATTGATTATTGTCTACTAAACTTAAGGTACAATTGTAAATTTAAGGTACTTTACTGAAGTGAAATTAGAACATTAACCGCCATTTCTTGTATTTCAATCAAGGAAAACCTGGAACAATTTTTCAACTGATCAGAATCTGTGACACAATATGGAAAATGCGGCTTGCAGTAGTTCTTTTCTAAAGCATTGTTACCCTTTGAGACTATCTTAACTTTTTTATTGCACATTAATTTTGCTTCTGCATTCCCCGCGAGCTGCTGAGTCCACTTTAATTAATCTAACCACCCGCATCTCGAGGATAGATATAACTGCGTTGACACTCACTATTGGTTCAACACGGGGTACTGTTAATCTTTCTTCACTTATTTATTTAATTGTACATAATACATTCACACACGTGGATTCCAGCACAATGATATGATGCACAAGTATAAAATAAGTACTCATATAACAGTGACAGGGGCAAGTCTATTCTGACGCATAGCACACAGTACCCCGTGTTGAACCAATAGTGAGTCTCAACGCAGTTATCTCTATCCTCGAGATGCGGGTGCTTAGATTAATTAAAGTGGACTCAATGGCTCGTGGGGAATAAGTGCACAGAATGATCGGTGGTGACATGGAAGAAGCAACATCCGACTTGTCAATGGATTAACTTGCAGAGCCTGGAGATCCAGAGTTATGGCAACTGCATTTAAAAGCAGGATGTTGTCCTGTGCACCACAGCTTTTTGTTGTCATTAGGGACTGCAGCTAACTTCTTGAGAGGTTGTGTTAGCAATTGTGACACTTTTAAAGATCTGCCATCCAAGTCCAATTTTGGCAGGCATTACAGGACAGCTCTAGCTGGTTTTCCTTGAAATCATTTGTTTCTGATTTGGCTTTCGTATCCATTCAAATGAGAAAAGTAAGTACGATGCGTATTACCTGCATGACGGTAGGGAAATTGTACTTGCACTCGTACTGTAATTTAGTACTTAAATGGGTCTCTTACACATTTGATGCGATCACACGTTAGGGCAATGTAAAAAAAAATCAGCCGCAGGACTATATGCACTGCACAAAATGGGTACTGTCTCTAACCATTTAAGTCTCACTTGTCCGTCCTGTGAGGTGCCATCAGCTACCCGAAATATAAGATATCCACTCATACATTTTGTGTTGAACTCAACTCCAGACTAAAACATTTTTGCAAATATTTCTTAGCTCTTCATAACCTACAGTTAATTTGTACAATTAGAGCTGCATTTTTAATCTGCTCCTCGAAAGGAATGTGAAGCCCATCAGATGGATTCAAGCTTAGGGAAGACTTGTTAATACTAATTGTGCTGGATGCGGAGAGATTTGTTTCCATAGGCTGTTTCTTAAGGAGTTATCAATTTCAGTTTAGTTCACAGACTGGTGCCTGTATCATCAAGTAAGTTAAGAAAATTTATTTGAGAAATCCAATACTGTAGTTGAAATTTGATATCAGCAACCTGGTTCCGCAAGCTCAGATTCAAAGCAAACTTTTTGCTTCATTTCTAAATTAATTAAGAGTTGAGGTAACACAAATAGTTCTTGGCAAGAATTTTGTAGTCATTTTTAAAATAGGGAGTATGGGAGTATGTTGAAGGAAAGTATAATAAGCTTAAAAGCAGATAATAAAGTTGTTACGAATGCCACAACCTGAAATTACCCTATAAACAGAGTTTAAAGGCAAAGTAAAGGAATTGGACACTGTTATCCTTGTCTGGCTGTTGTTGATCTTGCACACTCTAAATGGAAAATACCCATTGGTTGGCTCTCACTAATATTTACGTCTTCGTTTAATACATCACATATCAACCAGCTTACAATTTATGTTAAGAATTTAGGAAAATGTCATTCATTACTAATAGTAAAGAAATAATGAATTAGTAATTTTTTTTTAAATTGCCCAGTCCACTTCTGCAAAAAGTACACGTTGTAAATATTTTAAACAGGCAATTGATCATAGTGTTTCTGTTTTCTGCCATAACCTACACCTTGCCAAGAGTGTGTGTATTTCAGGCTACTCTGGGATTGGATATAATTTCATAAACAGTTGAAATAATTTTCCACAAATAGTGGATAAGGTAAAACTTCAAGTATGTAGGAATTGGTTGTACCTTCAGAACAGTTCTGGGCCAGTTCGACATCTGTTTTGCCTTTATATTTAATGTATAAAAAAAGCAGTAAAATGTTATTGCAAAGTAAACAATAAAAAGGTTCAGAGAGATATAAAATTCTATTTGGTTAAGTAACAAATTTATCATTTTGATACATGACTTGAAGGTTTGCTGCTTAATTGTTTTGACATTGACAGCAAGTAATACTGCAATACTGCCATTGAGATGGGTCATTAATTTTCACTAACCGTGTAAAGACAGATTTGGTTCAGATTATTTCTTACCTGCGCATTTCAACTCTTTCCTCTCTGTATAGTCACCTCTTGAAAGAACATTTGTAAAGTGAATAAGAAATGGGAAATTTTTAAAAATGATTTCATCTTAAATGCTTCTCCACGTTAATTAATTTGGCATAATGGCAAAATGGTTTTTATAATACATAGTTTAAAATAGAAACATTATTTACCCAGATTGGCATTCCACCTTGAGAACAACGTAACATCTAGAAGCAATTAGAGTTCTGAAGAATGGTCACTGGACCTGAAAAATTAACTCTGCTTTCTCTCTGCAGGTGCTGTTTGACCTGCTGAGTTTCTCCAGAAATTTCTATTTTTGTTTCTGATTTCCAGCATCTGCAGTTCTTCGATTATTGATAACGTCTAGAAGGATTTTGTTTCTCATTCACTGACTGGACGTGTGTGTCACTGGCCGGACCAACATTTATTGCACATCCCTAGTTGAGCTTGAGAGATAGTTGACCTGTCTCCTTGAACCACTGCAATCCATTTGGTGTAGGTACAACCACCATGTCATCAGGAAGGGGATTTCAGGATTTTGACCGAGCTACAGTGAAGGGACAGCAATATATTTCCAAATTGGTGCGGCCACACTTGGAGTATTGCATACAGTTCTGGTCGCCGCATCATAGGAAGGATGTGGAAGCATTGGAAAGGGTGCAGGGGAGATTTACCAGGATGTTGCCTGGTATGGAGGGAAGGTCTTATGAGGAAAGGCTGAGGGACTTGAGGCTGTTTTCGTTAGAGAGAAGAAAGTTAAGAGGTGACTTAATAGAGACATACAAGATGATCAGAGGATTAGATAGGGTGGACTGTGAGAGCCTTTTTCCTCGGATGGTGATGGCTAGCATGAGGGGACGTAGCTTTAAATTGAGGGGTGATAGATATAGGACAGATGTCAGAGGTAGATTCTTTACTCAGAGAGTAGTAAAGGCGTGGAATGCCCTGCCTGCAGCAGTAGTAGACTCACCAACTTTAAGGGCATTTAAATGGTCATTGGATAAACATATGGATGATAATGGAATAGTGTAGGTTAGATGGGCTTCAGCTTGGTTTCACAGGTTGGCGCAACATTGAGGGCCAAAGGGCCCGTACTGCGCTGTTATGTTCTATGTTCTATGTTAAGTGTCTATGAGGAATGGTTTGGAAGGGCTTTTGCAGATGATTGTGTTCCCATGTGTCTGCTGCTCTTGTCCTCCTAGATGCTAATGGTTATGGATTTGAAAGATGCTGTCTAAGGAGCCTCAGTGAATTTCTGCATAGCAGTATGTGTCATCTACAAGCTGCAATTACTAATCATTGGTGGTGGAGGAAGTAATGCTTGTGGGTGTGATGCAAATCAAGTGTACGGCTTTGTCCTGGATGGTGTTAAGCTTCTTGAGTGTTGTTGGAATTGCCCCCATCCAGGCAAGTGGGGAGTATTCCAACATACTCTTGACTTATAAAAACTGAAAGAACTGCAGTTGCTGTAAATCAGGAACAAAAACAGAAGTTGCTGGAAAAGCTCAGCAGATTTCATCAGCATCTATGAAGAAAAAATCAGAGTTAATGTTTCGGATCTGGTGACCCTTCCTCAGAACGTTCTGAGGAAGGGTCACGAGACCCGAAACATTAACTCTGATTTTTTTCTTCACAGATGCTACCAGATCTGCTGAGCTTTTCCAGCAACTTCTGTTTATAGATGCCTGACTTATGTCTTGTAGATGGTATTCAGTCTTTGGCGCATTAGGAAAGGAGTTTCTCGCTGCAAGACTCCTGGCCACTGACCTGCACTTGTAGCCACTGTATCTGTATGGCTAGTCCAGTTGAGTTTCTGGTCAATGATAACTCCCAGGATGTTGATAGTGGAAAATTCAGTGATGGTAATGTCATTGAATGTCAAGAGGTAATGGCCGGATTGTTTTTTTGTTGTTGGAGATGGTAATTGCCTGACATTTGTGTAGAGCGATTGTTACTTGCAGTCCAAACCTAGATATGACAGGTTTTGCTGCATTTGTACATGGACTGCTTCATTATCTGAGCAATCATCAGCGATCGTCGCCAGTTCTGACTTTATGATGGAGGGAAGGTCATTAATGAAGCAAATGAAGTTGGTTGGGCCCAAAACGCTTCCCTGAGGAATGCCTGCAGAGATGTCCTGGAGTAACTTCAACAACCAGAACCACCTTCCTTTGTATCAGAGATAGTAGGAACTGCAGATGCTGGAGAATCCGAGATAACAAGATGTAGAGCTGGATGAACACAGCAGGCCAAGCAGCATCAGAGGAGCAGGAGAGCTTGATGAAGGGTCTAGGCCCGAAACGTCACGCTTTCCTGCTCCTCTGATGCTGCTTGGCCTGCTGTGTTCATCCAGCTTTACACCTTGTTATCCCACATTCCTTTGTGCTGAATATGACTCCAACAGGCAGAGAGTTTTTCCCTGCTTCCCATTGAGTCTATTTTAGCTCGGGCCGCCTGATGTCGCACAATCAGTGAACTCGCTCAGTGAACAACACTCACTTGTTGACAAGGACTGTTACTCTTACCTCACATGCAGCATGAAAATTGTATTTGCTGCTTTCAATATCCTGAGCAGATAATTTTTATGATGCAGCAAAACGATACTTTCAATCAAAATGTAAATGGTCATGTCATGTTTTGGCATTAATACACTGCTTTGGAGTCAAAACCTGCAGTGTTGTGGAGGTACATAATGAGACTGGAATTGGGTCCCATTAATGATCCAGAATGGTGTGTGTGCAGGATATATTCACACTCCTGATATGAAACATGCGGGAAATATTGGTGAAGGAAGCAGCAAGTAGGCAGTGAATGGTCTTCAGATGTATACAGAGTAGGCAGATCAAGACATCAATAAGCAGATAACCAGAATAGCTATACTGGAGCTCCAGTCTATATTCAACATGTCCACCCTCAATGCTATTTTAGAGTTTCCTTAACTACTTACGGGTTTGTTTACTTACTACTTAAGGTTTGTTCGTTATTCTTGTTCTGGCTGTTTCTATTTTTCAGCTTGCTTTTGTTGAGTTTTGTTTAAAATTTCAAAAGTCTACAGCAGATCACCTTGAAGGGTTTTCTTATTGACATCGTTGATATGTTTTAATATAAACTGGTTGCTCCCAAATATCCATGCTTGAGGAGGCATCAAGTTTAGAATTGAGCGTGACTGGGAAGAGGGAGGAGCAGAAATAAAGATGGACTCTCAGCATCAACAAAGGTAATTCTGATATTTTCGTAGAACCCCTGTAGTGTGGAAACAGGTAATTCAGCCCAACAAGTCCACGCTGCCCTTCCAAAGAGCATCCCACCCAGATGCATTCCCCTACTGTGCATTTCCCATGTCTAACCCACCTACCTAAACATCCCTAGACACTATGGGCAATTTAGCATAGCCAATCTACCTATGCTGCACTACTTTGGAATCTGAACATAAACGTAGAAACATAGGAGCAGGAGGAGGCCATTTGGCCCTTTGAGCCTGCTCCACAATTCTTCACGATCGTGGTTGATTGTCCAACTCAAAAGCCTAATCCTGCTTTTTCCCCATAACCTTTTGATCCCATTCACCCCAAGTGCTATATCTAATCACCTTTTGAATACATTCAATGTTTTGGTATCAACTACTTCCTGTGGTAATGAATTCCACAGGTTCACTACTGTTTGGGTGAAGAAATGTCTCCTCATCTCTGTCCTAAATCGTCTGCCCTGAATCCTCATACTGTGACCCCTGGTTCTGGACACACCCACAATCAGGAACATCCTCCCTGCATCTACCCTGTCCAGTCCTGTTAAAATTTTATAAGTCTCTGAGATCCCGCTCATTTATCTGAACTCCAGTGAAAACAATCCCAACCTAGTCAATCTTTGCTCATATGGCAGACCTTCCATCCTGGGAATCAGCCTAGTAAACCTTCACCGCACTCCCTCAAGAGTAAGAGCATTCTTCCTCAGAAAAGGAGACCGAAACTGCGCACAATATTCCAGGTGTGGTCTCACCAAGGCCCTGTATAACTGCAACAACACATCCCTGCTCCTGTATTCAACCTCTCGCAATGAAGGCCAACATACCATTTGCCTTCTTTACCGCCTGCTCCACCTGCAATGCTTACCTTCCTTAGTGATGAGCAATATCTGGGCTTCAGCAGTAAGGTAGTGACTGAAGGAGATAGGGTTTGAAATCTGAGACAGCCAGGCTTCAATCTCAGAAAAGGGCATGAACTGTATTGCCTGTGTGATATGAAGGTGACCATGACAATGAACTTGTGTGGACCTACCTCCTTCCAGCTTAGTGTCAGAGATATTACCAGCAAGTTACATTTGCCAGTGTTGCAGAAGAGGTACTGATAAGGTTCTCCATTCAAAGAGGAAAAATTGCATTCAATTCTTGCTGACCAAAGATAAGCCAGCAGAGCAAGCACAAGAGTTTACAAAGGTTCGTGGTCTCCCTATGCTGTAGGGTTGACTAACTGCAAATACTTTGTTCTGCAGGCACCACTTGTCAATTGTGACAACACCAGAGCTCAATGCACTTCCAATCTCATGCTTGTCACATCCTTCAAGCATGCCGAGACTTTCTGCACCCTGCACGCTGCCCTTGAAGTGGCTGTAGGAGGTTGAGACTGATGCCCAACTCGTTCTGGAATAAGTCTTTGCAAAGAAGGACTGGAGAAAAACGCAGTGGTTTTTATTGATGTTTATCCCGAGCAGCTCCATGACACAGTGTTCTGTGTTCCATGGTATCTTCCCCAGGACGCTAACTGAGACAATCACTGACTGTGCCTGGAGAACCATCAACTCAATGAAAGATGCTCTTTCATCTGCCCGAAAATTGTTGGTCTTCCAGTATAACGAGCTGACTTTGACCGAGTATTGCAGACTGGTGCATTCCAAGGTCTAGGACTACGCGCTGAGGGATGTGGTTTGGGGCAGCTGCTGCCAAGGTGCAGTGGGGAAAGACCACTGTCAAAGGTCTTTCTTACAAAATTAAACGAGGGCCTGTTCGGTTATCAGACCCCCTTGTTGCCTCAATGTATGTAAGTAGTGTACTGCCTAAGTAAGAAATGCCTTTGATTTTTGTAACTACGGGGCAAGTTAAATTCCAGTGTTTTGTTTTTCTTGATATGCAAAGACTGGGTACAGTAGTTGTGAATGTAGATAAAAATCTTTTATGAATAAAGGATATTCCTGTTATATATAAATAAAACAGTCATGACATCTTTAATTTGTGGTTCTCCACCGTACCAGGTGCATTTCGGCTAACAAAGTAAATTGAAGATTGGGAACAGAGTAATGAAGGCAATCTGCTGGTGATATAACTCCCTGCAGTGCTGGGGAGCAGAAGCACAAGTAAGAGGAGAAGACAGTAACATGAGGAGCTTGGGCTGTATTTAAAAAATTAACAAATGTATGATATTGGTAATCTCAACGCCTCATTCCTCAATGCATTACCTCAATCACTAAATGCAGGAGCCCAGATCCAGCCCCATGGCTGACCTAGAAGCAGGAGTTGTTCCAAAGATCACCTAACCTTTTTGGGATAAGACTATAGGATGAACTTCATTATTTTATATTTCTAACTCTGTGTTTGGGTTTATTTTCTATGCTTTAAGATGTCACTGAAGAGTGACGACACTCACCAACACTTTTCACTATATTTGTAATAAATTCACACGACAATAAATAAATTGAATCATGTCAAATCAGACTCTTGGCCGCAAGACAGAAATAAAAATCAACACAATGAACACTACAAATCAAACTTTGTATTTGTTTAATCCCTCATGGGATGTGACCAACATTGGCTGGCCCAGCCTTTATTGCCTGTCCTTACTTACCCATGACAAGGTGGTGAGCTGCCTTCTTGAACCACTGCTGTCATTTAATGTAGGTAGACCCGCGATGACATTAGGAAGGAGTTCCAGAATTTTGATCCAACAACACTGAAGGCAAATGATTTATTTCCTAGTCAAGATTGTGAGTGGCCTGTTGGGGATCTTGCTAGTAGTGGTGTTCCCATGTATCTGCTGCCCTTGTCTATCAAGATGGTCACGGTTGTCAGTTTGGAAGTTGTTGTCGAAGGAGCCTTGATTAATTTCTGCAGTGCATCTTATGGGTGGTGTACGCTGCGGCTACTGAGCATTGGTGGTGGAGGGAGTGACTGGCACCACACCCATATACAATCAAGCAGGCTGCTTTGTCCTAGATGGTGTCAAAATCCTTGACTGTTGTTGGAGCTGTGTGGTTTCAGTCTGAGCATCCAGCATCTACACTTAGACTTTCGGAAGCTGCTTGTTTTGCAATGCAAGCTGAAAATAGGCCTTCAGACTATTATTCATTTTTCTGTACCCTGGCACATTGAATTCCTCTTCTGAGCCTGCTGCGGTGGAACCCATATGTGGTCACAGCCTGTGGTGAATTGGCTTCTATGTCACCCTTGCTCCCAGCAATGCATTTGTGTTTGGTGTGTCATAGTGTGCAGCTCTATGCCATCCTTTTTGGGTATCTCTCAGCATTTTAGCTGGAAACTCCAAATATGAAATCAAGTGATGGTACAATTTCATCACAACTGCCTTCTTGGCTTCCTTCTCCCTCCTGGAGTCTTGGAAAAACTTTAGTGGAGACTGTGGGAGGTGGTTTGAAAGCAGTGGACCCAGGAGATTTGATGGGATTAAATGCACCCAATACCAGAATTGGAAAACTCTCCCCACTTTAGTTGGGTATGGGAAGGGGATCCTACCTGTGGTTGGCCATATAAGAGCCACTGGAAGTGATCTGTTCCTGAGCCCTCCAGAACTTAGTGGTGACTCAGCATTGCATGGGTCTCCTGTGGCTCCCGATGACCACTCAGTGAACTCTGAGTTGCCCATGGCCTCCTGGAAGTGGGACGGTAAGAGAGGAAAAGCAGGGTAGGGATTTTCTTGTTAACAGGCACTCACTGTCTGATTCGAGAGATGTGGCTTATGCAAGGATGGGATACGCAGCTGCCTGTGTGCCCTTGTGTCTGACTGCCCTCCCCTCCCCCTCACCTGTCTGTGCGGGTCCAGCAACAGTTCTCCGGATAGACCATAATGCATTACTGACAGCAGGCACCACTGCTGACAATAGAGAGCTGGCAGCCTCTCTTATAAATCTCCATTCTCGTGGGGATTGTGATACACCATCATTTGTGGTGGGTAACTTTAATCTCTGAATAGTAACCACTTGTATGACCAGTTATTGAAATCAAAGTGATTACAGATAATATTCTGCTTTTCTCAGGTCAGGGAGGTTTGATTGCGAACAGGTTTCAGCGTGCTAAAAACCAAGTGCTAATTCAAAAGTGTAATAAATGCACACTTTTAACTTGTGGCGTGCCAAAATGGCAGGAATTTATTTGCCTTACATTATAGAAAGGTAATGTAAATAGAACACTATTTGAGTTGGGGTGCTTTTTCTCTAATCAATGCAAATAGTTGCGGTCTGTCATCTAATTAATCAATTGTTTTATTCATTAATAACGGAAAGATTGCCAAATGCGGTGCTTCTAGAATGCAATCCATAAACCTCGTGGACTTTCATCTTGGAACTGAAGTTTTTCCAAACAGTGTAAAATGGAGAAAGGTAACAGCTGTCCTGTTGACTAGGGAGCAGCAGATGGATCTGCAGAGAATGCCATGCAGTGCAGAAGATGACATGCGGTTATAATCAGGTTTAGCACGCCTGTCCAACATTCCAAATTTGAAACTGTGTCATAATGTAACGTACGAATTGATGGACAGCATTAACCCTCTGAGTAGATTTATATATTAATTCTTAAAATTAATCCCTTTCAAATGCCTTCCTTCTGACTTTGTTCAAGAAACCAGTGAAATACACTACCGTTAGCCTCTTTTAATATTACCTGCTATTCCTAAATACTTATTACTTATTCCATATTACTTAAGGGGTGCTTGATATTATCTTTATGGTACCTAAAAGGTGAAGACTGCCACTAACATTTTCCCATTCTTCAAACAAGACTATGACATAGAAACTTGTTATTTGATGTAGATAAGACATCTTGGCGCAGTAATTTGTGTTCTGTAATAAAAACCACAAAAATATGACTAATACATTAATTCTTTTTAGAAATGATCACTTATAGCTCCAAAATATTTCAATGCTAGTTATGAATAAACTCATAATCAGAATATGAGTGACTCTCAATCAGGCAACATGCAACATGCCACAGGGCACAAATCTTCAGAAGTGCAGCAGAGTAAGGAAACATGAGCACAAAAGTCTCTTCTGTGCAGTATTGATCATTATCATGTTTCTATTTGTGGGAGCTTGGTGCATGATTCCCGGATCAGTGACTACACTTGATTTCAATGTGTGTAAAGTGCTTTGGAATGCCTTGAGGTCATGAAAAACATTATATAAATCTGAGTCTTTCTCGTTTATTTTCCAAACGTCTATTGAAATACATGTACTTAAACTCAGAAAACATTTCAACTGTTTCCCGTCAACTTGAACAGTGGTACCATCCTTGCAGAATCTGTCTTTCTCCATTAATTGTCATCACTTGTTTTGTGTTTTTGTTCAGAAAGCACAGTGCTCTAAGTGGAAAACTTCACCCACCTGGCCATATGTATCAGCAAATTATAACCATGATGTTATATGGTATCAGTAAAGGTGCCAAATAAATAGGGTGCTTTTGGGCAATCAAACCAATAGATTAAAATGCAGGCTGGGGTGCTTTTACATGAACCAAAGGTTAGTATCCAACACTACAAAGCAATGATAGAGAAACAAGCACTATGTAGCACTGCTAATATTGTAAAATATACAAAGGCACATAACAAGAGGTATAACAGAATTCAAATTGAACTGCATGACACAGTAGGCTACGAAACCAAAATTTACTATCAGAAAGATCGATTTTAAGGGTGTTTTAAAGGCAAAGATAGATGATTTGGGAAGAGAATTCTAGAGCTTCAGGCCTAGACAGTTAAACTAATGTCAATTGCAATGCTAGTTTATTTAAGTTACATAGAGTGATGCCTCCTCTTTACAACTTTGAACATAGTTGAACACCCTGGCACACAACAGCCATTTTGATGAAATGGTCTCGTCAGAACGTGGAAGGAGGTATTCAATTCTGAAATCATTAAACTCAACGTTGAGCCCAGAGGCTGGAAGGGACCTAGGTGGAAGATGAGGTGTTGTGTCTCTAGTTTGCATTGGACTTTGCTGGAGCACTGTAGCAGGCCCAAGACACAAATATTGGCTTGGGAACATGGTGGTGTGTTGAAATGGCAGCGATCTGGAATCTTAGGGTCGTTTTTACTCCTACTGAGGCCAGGAAGCACCCGGTTAGCTCATCTGCAAGCCTCTAATTGCATGATATAGTTAGAACTGAAGTACCACTATAGAAAATCTCAAACTGGTGAAGCGATACGGGGTTAAATTTCACACTATATTAAAAATATAGTAGAGTGAGAACAATTTGTCCAAAATAATACAAACTGAAGGGTTCTTGCAACAGTAGGCTTCAGGGGTGCAATGTGTCACCTTGATCATATGGTGTCTAGTATGAGGTTGTTGACTTGCTTGTGGAGCTGGATTGTGTTTTTTCATGCTTTGAATGAGAACAAGCCAGCTCGGCGAGCAAGCCAACAACCTCACCCACAATCCGAGCTGCAGGTCTTTGCCAAAACTCTAAAGGTGGCTAGTATTGTGACCACAATAATTTCACTTCAGATCTGAATTACAGCACACGATTTTTGAAAAATATGTTTATATGTAAAGAGAGAGCAGCTAACGTGACACTTATAAATTGTTGCAATGTGGAGTTATGCATCAGAGATTGGACAGAACTAAATTACTATCACCTTCCACTGGAAGCCATGGTAATGTAATTTTCAAGCTGATGAACAATTGCTTTGCACATCCCAAATGGACATCGGGATTTTTTTTAATGTCTGACAACTGGTTCCTCATTTTTAGCTTCATATACCTGCTATGTCCTTGTGTGAAGTCTCTCTTGATGTTCTTGGTTAGCATTGTATTCCTGGGTCGGTTAGCTCAGTTGGCTGAATAGATGGTTTGCGATACAGAGTGATGCCAAAAGTGCGGGCTCAATTCCTGCCTACAATTAAAGACTCTCTTTCTCAACGTCTCCCTTTGCCTGAGGCATGGTGACCCTCCAGTTAAACCAGCACCAATAGTCTCCCTAGTGAGAGAGTGGAACTATGGTGACTTCACCTGTATTTACTGAGCTGGGGGCTGATGACTCATAAGACATGAGGCCCTTGATATTGTACCTACCTCCTCTGAACAGTTTCTCTTGCAATGCTATTGCACTGGGTTGCATTATTAAAAGAAATTGTATACCCTTTAAGTGGAGGTTGGGATGTTTCTTTGAAAGTTAGTCCACTAGTTTGTATTGCATTGGCACCATGCTATACACTAATAATCAGGGGATACAGAAAGGGAAATAACATGTTTGCATGATATCAGGACTTTGACTCATTGTTCACAATGTTTAACTGAGAATGATATCCTGTTCATCTTCATCTTGAAAACAGAAAGAGTTGGTGTGGACAAACATCCACTCATCTTCCTACAATTTGTACACTGCCATTTCTATTGTCCACACTTATTAACCCAAGCTGTACAAAGACAAACTTTCCAGGCTGTCAGCGATGTTTTCTTTCTTGGTTCAAAGAACATCATAAAATAAGTGCCCGCTGAAGAGGTTGCAGAGTTTGTATTTGAATTCTGATGAGAGTCCATATGGGTCAATCCACTACTACCCTGCCTCAATAACTCACACACTGACAGAGCTGTGTCCTGGGGCTGGCTTGTCACTCATGAATACCCATGGGTTGCTAACTGCAGAGTTCCAGCAGCTCTTAGCTTGGTTACTAACCCAAAACACTGCAACAACAAAAATAAAATAGCAAGGCAGTACGATCTGACACAAGTACTCCTCCTGATGGCTAATCAGTCACAATTAAAGTGGAGGTACAGTTAGGGGAGAGCAGCAGTTACAACATGCACGGATATCACTTTTATTGTGCCAGAGTGGCTAAATGGCACAAGGAGTTAAAAGTGGTTGAGATAGTGGAATGTTTCAGAAACTCAACAATGCAAGGACTTGTGAGACTTTAGCCTCCTAATGTTATTACCTCCTCACTCCTTATTCATTTACCTGTCATTCCGATCATATCGAACAGCAACTAACCTTTGTCTACTGATTTCACACAAAATGATTTTCTTGTTGGGATGAAGGGAATGGGGTGGAATTTCAGTTGCCACTTTGAGCCTGTGAAGTATTGCTTTTGAAGCGGCATGAAGTTATTGCTAGAAGTGACTCGAGTTATGCTACAAAAGCTCATCCATAAAGCCGAGCTGCATTCATCTCGGTTATAAAAGAAATCTGCAGCTTCGATGTACCAGTACCCAGGATTAAGCTAAGCCATTTTACAGAGCCTGCACAGCTGAAAAAAAAATGGAGCCTTTCACAGCCTGAGACATCAGCAGGACATCCTGTTTCAGCTTAGAAATAACCCCGTCCCCTAATAAAAAAGAAACTCTAGAAATAATCTCCAACAGAAGAGTCTGTTCAGTCGCTGATTGTCAGATTGGCAAAGATCCAGTGCTGTAGAAAGAGGTCCTGTGGAGCTACTGGAAGGCAGTCAAACAGCACCTAAGGAAGTCATTAAAAAATCTCATTTATTTAGTTCTCATTTTATGATAGTTTGCCCCGCAAAAGCATCCTCTAGGCTATTAAGGAAGCAATACAAATAATTATGCAATAAAGAAGCATTTCAGTTGAATTAAAATAATCTCAGTGCTGGTTTTGGCAGAAAATCTGAACGTTTGGCATAACATCATGGGTAGCTCATAAATGATTATGTTATGATGTTTTTATGTTGGGTTAAATTGTTTCTCCATGTACTTTCTTACTCTAAAGGGCTTTGAGCTGTCAGTTCAAATTAATAATTCACTTTTACATATATATTATGTATTGGACAAATGTTAACTGAATGTACCGATAGCAGAGGGAGGATAGAGTTTAACAAGAAAGAAGAGTGAATCAAAAACAAATGAACAGCTTGCTTCAAGACTAAAGCTAATGGAAAAAGGCAAAGAAAACATCAAATTGTAATCTGCGCAGAAACATTCATTACAACTGACATTCTCTGTCACTTTTAATCGAGGTTGATGTGGAAGCATGCATTAACATAGGATGGAAATGTAACTTTACAAAGTTCCTGCAGTGTTACAGGCAATAACAGAAGCTAATGCTGGCAGTAGTGCTAGCAGTCTTATGATAAGTACAGCAAACTTAATTTTGAACAGGTAGTAATGAGTCTTGGCTCCAAAAGTGACAAGAGATTAATTTAAAAGTTACAGTGATTATTAAAGCAAAATGGAAAATGCTGATAAACGTGCATACTAACCTCACACAGACACAGGTCAACATTAACGACTGTACACATCTCTGTATTTTAGCACAATTTAGATCCAAGTGCATCTCTTGATTTCAATGCATACATATACGACTGCCTTAGAATCTCATATAATTATTAATATTTGAAGAAATACTGGAATAGTAAGCATCAGATGGATCATTAAAAAATCTTTTTGGTGTTTTAACAGGAGCATTGATGTGCATGTAAGAAGGCATTATTTTCAGAATAAAACTAATTAAATTTTACACACTATGCAAATTGACTGTTTTGCCATTGTCATAGAAATCTCGACACTACATAGTGGTAATGGGATTTGTAGATACTAAATCCTTCTGTTGCGAAAGTGAAGGACTTTTCAGAACGAGTCATGATTAAAAAAACACATTCTTTGATTTCATTTTCATGACAACTGTTGTTAGAAACACTTTGTTCTCCTCAATATTTCTCAGCTACTCACTGATGTGTGAGCATTCCCTGCCCACTACGTCTGGCCCAGCTAACAGACAAAAAAAACCAAAAATCACAGCCAGCAAATCTGCACCAGTTGGCTTTGAAGCAATCTGGCTCTCTTCAGAAAGATTACTGACCTTGCTAGGTTTCCTTTTTTTTACCCCCTTCATTCCTTTTTAGTCAGTCAGTGATGTGTGCACCTCCAGTACTGAAAATGTAAGCTCACAAAATGTCTGGCATAATTTACATGCTTGTCCTCCTTTCAGACAGACAGTGTTCAGCAAAAGATTTCAAAGAAAGGAAAAAGAGAAGAAAGGATTTTGGTGTGGTCCCTGTATGCAACACTTTCTATTGAAACAGGAAAACAAGCAGAAAGTGCTACAGTTTAGTCCCCCATTCCCATCTCTACTGACTACGCAAGCTCTCAATATTTTAGTTTGATTTTGGCCACAACCCTTTTCCTGTTGTAAAGCCCCTGAGATGATTATAAATTCCACATGAAAAGATAGGTCTGGTAAAAGACAGGTTGTATGTGCTGATCAGCAGAAATGAGCTCTGATTTTGCAGTCTGTCTCTTCTATATTCAGCTTCCTGTGATCTCTGCAGTATCATTAATATCCAATCAAATAAAAGAAGGTTTTCTTAAACTTGGTTTTGTTTTGCCTTTAAAAATGCTAACAATTTATGAATTATTAAATTGAAACTTCAATGAACATGGCCTTCATTCTCATGTTACAATATTAAACTGAACCATCAAATTTAGACAATAATCCAGCATCAAGACTGTTTTGTAGCAGATCAATGCCTCTCAACAGCAAATCTGAGTCAATTCTGTGTTTCTTGTACATTTAAATGCTCGTTACATACTGTTCTGCACTTAGCTGTGAATTTCAAGACAGGAAGGATTAGTTCAAAATCAAAGTTGCTCTAAAAAGTGCAACAAGTCCCTTTTTTTTTCAATCCAAAACCCATTTTTGTGTCCTTTTCCTGGTTTCAGCCCATTTGTATTGTGCATGGATGTTAGGGCATGGATGGCATGTTAGTCGTCTCTAATTCTTCTCAAACCCCTGATGCAAGATTGCTCAAGATTTACCTTTCCTCCCTTGAATTTTCCCATTTGTGGAGAAAGCAAATATACACATGACTCAAATAAAATGTGAAGCTTAGCACATAGGGTTGAGAAATTGTATCCTACCACTCCCTTGTACAGAATATTAGAAAAGAGACAAGCTCCATACATTCAGCTGACTAATGATTAACACTTGTGTGACCATTACCACATTTGAGCAGGTTTTATTTCGTTGATTTATCAATTTGGTCTTTCGTTAAAAAGGCACTGTTGACCCCCAAACAAGATTGCTGGATTATAAACAGACTTACAATGGAACTTGTGACATTATTTGACTTTTTTTTCTAAATATAAAATAGGAGTGGGATGTGGATGCCAATGAAAAAGACGGCATTTTATTTGTTGGCCATCCATAATTGCCTTTTGAGAAGGTGCTGGTGAACTGCCTTATTGAACCCTCACAGTCCATCAGGTGAAACGACATCTACAGTGCAGTGAGGAAGTGTGTTCCAGGACTTTTATGAAGAGGAATTGAAAGAAAGACAATATGATTCCAAGTCAGAATGGTAACAATGCATGGAAAAGTTAAATATGCGAATGATCCTCCAACAGTGGAAGCAAATGTTATTCTACTAGATCTAAAAACAAAACAAGTCTTTCCATAGTATGATTAGCGTGTTATATGTAAAACGAGAAACAACTTTGGAGCTGTAAATGTTAATGATTAGAACAACACTGTAAACAGGGTTTTTAAAGGAGTATTCTCTTAAAGAGTCATAGAGTCATGCAGCACAGAAACAGATTCTTCAGTCCAACTCGTCTGCACCATCTAGATATCCTAAACTGATCTAAAACCGTTTGCCAGCATTTGGCCCATATCCCTATGAACTCTTTCCAATTCACATACCCATCCAGATGCCTTTTAGATGTTGTAATTGTACCAGCCTCCACCACTTTGTCTGGCAGCTCGTTCCATACACTCGCCACCTTCTGTGTGAAAACATTGCTCCTCAGGTCCATTCTAATTTGTTTCCCTTCTCACCTTAAACCTATGCCAGCTAGTTTTGGAGATAAAAGGTACTGCAGATGCTGGAGAATCCGAGATAACAAGGTGTGGGGCTGGATGAACACAGCAGGCCAAGCAGCATCATAGGAGCAGGAAAGCTTGACGTTTCAGGCCTCGACCCTTCATCAGAAATGCTGCTTGGCCTGCTGTGTTCATCCAGCCCCACACCTTGTTATCCCAGCTAGTTTTGGACTTTCCTACCTTGGGAAAAAGACCTTGATGATTCACATTATCCATGTCTCTCATGATTTTATAAACCTCTACAAGATCTGTAGAAACCTCAGCCTCTGACACTCCAGGGAAAAATGCCCCAGCCTTTTCAGCCTCTTTCTACAGCTCAAACCGTCCAATCCTGCAATATCTTTATAAATCTTTTCTGAAACTTCAAGTTTAACAATGGCTTTTCTATAGGAGGGAGACCAGAATTAAATGCAGTGTTCTAAAAGTGGCCTCATCAATGTCCTGTACAGCCGCAACATGACCTCCCAACTCCTATACTTAATGCAATGACCAATGAAGGCAAGTATGCCAAATGCCTTCTTCACCACCCTGTCTACCTGTGACTCCAATTTCAAGGAACTATGGACCTCCACTGACAGGTCTCTTTGTTCTGCAACACTCCCCAGGACCTTACCATTAAGTGTACAATTCCTACCCTGTTTTGCTTTACCAAAATTCAACACTTCGCATTTATCTAAATTAAGTTCCATCTGCCATTCCTTGGCCCATTGACCTATCTGATCAAAGTTCTGTTGTACTCTGGGATAACCTTCCTCACTATCTAGTACGCCACCAATGTTGGTGTTATCTGCAAACTTACTAAGCATACCTCCTATATTCAGATCCAAGTCATTTATATAAATGACAAAAATCTGTTGACCCAGCACTGATCCTTGCGGCACACTGCTAGTCACAGGCCTTCAGGCTGAAAGACAACCCTCTACCACTACCTTCTGATTCCTATCTTCTAGCCAATTTTGTATCCAGTTGGCTAGTACCCCCTGGATTCCATGTGATCTAACCTTGCAAACCAGAGTACCATGCAGAACCTTGTTGAACACCTTGCTGAAGTCCATACGGACATGTAACACTCTGCCTTCATCAATCTTCTTCATCACCGCTTCAAAAAACTCAATCATACTGATGAGATGTGATTTCCCATGCACAGAGCCATGTTGACTATCTCTAATCAGTCTTTGCCTTTCCAACTGCATGTCAATCCTGTCCCTCAGAATCCCCTCCAACCTCTTACGCACCACTGACATCAGACTCACTGGCCTATAGCTCTCTGGCATTTCCTTACCACCTTCCTTAAATAACAGCACCACGTTAGCCACCCTAATGAAATATTATTTACCTTTCTTTGTTGGTTTGTGAACATAAAGACCACCTTCTTGAACCACTGCAGTCCACCTACTGTGGGTTGACTCACAGTGCCTTTAGGGAGGGAATTCCAGGATAAATTTCCAAGTCATAATGGTGAATAGCTTGGAGGGAAAGTTGAAGACGGTGGTGTTCCCATGTATCTGCTGCTGGAAGTGATCATGGATTTGGAAGGTGCTGTCTGAGGATCTTTGGTGAATTTCTACAGTGCATCCTGTAGATAATACACACTGCTGTTACTGAGCGTTGGGAGTAGGGGGAGTGGATTCTTGTGGACGTGGTGCCAATCAAGCGGCTGCTTTGTCCTGGATGGTGTTACAATTACTTCTCAATATTTACCACACCAATGATATCCCACCCTCAAATCATTTCATTCACTATCTGAATATACATTGACATATAAACCTCATACAACTGCATCCTCAATGGGCACTTTCTTACTCTTTTGCATTTTGATGGCCTAGAGATTGCTTTCCCGTTCTGATGTCCAAAACCTCATCTCAGATGGGAAAGCTTGAAAACTTTTACACAAACTCTCACAGCTTGAAGACTTCACAAATTAAAACCCTTCTGCTAGGACAAAACTATTCTCCTGGACAGAACATTGATTCTGAACGAATAGCCCCTGGTTTATTTTCTATGTGACACAAAACCTCAACTTTGTAAACACTTCATTAATTAACATTACTGGTGCCCTGCTAGGCAGTTACCTTGGAAATGAATCTGATTCACTGTTCCAGATGACTTTCTGACCTTTTTTTGAAAAATGTCAACCTTCACAGATCTATTTTACCTTTCCTTTAGGGGTCTGAGAGAGATGTAGTCGAGGGTGCATGTGGCATTGGATGGGTCAATTTAATAGTAACCCGGAAGTTAGATTAGGTTTTTAATTCTCTAATCTTTCATGGATAACTGCTCAATTAATTGCAATGGAATCCTTCAAATTCTCAAATTAAATGCATACTTTCTGAAGGAATTGCCCATCAGAATCTTCAATTTCCTTTCCCTCAGCATCTGCTAAGTCAGGGATTCCTCAGGGTCCAGACATACAACTCCCATTTTCCCATCCTTGCTGCAGAAATGACTATCTGGCCATCAGAAAATCTGGGCCAATGTTTTTTTGGAGATAGCAAGAACTGCCAATGCTGGAGTCAGTGACAATACAGTGTGGAGCTGGAAGAACACAGCAGGTCAGGCATCATCAGAGGAGTAGGCATGCCAACGTTTCAGGTCGGGATCCTTCTTCAGAATGTTTCTTTGTTGTGTGAGTTTTCCATTTTTTGCTTTGACTGCAGGGAAGAGTGAATACAGCAGCTGGGCAGTGATAGAATTGGTGTTGCATTTCTTTGAGATTTCTTTGTGATTTCCTTTGAGATTACTCAAATCAGGCCTGTTTTCTGTAGCATTTAAAGGTTAAGGGGTGACTTAATTGAAGTCTTCAAGAGATTGACAGGAAAAGACAGAGTAACTAAAGAGAAACTACTTCTACTGATTGGAGATTCTAGAACTAGGAGGTATTTTCTAAGAATTAGAGTCAGACTGTTCAGGTGAGATGTTAGAAATTATTTGTGTACACAAAGGGTGGTAAATATTTGAAACTTTCTCTCACAAATGGCAGTGGATGCTGAATTAGTTGTTAATTTTAAACTTGAGATAGATAATTTCTGTTGGAATCTAAGGGATGAAAGCAGAGTTACCGTTTCACGTCTGGTGACTCTTCATCAGAACTCCAGTGGAAGAATGGAATCTTTTCCTGCTCCAAAACACTTCAGTTTAAAACTAGAGGCTTACATAGTGCATATGTGTAGTCGATGACTTCCTGAATTTTAGGGAATCCCGTTGCAAACTAATTGCTCGGAAACCATAAGATATAGGGGCAGAAGCAGACCATTCTGACAAAGGGTCACCGGACTCGAAACATTAAATCTAATTTCTTCCCCCAGATGCTGTCAGATCTGCTGAGTTTCTCCAGCTATTTCTGTTTTGTTTCAAATGCCTAACGTCTGCTGTTGTTTATTTTATTTCATATTTGAGAGGATTGGATACAGTTTATAAATTTTCTGATGGATCCACAGTAACGGAAGGTAAGATGTATGGAACGTGTGCTGAAGCCAAAAACTCACTTCAGTTATACACAGACAGTATTACTTCCACATACAGGGCACAAACCTAGAAGCCTCTGGTACATTCTTGGTTTCCCAATTCCCTTCATGACTGCTGAGCTTGACTGCCTGACACAATTGTTGATGGCAACAGCTAGTCTCGCATGATTGTCAGATTGTGAAACATGCAGTAAATCATCATAAGCCTGGAGAACTCCTTGGTTTTGCACGACAGAGCACCTCCTAACAGATTTAAGCAAGTAAAATCTAAATGAGGAGCCCAGTGACTTTTCTCGTGACTGAGCGTCTCTCACAGTGAGTGCTCAGTTGGTATCCGGAATTTTTGTAGGGATGGCCTGAATCATGGCAGAGGATAATCCCTCTCAACTAGTAACCAGTCATGCAGTGAGGCCCAAAGGTCCCTGGGATAGTGACTGCCTCTTTACAAATACATAGAGATAGCTCCATGGATAGCAGGTTTTCAGCTGTATGAAATATTGCCAGCGGCTACATGAGCTACGCACTGAAAGAATAGAATCTTTTCCTGTTACACAACCCTTGAGTTTAAAATTAGAAGCTTACACGGTACATATGTGCAGTCAATGATTCCCTGAACTTCAGGGAATTCTGCTGCAAACTAAATGCTAGCAGAACATGAGACTTAGAGTCAGAAGTAGGCCATTCAGCCCATCAGATCTGTTCTGCCATCCAATGAGATCATGGCTAATCTGTCAATCCTCAACATTTCCAACATCTGGTTTACCACTATTCTTTGTCACATTGTATGGGTTTTTTTTTCAATCTGCTGCTGTCCTCAACTTCCTTTGTTAACTATGATTGGCTTACCCCTTTCCTAGAATCCTTGGTAAAATGTTGATATTCAGAGGGATTTGGCTGTACTTAATTACACAAAGTTAATATGCAGTTTCAGCCAGCAATTAAGAAGGCATATAGCATATTGGTCTTTATTGTAAAGGGATTGGAAAAGTAGGGAAGCCTTGCTGTGATTGTATACAGCTTTGGTGAGACTGCAGCTGGAGTACTATGTACAGTTTTGATCATGTTGCCCAAGGAAGGATATACTTATCTTGGATGGTATGTAATATGGGTTCGCTAAATTGTTCCTGGGATGATAGAGGTATCTGATGAAGAGTGTTTGAATAGAATGAGCCTATATTCTTTGGATTTTAGAAGAATGAGAATTGACCTCATAAATATATTTAAAATTCCTTGTGAACTTGACAGGGTAGATGCTGAATGCTGTCTTCCACTGGTCGGGCAGTCTATAACTCAGTCTCAGAAATAGTGATCAGCCATGTAGATCAAAAATAAGGAGAAATTTCTTGGCTTAGATGCTAATGCATCTTTGGATGCCTTCATTCCAATGATAAGAATATTCAAAACTGTGATTAGTAGATATTTAACCACAAAAGGATGGAAAGTGGAGTTAATGTGTGACTAAATCATGCCACAGTCTAGAAAGTTGTGCAGTCATTTCCTTCCTATTCCTGTTCCAGGTGGTCTTTTGTAAATTCATGTTTCATTTTGGATCCCTCAATCACCTTTGCACCTAAAATATCTGTGGAATATCATCTCCTGTTAATTAACGTATCATATACCAACAAATACTCTTCATGTTAACTTGTAAGAATTATCAATAAAATGGCAAGTTTCTTGACAAGCCAAGGCGACAGTGCCTGTGGCATAAAGAGCTATTATCCTTCAGAAATAATGTCATGATCAATCATATAATTCTTTGTCAACAATTTTGAGGATCAATTGGCATTGAGAATCCACCTAAGCTTTGTTCTTGTAGTTTATAACATTACCTTAACTCATTGCTTAGTTTACAGCCTTGTAAATCATCTGCACAAATGTAGTGGTTTATCTGCTTGGTATTTAGTTAGTGAATTTGCAGTTTACATGAGGTTACAAGTTAAAAATGCATTCATACCAGACTTAGTACATATAGAATGGACCTAAGTGTTAATTCCTCTATATGTATATTGTATGCTTGGTTCCTCTATTATTGCAGTATTATATCCCATCCTGGGAAATACCACACTGGTGATGTTCAGTTTTGTATTCATTTCATTCACATTTTATTTCCCAAAAGCCATATCCAAGATAATGTATTGCCAATCTCATATGAAAGGATATTATTAAACTGGAGAAGGTTCAAAAAAGATTTACCAGCATGTTGTCAGGGATGGGGGTGTTTTGAAATATAAAAATAGATTGGAAGTGCTGGGACTTTTCTCACTGGAGCGTAGGAGGTTGAGGGGTGACCTTGAGGACCATAGATAAGATGGAGGACAAGGGTCTTTTCCCTAGGGTGGGTGAGTTCAAAACTAGGGAGCATATTTTTAAGGTGAGAGGAGAAAGATTTAAAAAGGGCATGAGGGGCAAATTATTTTACAGAGAGAGTGGTTTGTGTGTGGAATGAACTTTTGGAGGAAGTAGTGGATGCCAGTAAAGTTACAACGTTTAAAAAACTCATAGAATCCCTACAGTGTGGAAACAGGCCATTCAGCCCAACAAATCCACACTGAACTTCAGAGCATCCCACCCAGTCCCACCCCCCTAATCAACACATCCCTGAACACTATGGGGCAATTTAGCATGGCCAATTCACCCAACCTGCACATCTTTGGACTGTGGGAGGAAACCCACGCAGACACGGGGAGAATGCGCAAACTCCACACAGATGGTCACCTGAGGGTGGAATCAAACCTGGGTTGCTGGCACTGTGAGGCAGCAGTGCTAACCACTGAGACACCATGGCACCCCACGGCACATTTGGACAAAAACATTTGGATAAGTTCATGACCAGGAAATGTTTGGAGGAATATGGGCCAAGCGCACGAGGTGGGACTAGTTTAGTTTGGGAACGTGGTCGACATGGACTGTTTGGACCAAAGGGTCTGTTTCTGTGCTGTATGACTCTATAAAAATGGTGAAATGTCATTTGTGCACTAACTCATGTAGGATCATGTTAAGTGTCAGTTTTGCATTTTTCCACCACGTCATTTGACTGAGTACTCTTCTCATGTAGTACTCAAAACTATAGAAAGGAATTTGTTGGAGATTAAATCAGAGTGGTATCATAGTTTGCATATGATGGATCTTTGGAGAGTTTCCCTCCTCACACACCCTGCAAATATATGTATTTTCAAGCAGGTACTTGTGGCACCATCAACAACCTTGGTTTTGAAAATGACTTCAAAGTTCACAAGTTACATAGAAGGCCATGTAAGATAAATAAATAATCAGAGTCAAACCTGCTGTTTACGCTGATAGCAAGGCAAATTGATGAATGCTGATTTGAAATGCTGCCACCTCACCATGCAAAGCCAACTTTATTTAGTTAAGACAGATAAGATCACAAAATACTCTTAAGTCACACACAACTTGTGCCCTCCCTAAACACGTTAAACAAAACCAAATAATATAAAAGAAAGCCTCCTTTATGCTCGAACAAGGAGGTTAAAAAAAGACAGGTCATTAATCATGTCAATGCACAATGTCCTATTAAAACCAGCAGTCCACTGGTCTTAAAGTATTTGTCAACTTTGCTATTAGTGTCTTTATGCCCTAATGCACTCTTTAACAATGAAATTAATCAACTTATGTCTGGGAGTTCAGACTTCTGTGAACTATTGAAAAATCATGGACATGTTTTGTTTTTTTTTCTGTTACAAGTAAAACAGCCCCCATCATTTCAGGCAATTTCGATCTATCCTGAAATAGAATCAGTAATGTTGTTGGACAGCAGATTCTCTGATCCATAATTTTTAACAAAGGGGACCCTCAGGCTAAATGCAATGAAATTTGAGTCACTGCTATACATCATGCTTTCTTAAGAACACGATAATAATTATATTTGGAGGACTCTGTGGAGCCTCATTAGTCCCTCTTTGATAAATTAAGGGGTAGAGGTAGCATTATGCAAAAAACTCATCCGACATACGATTCCTTTAAAACAGACACATTGCAAAATCAGTGTTTGGAACAGTATACGCTCACAGGAGATCCAATTGGCTGATACAACTAGAATATATCTACATCACACCTAGAAGTGAAATGTGTGATGATCTACCAGCTAGTTTTCTGCTCCATCTGTAGGAAATACATTGGCTTCTCTTCGTGACTCCACAGATGGCCCAGGAGAAACTGGTAAAAATGTGTAGGGAGTTAAAGGAAGTAAAACTGCTTCCTACCAGAGACAGCATTGTGAATGGACACTAAACAATAACTTAACTCTGCTTTTAACCTCTGAATCCATCAATTCAGTTAAAGGTCTGGGTTCAAGGACATTTTACTTCTTTATCAAAGTCACAGTTTAAGTGGCACAACAATCTCCACTTATTTACTTGCAAAGCCACTAGTCTAATCTAGGTTCAACTCCTAATGTACTGCTCAGACTATAATTAAGATAATGCATGGTCTGCATTACTAGCACCATTCACTTACTGGAAAGTGATTCGAGAGTTATCAGCAGTGGAAGCTTCAATGTGGTACCCTGTGACTACAGCTTTCACAGCATTAAAACAATGAAACACACTAATGCAAGTTATCTTTTTTTAAAAAGGAATTAAATTAATTTGTGCAGAAAACATTTTTAAGGGTAGAACATTGTAATTGTAAGTCTATTTGGATATGGTGTTGATCTTTCTCAATATCGCTCTCCTTTGTTAGGTTCGTAATTGATCTTTTTAAAAAATCTATGATGAATGAGACTTTAATATATATTAAAGTAGCTCGTAATTAGTATATTATAATGTCACAATACCTGTGATTTGTTCAAATGTATATGACAGCTTAGCCCATTAACAAAGTCAGAAGATTATAGATACATGCATTACTTCATGAATTGAACTGCAGGTTGATAATGTTGTACAATATTGAGGAACTACTATATTTTTGAAAATGGTATTTTTCCCATTGAGTTTTTAAACTGAGGTTCCACTTCATGCTGGCATGGATCATCCCATTCCCAACGTAACATTGTTTCTTCAAGCCTTTTTTAAAGATCGTGCTTTCCAAAGAAACAGCAAACACAATTTAATAATTCATTCACTGCAAAGTGCTTTGAAAAGTCCTAAGGAAAAGTTAAAAACAAATGCAAGTTCTTGTATGCACATGTACAAATTATTTAGTGTGATTGTAAAATGTGGCATGGTGACTCAGTGGTTAGCACCGCTGCCTTACAGCCAAAGGAATCATGTTTGATTCCACCCTCCAGTGATTGTCTGCATGGAACTTACACATTCTCCCGTGCCTGTTTGGGTTTCTGCCAGGTACTCTGTTTTCCTCCCACAGTCCAAAGATGTGCAGGTTGGGTAGATTGGCCATGCTAAATTGCCTATAGTGTTCAGGGATGTTCAAGTTAGGTGGATTAGCCATGGGAAATGCAGGGTTACCAGGAATGGATGGGACGCTCTTTGGATGGTCAGTGTGGACTTGATGGGCCAAATAGCCTGTTTCCATACTGTAGCGATTCGACAAAAGCAAGTGAACAGGCATTTGGGGGGAAATGCCAGAAGTGGAAGGACCGTATACTTGTCTCTTCATGTGTTTCAAGCTTAATAATCACAATCACTTCTTCAAATATCTGAATGCTTCAATGGAATCATAGCTCTGTGTTCCAAAAGCTGTTTTAAGAGACATATAAAATTTATAGCACTGCAGGAGACTGTTCAGCCCATTGTATCAGTGCCAACAGAGTTATCTAGTTTTATCTCACTTTCCAGGTTTTAGCCCATAGGTTTGTAAATTACAATGCTTTAAATGTATTATCTGGCAGGTTTTTTAATATGATGTGGGTTTCTGTCTTGACTATCGCATCAGGAAATGAATCCAGTCCCCATGATCCTCTGGCTGAAAGAAAACTCTCCTTAACACCTCTCAAACCCCTCTGTCAATGGGCTAAATTATACCTTCTGGTTATTGCTGTGCCACAAAAAAATTGGCCCGTTCAATTTGCTCTATCATGGGCACTCAATGTTCTACATTTCAAAGAAATTATCCCTCTGTTTCCTTGGGTCCAAAGAAAATAGCCATAGCTTATCCAATTTTCCTCACATTTCTCTATTCTTGGCAATATCCTTAGCAATCTCCTCCAAAACCTTTCGGCATTTTCTGATAGTTCAGTGATTTAACAATCTCCACCTTTCTTTTTAGCTATTGCTCTAATGATCTGTAAACTGAGAAACCAAGAACAGATTTTAAAAAATCAGGTAGAATTATGGACCTGTTGAGTGTCTTACACAGGAGCTGCGTCAGGCATGTATCAGTCAATAGTAGTCTTACATCCAAGTCAGAAGACATTGGATTCAAGTCCCATGGCAAAGCCTTTAATGTAAAAAATCCAGACTGACGCAATGTGCGATAGTGAGGGAATGTCACACTACAAAAAGTGCCATTTCTCAAATGAGATGTTAAATTAAAACTGTGTCTGCCGCTTAAGCTGGATACAGTGAAAGATCCCATGATGTCTTTTTGATTACAAGCAGAGATTTCTCTCTAATGTCCTGGCCAATATTTCATGCTCAACAAACATCACCAGCAAATAATGTAGTCAACATCACATTGCTCTTTGTGGGATTTATTGTGCTTGTCGGAGTATATATTTCCCACACAGCAATGATTATGCCTCAAAATGTATTTTATTGATGGGAAGGAGCTTTGAGTCATTTTGAAGTCATGAAAGTTGCTGAATAAATGCATTTTATTTTGCTTTCTTTCCGACATTCCCACGTGATATTCTCAAGTCTTTGTCATTCCCCAAGATCTCCATTACTGTCAGGTTGTGGTGTATCGTTTTTAATCTTGGACTCATGTTCATCTATTCCTTGAATGAGATGAGACCTTAATCTGAAATTGTTTCATTGGAATGTGGACAAGTTATCAATCGTGGTGCACAGCAGACTACTAGAGGCAGACTACTAGAGGTAGAAACATATAGTGAAGGAGGTGCAAGTAATTTGACTTTGTTGATATCAAGGTGGTAAAGAATAGAAAATTCTATCACCATGCTGATTTATGTAATTTCATAAAATAACTTGTACTAGCTTTCTTGAAGTGCAGTGGCAAACACTTACAGATGGCATTTGTCTCCAATGTTTGAAGATCATGAGTTGACTTTCTCAACTCTGGAACATTAGGTGGTGCCATTTGTAAGTTAATAAGTAGAACAGTCAGGGAAATATGTGTAAAACAAACTCTGCAGTAGATTTGGGGAGTAGGGGAGTTGCGCAGGTTGGAACATGAATCTATTTGACGCAGAATGAGAGTCTTTGAAAAGGTCCAATGTTCAAAACTACTAACTACCACAATGTGGTAACCTTGAGACCATAATGTTATTTATTTCTTGTATATGTACAGAATGATATTGATGGAAAGACGATAGACTATACATAGGACTTTCTAGCCATTAGTCCTTTTCTCACATTGTGAAGACTAGTTGTAGAATGCTGAAAGCCAGCTTGAATGATGAATGCATAAAATAAAACTAATAAAAGGGTAAAAATGGAATTTATGATACTTTGCTTCTCTGGTGGTAATACAGAAACATAGCCAACGTTATTAGTTTCATTTTGCACAGATTAATTAAGATCAAACCTATTTCTCTCAGAGAAAGCAATACATTGTTTTTTTCTTCATTCCATCATTCATGTGAAATGTAGAATAGTGTCTTTCTGATTTTCAGAAACTCAGTTGAGCTGTGGGATTGTTGATCTGCTAAGCTAGACAGTAAAAACCTTAAATGGTCTTCCAACCAAGGCACAATTTAAATAATGATGATAATAACTTTTATGCAGTTACATATTGACATTTCAAAGTGAATGCTAAACAAATTATTTTAAGAAATTACTTTCACTGCTTTAATCCTAACCTAGAGTACTTGTAATTTGAATTAACTGTGATATAACTGTTGTGACAGGAACCATCTGAATTCTGAAACATCTCGACACTTTATCCTCAGTAGTTCAGAAATCCACTCAGAAACCCCAGCTATCTGTACTTTTCTGGATGTCATTGGCATCATTTTAATATAGTACTTTGGAAATTGAAGCATGGAAGGTACAATATTTGGAAAATTAAAACAATGTTTTATTGCTGATTTAGAATCTAGATAAATATTTATATCAATGATATTTTCACACATTTGCAGTTAGGTATCCTAATGTCATTCTACAATTTTAAAAAGATCAAAATCCAGAAATAACTTGATTCCAAACATGCCAATCTGCAGATGGAACAGTGCGCTGTGTTTCATTTGAAACACAGGAACTACGTAGGAACACTTCTGTCAACACTCTGAAGTGTTTTCTGACTGACCATGAATGGAGAAAGACTCTTGATGACTCAGGGAGCAGAATGAGTATCATGACGCTGCTAACTTTTGATGTGAACTCCAGGCTTGAAGCTGATATTATCAAACAAACAGGTCTTCATTTTGTTGGAAATTGAAAGTTGGTTGAAGCTTCTCACTAGGATGGTGAGGATAACTTCAGTCCAGATCTGTCACTCCTCTTGCTTGCAATTAATTATCACTTTCTTTTAATAATAGCTACTTACTGCTTAATATGCACAAGGTGAGGGGGGAAGGGGTCGGGGGAGGCAGCAACAATCCTTCTCTTGATATTGCCGAATCATCTAAAAGCTTTGAAAATATATAATTGTCTTTGCTCACTCGTAGAATTCTGTAGCTAAGTTGGAAGCACTCTGCAGCAGAAGTACAGAGACAGTTCCTTCAAGATAAGGAAGGATTGGGCATCAGATGTCAGTCTCAATAAACCAGGTAATGTGTCACCAGCTCACAGATTTGCAGTAATAGATAACTAACCAATAGAAAAAAGTTCCTCATGGCTTATCCCTTTATACTTCTTTAGCTGTCTTGTCTATGCTTTCTGTCATTAACACAGGTGCTGTAGTATGGTGACTTGTAACATTGTTCAGTGTAATTTTTTTTTAGTAAGCAAGGCAATAAATTGCTATTTTATTGCTATTCTATTTTATTGGGAGACCAAGGGATTTCCGGTGTTCCTTTGGAAGTTAGAAAAGCCCTGTTGGGGAATTCATTGTCTTGGACCACAAAGCAGAGCTAATCCAGGAGAGACCACCAAATTCAGCAGACACTACAGTGGAGAGAAAAATATTGTGTCCTTGCTGCTATCAATTTTCACTGAAGGGCCAGCACCACCATGATGACCGATTGTCTCACAGACAATTTGAGAACACTGAAAGCTGTTCTCTGTAGTTTTCAATTATTGAGCAATGATACACTACAAACCTTAAAGCAAGTATGTAGCTACATTACCAACTTTGATTCAGATCTTTTTCTCAAATACTGCAGGGACAGTAAACTGACAGCTTATGGATTCTTCAAGAAAAACATCAAAATAAACAAAGTCTGGGAACAGATAGGGAGAAGGATTAGGTTTCAGACTCTGCAGAGGCTTCAGCCACAGTCACTTAGACAACATTCTTGTATCAAGAAACTCTGTTTGCTTTTCCTGTCGGCAGACCAAGCAAAACATTTATGATGTCTGTCTCATGTTCATCAGCCAGACAGTTGCAGTTTAAAGTTTGTGTTTTTGGGTGTTAAAGCTTGAATAATTAATTTTTCATTTTTAAACTTCCTTGGCGTGGTATTAGTCTCAAATGAAAAATGAAAAATACCTTTTCCAGGGAATCAAGAAAGGGTGCAGAGGTGAAGCTGTTGAATCTAGAGTTTCTTGCTATAACAGGGAATTAATGCTGGTGCTAACTACCTTGAACACCTCCTTTCTTTATTTTCCTGTTTTGTGCAGCAATATTTTACAATTTGGATTAATCTTTAACCTTATAGTCAAATATTTGAGATGTAAACATGCATATTTAAAGTTTTTTTCTGAAAGATAGCCTAGAATGAACTGCCATATTTAAGTGGATAAAGTAACAGTAAATAAATTTTAGAAATCAAAGATGTGACAAACAGATATAAAGAACTAATGGCATGATGCAATAGGTTCTGGTTAGCACATAAACTAGACACTAGGCGTGGCTTGCTGTGTGGGATAGAAAACATCCAGCTTGACAGAGCTAAGATAACAAGGGCTGGATGAACACAGCAGGCCAAGCAGCATCATAGGAGCAGGAAAGCTTGACGTTTCGGGCCTAGACCCTTCATCAGAAATAGGGGAGGGGAAGAGGGTTCTGAAATAAATAGGGAGAGAGGGGGAGGCGGATAGAGGATGGATAGAGGAGAGGATAGGTGGAGAGGAGGCAGACAAGTCGAAGAGGCGGGGATGGAGCCAGTAAAGGTGAGTGTAGGTGGGGGGTAGGGAGGGGATAGGTCAGTCCAGGGAGGACGGACAGGTCAAGGGGGCGGGATGATGTTAGTAGATAGGAGAGGATAGGTGGAGAGGAGGCAGACAAGTCGAAGAGGCGGGGATGGAGCCAGTAAAGGTGAGTGTAGGTGGGGGGTAGGGAGGGGATAGGTCAGTCCAGGGAGGACGGACAGGTCAAGGGGGCGGGATGATGTTAGTAGATAGGAGATGGGGGTGGGGCTTGAGGTGGGAGGAGGGGATAGGTGAGAGGAAGGACAGGTTAGGGAGGCGGAGATGAGCTGGGCCACAGTGATGCCACCCGAAGGCTGCAGGAACAGCAAATCATATTCAGCCTGGGAACCCTGCAGCCCAATGGTATCAATGTGGATTTCACAAGCTTC
>JAHRHZ010000024.1:1584104-1621343 GCA_024137785.1 Ginglymostoma cirratum
TTTCCTGCTCCTATGATGCTGCTTGGCCTGCTGTGTTCATCCAGCCCCACACCTTGTTATCTCGGATTCTCCAGCATCTGCAGTACCTTTTATCTCTGATACAAGCTTGACAGGCCTGTTGAGTTGCATTGGTAGTGTTGCTACCTCTG
The DNA here is from genome assembly GCA_024137785.1 of Ginglymostoma cirratum. Lineage (NCBI taxonomy): Eukaryota > Metazoa > Chordata > Chondrichthyes > Orectolobiformes > Ginglymostomatidae > Ginglymostoma > Ginglymostoma cirratum. Next base: position 1,584,254 of record JAHRHZ010000024.1, read on the forward strand.
AGCCAGGAGGCCATAGTTCAAGTCCCATCTGCTCCAGATGTGTTAAATAAGATGTCTGAACAACCTAGATTTTTTTTGTTAGAAGTGCATTAGGCCCCCTTCCAATTACACTAATTTGGCTTTCTCCCTCATGGAGTGTTAATACAGAGAGGGCCTTCAGCACAACAAGTCTGTACCACCAAAAATACATTACATCTGCATTAGTCTGACTTTCCAGTACTTGGCCTATAGCCTTGAATATTATGACACTTCAAGTGCCCATCCAAGTACTTTTTAAAGGTTACCCGCTTCAACTACCTTCCCAGGTAGTGCATTTCAGACTCTGACCACCCTCTGAGTGGAAATGTTTTCCTCAAATACCTCTAAACCTCCTATATTTCACCTTACAATATGCCCCCTTGTACAGATACTTCAACTAAGGGGAACAGCTGCTTTCTATTCCCACTCGTAACCTTATACACTTCTTTCGGGCCCCCCCTCAACTTTCTCTGCTCCAAAGAGGACAACCCGAGCATCACCTTATCACTGAAATGCTCCATCCCAGGCAACATCCTGGTGAATCTCCCTTGCACCCCTACCTGTACAATCACATCCTTCCTATAGTGCAGTGACCAGAACTGCACACAGTACTCCGGCTGTGGCTGCCTCACTAAAGTCCTGTACAGCTACAACATAACCTCCTGGCTATTATAATCTGTGTAAGTGTTAAGGCAAGTGTTCTGTTTAGCTTAATGACCCTATTAATCTGCCCTGTGGCCTTCAAGGATCTGTGACAAGCACTGCAATGTCCCTCTGAGCTTCCTAACGTCCTGCCATTCACTGACTACTCCCTTGTCTTGTCGAATTCCAAAGTATATCAACTTACACTTATCAAAGGGTTAAATGCGTTTATACTCACCTTTTGTGATCTACATTGTACATAATTTCATTAGTAGGAAACACAATGGTTTAGTTGAGGTGGATAATGGGTGAAAAGTCCCATGGGTGATTTATTGATAAAACAAATGTTCAGTTGCTTGTAAGAGCACATCAGGTAATTTTTTTAAAAAAACACCTTGGAATTTAGCTGTGGCTGATATACTCTGGGCCCAAAACGTCAGCTTTCCTGCTCCTCTGATGCTGCTTGGCCTGCTCTGTTCATCCAGCTCTACACCTTGTTATCTCTACTCTTCCTCTGTTGATGTAACACTTTGCCACCTTTGCTGACTAATAAAGTATGGCGATGGAAAGGAGGGATTAACGAATGCTACATTCCATCCAAGAGCGAAGGCTGTATACTCTATTTATTGGCCTTTTATTTCACAGAGTTGTAAAAATTGAATGACTTGATGTCGCAGTCAGAATGGATTTCTGCATCTTCACATAGAATTAACTAGTTACCTGTATTGTAACACTCTTGGAGATTTCTGCTGCCTAATTAAGAATCCAGGATATCACACAGAGAGTTCCTACAGCATATTGGTGAGACAGTATTCCCACTGTGGACAGGTGCTTAGTTTTTGCTTCACAATACCCCCATAGAGGATGGGGAAATTGTAAAATTTTCAGGTGATTCTTATGGTGTTGGGCTTATAATGGTTTAATACTAGGCTAGTAGTTGATCTTTCTACCCAGGTGCAATTATTACCTGAAGTAAAAATGATGGAGGTGAGAATGAAGATATTTTATAGGCATGGTAAAAGTGCGTATAGATCAGTGACCTGTGAGATTAAAACTGCTGCTTGTAACGATCTGAAAGTGAATGAATCTGGGCAATTAGTATCCTGCTCTTAATGATATTAGTTTGCGGAGAATTACGGCTAGGTACCACTGTGAAATGGTCACTTCATCACAAAGGCTTTTGCGGATCTGGAAGCATCTGTGGAGAGACAGAAACAGAGTTAACATTTTGACGAGTAACTTAGACCTGCTGAATTTCTCCAGCAATTTCTGTTTTTGTTTCAGATTTCCAGCATCTGCAATTCTTAGCTTTATTTTAGTTCTGTCTGAAAAGACCGTTTAAGACAAATGAGGGGATCCTCGGTCTGTAAGACAGGTCCCACCTTATGGATTCCTCTATTCGTTCACCACCATCAACTTATGTCTTATCTTTGGTCGACTGAATTCCACTGCAAGTTAGAAGCCGCTCATCGTCTGGACATGGCGAAAGAATAGAGTCTCTGTTTTGTTCAAATTAAATCTACAGCAATTAGAGCCAATCAGATAATTGCATCCTTCACTTAAACAGAATCCACACTTTGTAAAATGCAGGGCTACAGAAGTAGTAATCAAAATATCCAGATGATGTTTAAATCAGTAACTCTGGGGATGGGGAGGCTGGTTGAAGTCACACGCAAGGTGCATATGATTTCCAAATGTAAGCATGTGGCAGAACTTTGCACATCAAAAATGCAGTGGAAAGGGTAACCAACCAGATTTAAAACATCAACATGACTCTGTAGGACACCTTGCGGTGTAATGGTAGTGACCCTGCCTCAGACTCAGAGGCCAGGGTTCAAGTCCCATCTGCTCCAGAGGTGTGTAATAACATCTCTGTACAGGTTGTTTAGAAAAATAAGTCAAAACTATTGTGTGGTGAGTGCATTACTGTCATTGTATCTGAAAGACTAAACATTAATCACTTAGAGAGTGTGTTGAAAGAGAAAGCTTACAAGTGGGATGGCACAGGCTTTGGTTTGATCCTTACTAAGGTGTTGTGCTCTTAAATCAGGGAAAAGATTTTAAAAAAATCATCACACTTGGTGATAATATTTGTGAAACGGGAAAATGCCATAAGAAATGGGAACAGGAGTAGGTCATTAGGCCCCTTGAGCCTACTCTGGCATTCAATAGGATTGTGGCTGATCCCACATTCCTCACGTGAGACTGATCAAGAACCTATCCATCTCATCCTTTAAAATAGACACGGCCCGGTCCCCACAGCTCCATGTGGCAAGGACTCCTGAAGACCCATAAAAACAGAAAGAGCTGTGGATGCTGTAAATCAGTAACAAAAACAAAGTTGCTGGAAAAGCTCAGCAGGTCTGGCAGCATCTGTGAAGAGAAATCAGGGTTAACGTTTTGGGTCCGATGACCCTTCCTCAGAACGGATGTTAGCTAGGAAAAGGTTGGTTTATATGCAAAAGATAGGGTGGGGGAGGGGGTAAGGAGTACACAATAGATGGGGGTAGAGGCCAAAGAGAGAAAATGGCTGCTAATTGCCTTTGCCCTTCATTATGTGGCCATATTAATTGTCTCAAAGGGTGGTGAACCTTTACCAGCCCAGAGTGAGGTGGATGCTGGGACATTGAGCAAGTTTAAGGAGGAGACAGACAGATTCTTAGTTAGTAATGGATTACAGGGTTAGGGAAAGGGGACAGGATAGTGGAACTGAGACTGAGATGAGCTCAGCCATGATCATATCAAACGGCACAGCAGATTTGATGGCCTGAATTGCCTATTCCTGCTTTTAAATAAAAACCCTCAAAGAACTGCGGATGCTGTAAATCAGAAGCAAAAACCGAAATTGCTGGAAAGGCTCAGCGGCTCTGGCAGCACCCCTGGAGAGAAATCAGAGTTAACGTTTCAGGGTCGAATGACCCTTCCTCAGAACTCCCTGAACTTTTCCAGCAATTTCTGTTTTTCATTCTGATTTACAGCATTTAAGGTGAGAGGGGAAAGGTACAAAAGGGACCTAAACAACCTTTTCACGTAGAGGGTACCACGTGTAAGGAATGAAAACAAAGTTCTGAGGAAGGGTCACTGGACCCGTAACATTAACTCTGTTTTCTCCTCCACAGATGCTGCGAGACCTGCTGAGCTTTTCCAGCAACTTTGTTTTTGTTCCTGATTTACAGCACCATCAGTTCTTTTGGCTTTTACATGTAAGGAATGAGCTGCCAGAGGAAGTGGTGGAGGCTGGTACAATTACAACATTTAAAAGGCATCTGGATGGATACGTGAATAGGAAGGGTTTAAGAGGGAAATGGGTCAAATACTGGCAAATGGGACTAGATTTATTTAGGATGGCATGGAGTGAAGAGTTTGATTTCATGCTATCCAACTCTATGACTCTATATGATGGTATCAAATCTTGTTAGATAAACAACTGCGGTAACGGATATCTAGCTGTGAGTAACGCCTGCTCCATCATCGTTTTACTTCTGTTGCAAAGTGAACACGATACAATAAGTAACTTCTTTACAATGGATCCTTTAACACCTCTATCATAAGCAATGGCAATAGAGATTATGAATAGTAAGGGGAAGTTTACGCTTTGAGAACTATGTGCATGCCACAATTATTTATCTACAAATTCAGTCAGATGTTTTACAGCAGTATTCATGCAGCAGCGACCAGCGTGCGCATTAATTGGTATTTAATGCACTTCAACACACGCTAGGCTTCCTCTTTCAATTTGAACTCCAACCAAGCTGGGCACAAACGGATCTATAATTTATGCACACGTTCTCATTCACTGCACCTTAATGAGATTATACAACCATGGACGGAAATTGGGGAGACTTTAATCCACAGTCTTCCTGAGTAGATGCACGTGTGCTGCGGATGTTGAGTACACTTCGTGCCTGTTTTTTTTTTGAAAAAAATGTAAATACAAACACCAGTTACTCGGCAGATTAAAATAATTAACTAAAGGTGTTTTCGTACAGTTCGAAACACGTGCCACTGGGTCGAATTAAGTTATCTGTCCTGCGATGGATAACGTTCAAGTTCGTTAAATCCTTCTGCAAAAAGGGTGATTGTTAATTTCAAGCGAGTGTAGTTAGTCCCATTTTGATGGCTGTGCTCTGCAGCATCAATGACCCTAACATTGCGTTGGTACTGGCGTTAACTTACGTCGGGAAGATTTTTGGAACTGAAGCACATCCATCGATGACATCGTGATAAATTTTAAATAAGACCACAGACCCCTCTTGTGGCAGGGTCCCAACCCCTGGCCCAGGATGCCCGAGTTCAAGTCCTACCTGCTCTAGAGGTGTGTAATAACATCTCTGTACACGTTGTTTAGACAAAAAAGTTTTTTTTTAAAGAACATGGGTTCTGGAGTTTGAATTGCGTCAAATATTTCGTTATAAGTAACCAAAACAGAAATTGCTTGAAAAACTCAGCAAGTCTGAGGAAGGGTCACTCGACCCGAAACGTTAACTCTGATTTCTCTTCACAGATGCTGCCAGATCTGCTGAACTTTTCTAGCAATTGTTAATTTTGTTTCTGACTTACAGCATCCGCAGTTTCGGTTTTTATTCGGTAATAAATTTCTCGTTATTACCTTCATTAAGGGGCACATTCATACCGGACAGCAGATAAATCTACCTGACACCTTTATTCTATGCTTCGATTTGGAGCTGAATTTGGTTGTGTTTGAGAGGGATTTTTGTTTTTGGTCATTTACTGACTTTTTACATTTATCTACACTATATTTCTGAGGTATCCTTACCTCCCCACTATCCCCCAACCTCCACTTCTCACTGGGGTTCAAACAGTATCGGTAAGTCTGCACAACAGATGGAGAATTGTCGGATAAGGTAAGCTAGTCCCCCAATACTTAAACATTCATAACTCTTATGGAAATGCGCTTGTATCGGGCCTAAGCCCGCACCCCCATTAATCGTGACATTCTGAGGATTGTGAATTGGAGTTTATTGAACCTGATGTTGATATCCATTCCTGGCTGATGAAAGAAACAATGAGTTATACAGAGCTTTTTCAAGTTTGAATTGTATAGTTTCCTATACAATATTTTACTATGTCTTCTGCTCTCTCGTTGTCTTAATGGATCTCAAACAAGTTTCCACTTTACTAGATAACAAGGTGTAGAGCTGGATGAACACAGCAGGCCAAGCAACATCAGAGGAGCAGGAAAGCTGACGTTTCGAGTCGGGACCCTTCAGAAGTTTCGTCCAGCTCTACACCTTGTTATTCTCAGACTTCAGCATCGGCAGTTCCTGGCGTGCATTACCAAATTTAGTTCTTCAGTAGCTGAAGGTGATTGTGTAATTTGATATGAGGCGGCTGGATGGATTTTACAGAGCTCACGATATAGGAATGTGTTGGATGACTGAGGCGAGATGGGAGGCTTCACTTCACCCCAAGGTGGTTGAAATGTGGAGACTTTGTGGCGAATGGGGCATTATGTTTACCCGTGGTTAATCAATATTTAATAAGCTTTCATGTTCTGAATACACGCTAGCGTCATTTTTTTTTAAAGTTACTGCCTTCAAGAGGAATTCCATGACATAGGAGAATGCATGCTTGCGCTTCGACTCAATCGTTAACCACAAAAAACCCAAATTGCTGGAAAAGCTCAGTAGGTCTGGCAGCATCTGTGGAGAGAAATCAGAGTTAACGTTTCGGGGCCAGTGACCCTTCCTCGCCAATATTGAAGGAAATTGTGGGTTTGGAAGACTGGGAAGGGAAATGCCTGGTTTTGAGAGAGAAAAGGGATAGTGCCTCAAAGTAAGAAAATGAGGGTTTTAATAGACGTGTCAGTGCTATCCAAATGTGTCCATCTCAGGGTATTGGCAGGCAAAGTCACTTTTGTGTTTAAACTGTTGAATTCACTGATCACTTCAAGCACTCCTGAGAGACCTATATCCTTTGTGATGTACAGAAGGGAGGGCTGCTTGAGACTGCACGTTCAGCTGTATCCCACTCAATGAATCCTGGACTTTCACATTCCATTTCATTTAAAGTGCTTTTCTACAAAAGGAACATCCCAAACTCCTCAGTGGCCACGATCAGGTGTATTCCACGAGGTGAGCCAATACATTAAACTCTCTCTAAGCTTGTCCCAACATATGAAGATGATGCATACTCATTTGAATTGAGTGAAACCAATTTAATTTGAAATATTTTTACAAATGAAATTAATTTTGTCATATGCCTTTGACTCCTTTGTGCTCTCTGGACTTGAACAGAGAAGTTGTGGCTATGCACGGCTTCCTTAATGGGCTGAAAACAAAAAAAAAGCTGGAGATCACAACCTAAAGAGTCATCTAGACTTGAAACATTAGCTTGCTTTCTCTCCGTGGATGCTGTCTGACCCATTGTGATCTCCAGCATTTTTTTTCTTGTTTTCGGTGCAGATTCCAGCATCTGCAGTAATTGCTCCTTAATGAGCTGATTGGTGAGGCAGCATGATCAGCTGTTGCTTTTCGTCAATGAAAATCTTACTCTGCTCAATTTAACCTGTTTTTCGTGCATAGCCACTACCTCTTAGGGTTTTAATTTAATTGTACTGGAAACAGGAACGAGAAGAGGGTATTTATATGCAGCTCTGATTAAAATGTCAGACTGTTGACTAAGTCACAGTGGATTGGCTATCACAGTCTGGTAGGAGGCTTGTTTTGTTGAATTTAATTCTGGTTCAGTGTATTCCATATGAAAGGATATGGTTCACCGAACATGTTTGATAATGGCCATTTATCACATGTATAGAATAAGTCGTTCTAACAGACAAATCCACATAGTGTGACAAAAAGTGACATGAAGACATTAATGAGATTCTACATATTGGCAATAAAATCAGGAGAGCAGCTTGAAACAAAATGATGCCCAAACCAGCAAATCTTACTGCCTTCCTAAAATTATAACAACCCAATAACATACAACTTGATGAGCCCTTGATTGCTGATACCTATCAAGCTCAGACTACAAAAGCTGCAGTATCTTTTAATACAACACAGATATGTAACATGAATCCCCAACTGTGCTGTGCAATATATTTTGAATGATGACTTGAGGCAGTATGTCTTTAATGCTTTTAGACTAAGTGCAATGCATTACAGACAATTGAGCCCCATAGAAAGCAGAGGATTACATATGTTGATATCTTCTGAAATGTGTAACTGAATTACTTAAAGCTGAAAGACTTAAAAAAAACCCCTGCAATTCTTAAAGGTAATGTATCATTGGACAACACGTGTGGAAAGTGATCAATCAAACTCGACAGCCAACTAAAGATTGTGTTCCTATCCTTGGGGGTATGGGAGGAACATTGAGGAAGAGTTGATGCTGCCAGAAATTCAATTTGGATGTTTCTAATCTCATGAAAATTATACCATTCTCTCAATCTCTCTCTACCTCTAAGACAGCTCCATAAACTTTATTCGAGGCACCTTTTATCCTTCAGCCAATTTATATATTTTTACTGGTGTAAGAATTGTTGGCACTTTTATGAAGTTAAAAGTGTTTAAATAAAAGGACACCTTTAGGCTCATCTCCTATTGTCTCAACCCAATACCTAAAGGTGTAAATGTATTACCAACTTGGTAATACGTTTGTGGAGGAAAAGATTTGAATTTGTGAGTGATCAACTTCTTACTTTTGTTCTTCTATCTATAGCACATGTTTCACAAATAGATATTGTTTCAAACAAAAAATAGTACACAAGCTATAGCTTAAGGAAGAACTAATTAATTTTGAAGTTGCAAGACTGGATCCTGATTCTTTCATATTTTAAATAGAATGTTATTGATAGTCTTAGCTACTGAGGTGAAATTTGCAAAAGCTGTCAAATATGTGCAGAGTTTTCAGGACACATTGTTGGATGTGGATTGGCCTAAAGCTTCCTTTGCTTAGTAAAAGCTTTTAATAGGTTTTATTTTCAGCTTTAGTTGTAGAATCAACCAAGCAAGAAAAAAAAAACCCAAGGAGGAGCTTTGTAATTGTAATAAGGTTTGTGTGGCTGAAGTGTGCATTGTACTGTATGATCCCTTCACTCGTTCCAGCCATAGAGATTTCCATACTTGGTATAGAAGTTACTTCTGCAACTATAAACCAAATGGAAAGTGTTAGCAATCTTTGTAATGTCTTTAATCTTGAATTATTGATGCACATGTTAGCTCCTGGGTAATTCAGACTTCAGGAAATACTAGTTTATTAAATTAGAGAGAGAATCAGTTATTTCCAAGAGATTATCAATTTTGAGGTCTGCAGTACGAATGCCTCAAAGAATATTGAGATTTGTTTGCAGAATAAAGTCTAAACTCATTGGAAAGCAAAGCAGACCACGCAGCTTGAGGAATAGAGGACCAAGAAAAGCAGAGCTTGAGAAGGGGAAATTACTAAAACACAATAATGGGATGAAGAGGATGCAGCAGACTGCATTTTCCAGTCGCAACTCTTATTACAATCATGCAGCTCTTCAGGATTTCCCTTTTTTTAAACCAGCTTTATCGTAATAGAAGCCTTTACAAGAAATTCCACCTCTGTTGAGGAGATTTCACACCAATTCATATCTAGCAACCTGTTCTGAAAACCCTGCGCATGTTTTGATAGCTGGTACAAATACCCCTCCAATGCCAACAAGCCACAACATTCTTCTACAACCTTTTATTACAAAGAATAAAAAGGTCACTTAAAATTTATTCCATTGTCCTTCATTAATGAATCCTGAAAATTCCAAAATTCTGAATTGTGTATTCAACAGTAACAAATCAGTTTTTCCCAGGGCCATATCTGTATGAAGTTTTATTAAAATCTGTCCATTAATTTTGTGATTCCTTACAGATCAATACATTAATGAGTGAAAGACATTATCCCCAATGGCCTACAGTGGGACAAGTAACCAATATTTCAGTCAAGGGGACATTTGTTATTTGTATCAGCAGATAGGTCCAGTGTAAAATTAAATTTAAGTGTTAAATTCCAAAGAAACAAACAAAGCAAGTTGATTTCCAGCATTGTGTAACTCCAAGCATGTCAAAGATAAGATGGTCTAACTGTATGCATTACTGTTAGCATAAATAATTCTTGTCCATGATTTTTTGTGGCTTGGGTTTCAATTTGATCAGGAATGAACCTTTTTTAATATTTGTGTGCTGACATGCATGATGAAAGTACAACTGAGTAAATTTTTGTTTTTATTACCTGCTTTGCGTTTTCTGATTTATTCTCTAGTCTTTCCAGCAAAAGTTATTTGGTGGATAAAGATAGAGGAAGCCATATTTCTGCCAAGCCACTTAATAGGCACACAACTTACAAATCATGATCAAGCTTGCATATGTAATAAATTTCATTTGGTATTACTGTGTGGTCACAAAATTACAAGTAATTCAACTGTAGATAAGCAGTGCAGTTCAGGAGCCTGTATTACAGTGCTGCCCATCGATCCTGGTACATTGGGGTATGACAGTGTGTCCAAGCCTGAGTATTTTAATATGGATTAATGATCTCCTACTATGCCATACGAGAAAAGGCAAGGCTATGTGATTTTTCTCTGAAGTCGAACCAGGGCATCCAAATATGGTTCAGTCCCAATTTTATAGTCCTATATCTATTTTAACTTTTGCAACAATAATACTTTCGGGGTTATGCTCATGAATAGTAATGTGTGGTAATTTGGGAAACAGAGGGAAAAGGTGATTGTCAAAATCTATTTTATCTACATGCTTCTGCAATCTCATGCACTCCAAACCCTTTCCATCATCTACAATGCAAAAGACAAGAATGTGATAGATTACTGTCCATCTGTCTGCATGAGTGCAGCTCCAAAAATGAAATTCAGTACTATTCAGGATAGGGCAATTTCCTTTCAATTTAACTATTATTCTGCCACATTTTTAAACAATGCCGTTGCAGTGTGTACCCCCCCTTCATAAGGTGCAGTAGTGATTCGTGTCATGGATTTTCAACAGCACCTCCTATGATCATGACCTTTTACCTCCTGGTGCACCCAGTTGCACACTATCCTGAATGTGAAATAAATCACTTTTCCATTTAATAGTTGATGGGTCCATATCCTGGAATTTTCAACTTACCAGTGCCATGGAAGAATTTTTGCAAGGACTGCTACGATTCAAGAAGACAGCTCACCATCACCACCTCCAGGCCAATCAGGTTTGGGCAATAAGTGCTAGGTTTGTGAGTAACATGCTGCCCTGTGGGAAGGGAACAAAATTATCAACGCATGTGAATGGAGAAGGGGGAAATTAAAACAGCCATATTTGGATGGGGAAGAACAATGGGTGTTACTCTAGATGAAAAATTGGAAAAGAAATCACAAAACTGATTTAACAAGCATGGGGCTGGATGAACACAGCTTTGTTGTTGAGTATACAGTTCAGAATTTTGGAATTTTGAAGATTCATTAATATACATGAAAATGTACATTAATTTCAATGATGACACTGAACTAAACAAACTGAGGAAATGGAAGCAATTTTGTCACGGGTTATTAGCAACCTAATTCTTTCCAGGCAGTGCCTTTCAATTGAGGACGATTTGTTTCATCTACAATTGCAACAGATTTAACAGCCAGCTCGAAATCCAATATGATCCCCATCCTCTACTGTATGTGAGTGATGGAGTCAATGATTTTTGGAAGCTTTGTATCTTCCCAAATAAACCTACGCTTTGTACGGTCGGAAGCCAAGGACTTTATGTATTGGTGAAGCTGTTTGATCCCTTCATGGATATTTAAAGGTCACCCCTAAAGCATTTTCATTGTCCACTTGCTGCCATGACCATGCGGCACGGTGGCTCAGTGATTAGCACTGCTGCCTCACAGCACCTAGGTTCAATTCCACCCTTGGGTGAATGTCTGTGTGGCATTTGTATGTTTTCCCCATGTCTGTATGGGTTTCTGCCACCTGCTCTGTTTACCTCCCACAGTGCAAAGATGTGCAGGCTAGGCGGATAGGCCATGTTCAAATTGCACATAGTGTTCAGGTGTGCAGATTAGGTGGATTAGCCATGGGAAATGCAGGGTTACAGGGAAAGGGTAGGGGGATGGGTCTGTGTGGGATGCTCTTCTGAGGGTCGGTGTGGACTTGTTAGGCCAAATGGCCTGTTTCCACACTGTAGGAATTCTATGATCTATGAAGTAGAGCAGTTGCTTTGGGAGTCTAGTCTCATAAATGGACAATTGATATGTCCTATTATGCAGAGTTGGTTTTGGTTGGTTGGCAGCTTGTTGTTGGGGCATGTTGACTTGAGAAGATGCTTGTGTTCCATTGGCTTCCTTTCCACTGGATTTGGTGGACCATGCAAAGGTTTGGCAGTACTTTAAGGTGCCTGCTCATGTTGTACGGATCTGCAAAATTTTTGGGATCACAGCTACTCAATAAACCATGACCTTGACATCCGGTTTGATGTCCTACCGCTGAAATACTCTGTTCTTCAGTTGGCTAAGGGCTGAGTTATCATTTGGAAGTGATGATGTGTAAACACAACAACATATAAACTGTGACTTCAAATTGTTCAGGACTGGGAAATAAATATAGAAATCCTTTTTTCGAGAAGGGTAGAGCAGGAATGAAATGGAGTGTTGCAGTCAAAATGAAAAAGGAGACGGTATGCTTCGGAAAAGATTGATTGCATAACTACACCTGCCAGAGAGTAAAGTCAGATGATTAAAGATCAACAATGAAAAAGATAGTTGTAAAAGTGATAGAGTTGTCTTTTGGAAGGGAAATGGAATACAACATCTTCTTGGCCCAGCCAGGTTGTTAGGAATAAACAAAAGATATGTTAACTATTTGCTCATTGCAGCAGAAACTATAGACTCGCCTTCACACAGGGTGTGCAGGACTCCTTCCTGAAGCAGCTTGAGTGGGAAGCAAGGAAAAATAAAAGTTCTTAAAATAAATCAGAAGTATTTTACAAAGAGTATTGTTAAATGAAGCCGGTGGTACAGTTGATGGGGTGAAGGATCTCCTTACTACACGATTCTGAGGTGGAATCTGTGACCAGAAGCTAATGCTCATGGAAATTGTATTGAAATTCTAATGAAAGTGAATATATAAGAGGGGCCTGGACAGTGACCAATGCAATGGCCATTTATGAAAGGGAAGAGCACCAATCTAGATAATGACGTAAGATCTGTTGCAGGATAGGTTGGAATATTTAATCAAGCATTACGTTGTTTGAAATATCTAGAGGAAAAGAAAATAATTAGAAATGTCCGTTTCAGAAAGATAGGGCCTTAACAAATCTAATGGCATTCATTTGGGCATGGGTAAGTGCAGGCCATAATAGAGACATAGAAAATAGCAGCTAGAGTAGGCCATTTGACCTATCAAGTATTCTGTCATTCAACTTAATCATGGCTGATCCTCTACATCAATGACATACTCTCTCTCTCTCTCTCTCCCTTCCCATTCCATTGACTTTTTTTTTTAAGCTTCTAAAAATCTATCTGCTTTTATGTTTAGTAACTTGGCCTCCTCAGTCTGTGGTGGAGAATTTCACAGGTTCGCCATCCTCCGAGTGGAGACATTTCTCCTCCAGTCAGTCCAAAATGGCCTACCTTATATCCTGAGACAGTGACCCTTTTTGTTGTTCTGGAAACCCCAATCAGGTGAAATATAACTCTGCATCCAGTTTGTTCCACCCTTGTCGAATTTCATTGTAATGAGATACACTCTCATTCTTCTGAACTTCTCCAGTGAAGATAGGCCTGACCAACCCAATCCCCTCCCTGCTACAACAACCCTGCCTGCCCAGGAGTTGACCTGGCGATTCTTTGCAGCTCTTCCTCTGTGGCAAGTGCTTAAGATACCAAAACTGTACATGATATTCCAGGCACGGTGTCACCTAGGCTCTGTACAATGCAGTGAATCTGAACTCAAATCCTCTCGCAGTGAAGTCCAACATGTATTGTTTTGCTTCCTAACTGTTTGCTGCATCTGTGAATGGTATCATGAACATCCAGGTCCTTTTCCCAATCTGTCACCATTTAAACAGTAGTCTGCTGATCTGTTTGTCTTACCGAGCTGGGTGGCTTCACACTTGCTTCACATCTGCCAACCTGTTGGCCCTCTCGCTCAAATAGCCTGAATTGCCTTGACTCGTTCTTTATGTCTTCCTCTCTGAATTCCATTGTTTTGTCACCAGCAAGGTTAGAAATATTACCCTTGATTTCCTCATGCAAGTAATTGATTGCATTCTGATTAGCTAAGTCTTGGGCACTCAGATACCTTACTAGTCACCACTTTGCACTCTGGAAAAGACTCACTTATTCATGCTCTGTTTCTTGCCTGCTAAACAATTCGCAATACATACCAATGTATTACAACCAATCCTACATGCTTGATTTTGTACACAAACATCTTTTCATAGAAACATTAACATCGTCTTCAGAGAATCCTAAAAAGTCTCATAGAGTCATATAGCACGGAGGCAGACCCTACGGTCTAACCAGTCCATGCCAACCATAATCACAAACTAAAATAGTCCCACCTGCCTGCTCCTAGCCCATATCCCTCCAAACCTTTCCCATTCGCGTACTTATCCAAAAGTCTTTTAAATATTGTAATTGCAACTGCATCCATCTCTTCTGTTAATCATATCCACAAAATAAGCTCCAGGTTTGTTAAACACAATGTCACTTTCATAGATCCATATTAACATTATGTCATCCTGTTGGTATTTCCCAATGTTGCATCATTTTATAATAGATCCCAGCATGTAGGGTCTTGTGACACCATAGCAGTGCCTGAGCTTTAAAAAATCTATTCTCCAGCATTTTCCTTATAATGTCAGGCTGACAGGAGTTTAATTCCTAGATTTCTCATTCTTTCAGTGAGGTTACATTTACCACCCCCAAACTGCTGGCAGGGATCCAGAATCTGTAGGATTTTGGAAGTTGACACCAATGCATCCATTATTTCAATGGCCACCTCCTTTAATACCCCAGGATGTAGATTCGAGCTCTGAGTATTTATCAGCATTCAGGCTTCTCCAGCATTTTTCTTACTAACTATTTCCGAATGACTTCTCACATCAAGGTTATTCAATTAACCCCTTGTCATTGCAGGAAAACAAATTTAGGATAGCCTGTTCCCTATTTTGTTCCTCAATGTACTAGTTAAAAGAAAAAAAGTCTTGTATACACTCCAGGGATTTGCCCAGTAACATTGATCACATTGTTTGCACAGTCTTTATGCAGATTGGGGTCACCAATGGTTACTGTCACACTCCAGTTGTATGTGTCTCTAACTTTGTTTAATGCCATTCCCTACCTCCGTACTGCTGTTTGAAAGTCTATTTGTAATTCTTAGCATTTTATTTCCACCCTTGTGGCTCCATCTAGACGAATTCCCACACCCAGCTTTCCTGTACAAATATCCTTTTATAGTATCACATCAATTTCATCTTCCACTAAAAACACCCATCTCACCATTTTTTCTCTTTTTAGCCTTGAATATTTGACATGTTCATTTCCCAGCTTTGGTCACCCCATGACCGTGGCCCGTTAGGTCAACCATATTGTATCTACTTACAACATCCATGGTCTTTCAGAAAGCCTTCTAACGAGGTGCTGTACAAAAGACTCCTGGAGTTCTGGAATAAACAGCAAATTGATGAGTGAACAGAGACTAGGAATCAAAGAAAATTTAGGGTGAGAAACTGAAAGTAACACCTGAGAGCTACAGTGTTCTATTCTGGAAATATATTTCTTTGCATTTACTTGTATTCATTGTTTTACATTTTCTTAGAGACTTTTAAGGCTTTCCCTTTCCCCAAATAAGAACAAAAAACTCAAACATTGAGATAGTGTCCCTATTTTTATGATGAAAATGGCTTGTGGCCTTTGGATATATTTCACGGTTGTAGATCATTTGAAGCTCTTTGGTTAAGGATTAATGCAGACTACATGGATTAGCAGCAACATCTGCTGCTCTTCAGGGTTCTATAAACTCTTATTTCAAACTGATCCATCAATGTACTAGAGACAGTCAATCCATTTTGTAATACTTAATTTTGCAATGTTGTGTAAACCTGCTATTTTCAGTAGTTTGTGCCTGAACATCAGGCAAGATCATCATTATGATGTATTTTCCAAAATCAAAGAACAAATGAAATAATTTCTATGTCAAATTTATTGCACCAAAGGAAAAATGGCACACTGGAGACCCAGGCACAAGTCATTTGCAACCAATTTAGAATGATATGTTATTAATGCTGGCTCTTTTTTAGGTTCAAAGGTTCCTTTTGGCTATAAATTTAATTACTTGCACTGAAGTTATTTTCTTCTAAAGCTACAGTTCTGCACTTTTTCAGGATATAAGAATGCACCTGTTTGGTGGGGGGTGGGGGGACAGTGGCGGTGTGCAGAATCTGGAGTTGTATAACTTTTAAAATACATTTCATGAGGTGGGTTTTGTTGAATCTTGTACTTCAAATTTGCTTCTAACTCCTTAATTAAAAGAAGTGTACTTGTTTTAACAACTTAGAACCATAAAGTTGTAGTGACTATCATTGCTCAGTCAACCGGTGGGGGGGGGGGGGAACCATCTGCCCACAGTCTATATAATTACCAATGATCTTTTGTAGGTTATGTATTTTGAAAAAAGAGAAATTCGAATGTATTTCAAGATTTCGTAACTCTATTGCAATTTTATTCATATACCACTGATATTCAAGGAGATATAGCTATATGAAGTGTAAAGTAGGTGTTGGGGGGTGTTTGCAGAATCACCTAGATTTTACTAACTAAAACTGTTGTTTAACTGACAGGTGCAAAGCGTACGGATGTTTCCCTGTTTGACTGGCCCTATGTTCTTGCTCCCTGTGCAAATGTGCTTAATCTCAATGGTATACATGTGATTGATAATTCACCAGGGAGAGGTTCTATCACATAGTAACAATCTATCTTTTGCCTTAATATATTTTTCACCCTTAATTTGAGCAGAAACTATGCGCTAATGGAATAGTAAGCCCTACTTTTATGGGCAAAAGCTGCTCAGTTTGCTAAGATTAGCAAGCAGAGAGGAGGGAAGAAAAATCACTGTCTACTCGTTTCTTGTGAAGAATTGGATTTTGGTTTCCCCCCTCAAAACCATCTGCAAAACGAGAAACCTAATACAAAAGAAGTGTGTGTCTGGTAACAAGAAACGCAGGGGTATCCAACAGTAGGTGCGGAAAGATTTAATAACTGTGGGTAGATAGTAAAAATTCATGATGCAAGTAACGAGTCATCAATCAGTCACTCATGCACACTGGTTTATCTTAAATGTCCTGAGGTTGCACAGTAAGCAGACTATATTATCCAGTGATAAAATGGCTGCCTTTCATCTGAAATGATAAAGAGCCAAAAACACAGGTGGGATAGTGATAAACAATCATCATAACCAAAATGTAACTCTGCAGGTAATTGATGGTAAGCATGATACAAATTGAGTTTTCAATAAGTGTGCGTAGAGCATAATTTGATCCCTCAGTTTTCAAACTCGGATTTCTAGCTGGACCTAGATCTCTTGACTGAGTTTGCTGATTTGAGCTGGAACTGAGGTAGGAACTCTTTAATTGGCAATACAGGGCCAAGGAAGTGATGAATTGTTTCATGTTTCCTCTCCTGGTATTACCATCTGGTGACTCTTGCTAAATATCAAGCTTGTGGCAAAATTGGGTGAAGGGTTGGTGACAGTTACATTGTCTGACTGTAAAATGTGCATCTTCACTGAAGAATCAGGAGGCTGCTGTGGAACCCCAACCTTTTTTTTTAAAAAAAAAATTCCACTTCAGCAAAGCGGGGAAAGAAAAAGAATAAGCTTTCTCTTTCAGGCCCACATCACATTCAGTATACAGATTTCTTTAAATGGTACATGTGTTCAGCAAGACATCCAGCTCCTGAAACAATTTATTAATGGTGTAAGCCTAAATTGACTTGTTATCAAATGAGACCGTAGAATGTCTACAGTGTGAAAGCAGGCCATTCGAGTCCACTCCACCCTTCAGAACAGCATTCCACCCAGACTCACCATGTCCATGTGTTCTTGCATTTTCCATGGCTAATTTACCTAGCCTGCATGCTATATGGCAATTTAGCATGGCTGATCCACCCAACCTGCACATCTTTTGACTGTGGGAGGAAACCCATGCAGACACAGGCAGAATGTGCAAACTCCAAACAGACAGTCAA
Source organism: Ginglymostoma cirratum (assembly GCA_024137785.1). NCBI lineage: Eukaryota > Metazoa > Chordata > Chondrichthyes > Orectolobiformes > Ginglymostomatidae > Ginglymostoma > Ginglymostoma cirratum. The sequence goes on from JAHRHZ010000024.1 coordinate 1,602,120, forward strand.
CCAAGGGGGGAATTGAACCCAGGTCCCTGGCACTATGAGGTAACAGTGCTAATCACTGTGCCACTTGAATGCTTGAATTTCTTCTGCTGTCTTTGCTGAGTTGGCTTTGCTGTGCTGTGCTCTACTTCCAGTTATAATGATGTAACTATAATTAAGAGCTTGGAAAGGATGCCAGCATCAAAGACCCATTGCACCACCCCAGTAATAATCTTCTACAATTTCTTCCACCAGGCAGAAGATACAGAAGGCTGAACACAAGAGCAGACTCTCTAGACTCAAATAATGCTGATCTTGCTCACGTTGATCTCGCCTAGCGCACGCCCTGTGCAATGTAACCTGTATGCCTCTGACTAAATCTTTTTGATCTGTACATCCTTGCTTACTATGATCTGTCTGTACTGCTCGTAAACAAAGCTTTTCACGATCAATCGATGGATCGATCAATCAATCAAAATCAAAAGGAAAGCCCGCATCCGAACCATGGTCGTCAAGTTCGTACTTGGTGAAGCTTCTTCTAAGCCAGAAGTGATTCATGTTGTTAGCATTGTACCCTGAATCAGGAGAACAAATGGGAGTAATTGACAGAAAAACAGGGCTGATGAGACTTTCTTTTAAAAGAGCTGAGTTATCATCTGGAATGCACTGCGTAAAATTGGTGGTGGAAATGGATTTAATAGATACTTGCATAAAACAATATGTACTTGAAAAGGAAAACTTTGTGGGCCAATGGAAATAATTGGTTCATTAAGGAATTTGTAGAAGCATTATGTGCTGAATGGCGCCCTGTTCAGTATGGTCCTATGAATAATTGACATGAACGAACTGAATTTTTTTTCTCCCACAGCCAGCATCGAGTGAGCCCATTGTTAAATGTATAGTTAAAACCTCTGAATAATCCTCACTTTCATGAATTACTTCCTATTCAGATAAACTGTTGTGACAATTTTCCATTTCTTACACTAACCATGACTATCTTACATCACTTTCTGATGGTTTCTATTGACAAGCTATTGGCTGTCTTCAGACTCTTACACTAAAAATAGTTGGAACAGTTTCACAGTCCTCACTGAGGACATGCGCAACAGCCTTGACTGAATTTAAATGCAGGACACAAGTGAAAGAATGTGAATCGCATTCAATATTCCATCCAATATTTTCTTACTTCCTGATAAAAAACTTAGCATGGCCAATCCACCTAATCTGCGCATCTTTGGACTGTGGGAGGAAACACACACAGACACAGGGAGAATGTGCAAACTCCACACAGACAGTTGCCTGAGGTTGGAATCAAACCTAGGTCCCTAGTGTTGTGAGGTAGCACTGCTAACCACTGAGCCACCGTGCCAGTAATTCTGGAACAAAAACAAGTTGCTGGAAAAGCTCAGCAGGTCTGGCAGCGTCTGTGGAGAGAAATCAGAGTTAACGCTTCAGGTTGAGTGACCCTTCCTCAGAATTATCTCCACAGAAGCTGCCAGACCTGGCAAGGGTCACATGAAACACCAATTTTTACATCCCATCCAACATTCCTGTCTGCGATGGGTGGGCTGGGTTAGAATTACTAATAAAAGAGCAGGTACCAGGAAGCTACATATGTTAATACACAGGGCCAGGTGAAGCAGACAGAAAAAGCACATACACACTGCAGCCATTTCAACTCAATATAGTTGATTGCCATTCATTCATATCAATTGAACAAGTGCTTTAACTAAAAGTTAACCTGCCTGGTTTAAAATGTTAAAAGCCTGGTAGTTAGCTGTCAAGTAACCAGTGCAGTGCATTCTCCATAGTAAGACCTTTACCAGAGTCCTTTTACTAAGCAACCAACACTCTCATGTCAAAATGTTGGCTTTCTACTTGAATTGGTATACTTATGAATCCTCTTATTGAAACTTTCCATCTTGCACTCATTAAGTCTTCTTCTACCCCCACACAGCAACACAAATTACTTGTTGTAATCTTTTTTTCATTTAAAAAAAAAACTGAAATGCACTAGATCTGATGCGGTTTTGTTCAGTCAGCATGGCTGAAACAGAATTAAAAAGGTAAAAACCGAAAGAACTGCCGATGATTTAAATCGGGAACAAAAACAGAAGTTGCAGTTCTGAGGAAGGGCCACCAGACTCGAAACGTTAACTTCTGTTGTTTCTTTCACAGATGCTGCCAAACCTTCCGAGCTTTTCCCGCAATTTCTGTTTTTGTTTCATGTGGTCACATGCATTTCTCAACCAGTGAATTAAATTTAAGACAATTTACCCCCCACACTAAATGAGATGGTAGGATTGGAGGCAATGAAGATTCCACCTGGTGAGCGACCTCTAAATTGCTTCTGTCCTGTTCACTTCACTGCCCCCTGCCCCCATCCCAGGAAATTCCTAGTCATTATAAAATAAACAGCCTGCACTGCACCAATAAACAAAATCGAACCATTTTACTCGCTTTGTAGCCAAGCTATTCAGGTTGAGTTGTAAAGCATGGCTAGAACAATCCATTCTTTCAGGAGTCACATTGGATCATTTACTGTCATCAATCATATTGAATAAGTGAGAGAGAGAAGACGGACTATTGTCTGCCTGTTCATCTGATAACCCAACGACGCAAGGATAAATTATGTTCAAAGGACATGGTGGAAGAGGTGTAAATCTTGCACTTCATTTTACTCATACATAACAGGCCTGATGGTTTAAAATCTGTACTCTGGAAGTTCCCTTCTTGTTTCACATTCACAGGACGCAGACAAGATTCTGAAGTTTGAAAATAAATAGTGGAAAATACTGGAAAATACCTTCCCTGTTGCAGTTTCCTTTTTGCTTTTGAGCAGAATGACTACTGATTAAGAGGTTCAGATTTTACATTTGGAACAAATGGGCAAGGAAGATGAATTATCAAGTGTGTGTTTTCAATTTGTTTTGCTACTTAAAATGATGTAACCTGTCTGAAGATGTTCAACATTAATAGTTCATGTTCCTAACCATTGAATTCTACTGACTGCAGAAGATGGTCTGTGCTGATTTTATTTGGTTTTTCTTTTTAAAACAAGCATACATTTTTGTGAAATTGCTACACAATACTTTCAGGTCAAACTTGGTGCAGTAACAAGTGGGCTGGGAAACGTGCTGTATGGGGCTGGTTTAATTTGGAGTTAGTTGAGATGGAGAGATTTCCAGGGTCATGTTTGTGTGTACAGCAGGTGTCTGCAATTTTTTTTTAATCACAGAGGAGTTGAACAGAAAATAATGCTCCTTAGCTTATGTCTGTGCTCTTAGTAAAGCTATTGTCAGCTGTGACTAAAGTTTGACAGAACATGTTGTTAGGGCTTTTGTAGCACAGTGGTAATGCTTTCATCCCTAAACCAAGAAGCCTAGGTTCAATCCCCACTTGCCCCAGAGCTGTGTAACAATGTTTCTGAACAGGCTGACTTTAGGAAAAACCTTAGTCTTTTGTTGTAAAGGGCTTGGAGGCATCCTGAAGTTGGGAACTGTGCAGAATCATTGCAATTTTTTTTGTTTCCTCTTGCAGTCCTATAAAGTGGCATAATTGGGGATACACAGGTAGGAAAGAGATTAAGTTCTTCTTTTTGATGTGGTATCTCTTCATATCTTTGAGTTACTAGAATCATAGAATCCCCACAGTGCACATAGAGACTGTTCAGCCGATTGAATCTGCACCGAACCTCCAAAGATCATCCCACCCAGACCCACACCCCACTTCCCCACCCTATCCCTGTAACGCTGCACTTCCCACGACTGATCCACCTAGTGTGCACATCCCTGAATACAATGGACAAGTTAGCATGGCCAATCCACCTAGGCTGCACATCTTTGGACTGTGGGAGGAAACCAGAGCAACCAGAGGGAACACTTGGAGAACATGCAAACTCCACACAGTCATTCACAACTGCGAGTTCTGAGGTAGGGTAACACAACCCGAAATGTTAACTCTGATTTCTCTCCACAGATGCTACCAGACTTACTGAGGTTCTCCAGCAATTTCTATTTTTATTTTGTTTCTGATTTACAGCATCTGCTGTTCTTTTGGAATTAATTTGATTTAAGATTAAGGTCCCAGTTTATGCTAGTTTAACAATCCTGGCTGAGGGATAATAGATACTGTATATGATGAAATCTGTTGCATCTAGGACAGAGCAGGGGAAGTTTTTTTTTAAAATAAATAAACAGTTTGTGGAATGTTTGGATAAGAGAGATTGCTTTGGAAAGACAAATGGCATCACAAGAAGCTCTCTTCATCAGAATATAAAGGACTTTTTCTGCAATCAGCTAACTGGCTGTGGTTTGGCCTGGGTGCCTACATGGAGATAAGATGGAGCTATCTGGACATTTCCCATTCCTTTTGGCTTTGTTTCATTTATTTCTGCTTTTTTGTAAAAATTCTGGTTTTGTAATCAAGTGTGTAACCAAGGTGGCGCCGGTTACAATGGCGGAGGCAAGATGGCGCTGAAGAGTAGTTACTTCCATTCCCACTGCTGACAAAGGAAACTTGTGCCTGGCCACTAGGTCAATGCCCATGGCAAAGCACTTAACAAGAAGGACTGTAAAATTGAACACTTCCTTTATTTCTTCATTTTTCTGCCTTAATATTCTATGTTTTGGTTTATTTTTCTGTGATTTAAGATGGCGCCAGAGAGTGATGACACTTTAGAACACTTTTCACTGTATTTTGTAACAAGCTACAATAAATAAATCAAGTCATATAAATGAGATAACAAGGTGTAGAGCTGGATGAGCACAGCAGGCCAAGCAGCATCAGAGGAGCAGGAAAGCTGACGTATCGGATCTGGACCCTTCTTCAGAAAAGGGGGAGGGGAAGGGGGCTCTGAAATAAATAGAGAGAGAGGGGGAGGCGGATGGAAGAAGGATAGAGGAGCAGATAGGTGGAGAGGAGAAGGACAGGTCAAAGAGGTGGGGATGGATCCCGTAAAGGTGAGTGTAGGTGGGGAGTTGGGGTGGGAGTTGGTCAGTCAAGGGAAGACGGACAGGTCAAGGAGGTAGAGATGTGGCTGGTAGGTAGGAGGTGGGGGTGGGTGTTGGTCATTGAGGTGAGATGAGCGGATAGGTGGGAGAAAAGACGTACAGGTCAAGGAGGTGGGAATGCGCTGGGCTGGTTTTGGGGTGAGGTTGGAGGCGGGGAGATTTTGAAACTTGTGAAGTCCACACTGAGACCATTGGGCTGCAGGGTTCCCAAGCGAAATATGAGGTGCTGTTCCTGCAACCTTCGGGTGGCCTCGTTGTGGCACTGGATGGACATGTTGTCCAAGGAGTGGGAGGGGAATTTGAAGTGGTTCGTGACTGGTAGGTGCAGTCATTTGTCATGAACCAAGCGCAGGTGTTCCACAAAGCAGTCTCCGAGCCTCCGCTTGGTTTCCCCGATGTAGAGGAGGCCACATCGGGAACAGCGGATACAGTATACCAGTTGGGAACCCTGCAGCCCAATGGTCTCAGTGTGGACTTCACAAGTTTCAAAATCTCCCCACCCTCGACCTCATCCCAAAACCAGCCCAGCTCGTCCCCGACTCCTTGACATGTATTTCTTTTCTCCCACCTATCCGCTCCTCTCACCTCAATGACCAACACCCACCTCCACCCCCACCTCCTACCTACCAGCCTCATCCCCACCTCCTTGACCTGTCTGTCTTCCCTTGACTAACCAACTCCCATCCTAACTCCCCACCTACACTCACCTTTACTGGCTCCATCCCCGCCTCCTTGACCTGTCCGTCTCCTCTCCACCTATCTGCTCCTTTATCCATCTTCCATCCGCCTCCTCCTCTCTCTCTATTTATTTCAGAGCCCCCTTCCCCTCCCCAGTTCTGAAGAAGGGTCCAGACCCGAAACATCAGCTTTCCTGCTCCTCTGATGCTGCTTGGCCTGCTGCGTAATTCCAGCTCTACACCTGGTTTTTTTAGATTCTGCAGCATCGGCAGTTCCTACTATCTCTTGAAGTCAAATAAATGTTTTGTCTCTGTTACCAAAGCTGAGTGGGAATGTTTCAGTATAAGTAAAGTGAATTTACTCTCAAGTTGGTCCCGATATTTCACAAGAGACCATCATGTATTTTAGATAATGAACCTATCTTCTGTTCAGGTGTGAATATCCTTCCCCATTGGAGACTAAAAATGGATCCTACTACCAGCAAGCTGAATTGATAGTGTCAACCTACCCAAGGCATCCCAGATGGTTCAGTTAGAAATAGACAGGTTGAAGGTAGTATATTGCAAATTTCAACCAAACTAAACTGAAAAAAAAATCTTCGATTTTACCATCTGATTTGATGAATGGAAAAGAAATTCCAGGCAGACAACCATATCTCTTTAAGTATTAGACCATGCACTTTTAAGCTGCTTATTAGTCTCTGTGAAAACAGCTGTGTTTATTAGATTGATGAAGTAAATTAAGTCCTTCTTTTTAGAGGAAGAGTGAAAATTCATATTTGTAAAAAGAAAAGGGCTGAGAAGCTTTAAAAAAAAAACACGTAAAATGTTAGCCGACCGGCACGGTTATAATTGTTTTAAAATGTTAACAAGTGCTGCCAGAGAACTCTTTGTTTAAGAAAAGAACACATGAACACAGCTGTGTAAATTGGCTAAACCTGAAAAAGTTGAATGCAGAAGAAGGGTATGCTTAGCAGTATTGAAAGAGAGAATGTTTTTTATTCTTCCACAAGAATAAATTTTCGGAGTCATTGTGCTGATGTTATTTTAATCTAAGTGTGTAGAAAGCTTATACGAAACAAAAACAAAACAAAAAAAAAGCATCATTCCTGGCCTTTAAAAATCACAATGGGGAGCTGGTATTAAATAAGAACCCTGCCTCCATTTTGGAAGAAAATGTAAAATGATGTTTCTTTATAAGGCATCTCAATGATCTCCAAATGCTCAAACAGTTTTAACAGCAACAATATTCTGAAACAATTGAGCTTTTTTCAATGATAATTAACAAATTTATTCAAAATCTGAATTCATTCTCCAGTAATTAAGGAAAGTAATTAGAACAGCATAGGAACAGGCCATTCAGCCCACCATTTGTGCGTCGACCATGATGTCATTCTAAACTAATCCCATCTGCCTGCACTTTGTCTATATCCCTCCATCCTCTGCCTGTTCCTGTGTCTGTCTAAATGCCTCCTAAATGTGTTATCATAACCTGCTTCTACTAGCTCCCCAGGCAGCACTTTCTCAGCACATTTTAAAATGCATTTCCTCATTTTATCTTTCTTTCAATGTCCTTCTGAAGAAAGGGCATTACTTCACACTCCTCAGCCTTGAACCTCACCTACTACCACATGCCCACTCCACCAACTCATCAATGTCCTTTTTGGAATTCTTCACTGTCCTCACAACTTACAATTCTTCCAAGCTTTGTGTCATCTGCAAATTTTGAGATTGTTGCGTGAGCGTCAAGATCAAGATCATTAATACACATCAGGAAAACCAAGGTCTCAAAACTGACCCCTGGGGATCTCCACTACGAACTTTCCTCCTGCCTGAAAAATATCTTTTCTGACCATTACTGTTTCCTATCACTCAGCCAATTTTGTATCCTTGTTGCTAATGACACTTTTCGTACTTTCCTCATGTTTAGTGTGTGGCCATGTATCTGAAAATGCTTCTGAAAATCCTTGTGTACCATATTAATAGCATTATCCTCATTAAGACTTTGTCCCCACTTCAAAAAACTCTGAATCAGTTGAACATGATCTCCCCTTTAGCACTTAGTGCTGACTCTTCTCAATTAATCCACTTCAATCCATGTGACGACTAATTCTTTCCCAAATAATTGTTTCTTGAAGTTCTTCCCACCACTGGAGTTAAACTGGCTGGTCTGTAATTGCTGGGATTATTTTTGCAAGCTCTTTTGAACAAGACTGTAATGTTTGAATATCTCAGTCTTCTGGCACTTCTTCCGAGTCCAGGGCAGATAAAGATTGTGGCCAATGCTCCTGTAATTTCTACCCTCACTTCTTTAAATCTTCAGATGTATTTTGTCCAAGGACCTGGTGCCTTTTAAATACCTTAGCAGCAAAAATCTATCCAAGACGTCTTCAATATTGATTTTGAGCACGTGTTATGTGAGAATCTTCCTCAGTGACCATGTCCTGAGCAACATCCTCTCTCTTGTATAGACAGATGCTAGGTATTCACTTGACCCCTCAGCTATTCACCTGCCTCCCAGTATAAATCTCATCTTCGGTCTCTAACCCTCCCTACTCCTTTATTAATCATTCTCTTACTCTTTGACTGCCTATAGAAGACCTTGAGATTTTGCTTCGTATTCGCTGCTAGTTCTTTCTCATTGTTTCCCTTTGCTTTTATTTGATTTTTCACCACCTCCCTAAACCTCTAGTATTCCTGTTGGTTTTCAGAAGGTTTTGCTAGCAAGCATGATGTAAACATGGGTGGTCTTGGGATCTTCATACTGGCTCCATGTTGAGGTCCCAGTGCCCACTGTGAATTTCAGTTCCCTGTCACTGTGTATAAGTTGGTTAGATAAACAGGTTGAGAAGATATTGTCTCGTGGTGGCTCAGTGGTTAGCACTGCTGCCTCACAGCACCAGGAACCCAGGTTTGATTCCACCATCGGGCATCTGTGTGCAGTTTGCACGTTCTCCCCGTGCTTGTGTGGGCTTCCTCCCACATCCAAAGATGTGCAGGTTAGGTGGATTAGCCATGGAAATTCAGGGATAGGGTCGGGGTTCTTTTTGGACAGTCGGTGTGGACTCGATGGGCTGAATGGCCTGCTTCCATACTGTAGGGATTCCATGAAAGAGTAAGCAATGTTGAATAAAGGCAGCTATGACTACGGGGTTAAGAGGGCCAAGATCAAACAGTTCAGTTGGACTGAATGGTTTGGTTTGTTTCTGGATTGTCTATTATTTTCAATGAATTACAGAAATAAGTTGAACACATTTTCCTTGACTTTCATTCGAGAACGAAGCAATTGTTTTAAAAAGCAATTGAAATAATGAAGTGAAGCTGTATTGTTCAGAATAACAGGCTGTGAGACAAGGAACAAAACTGGGGATTCACATACACAAAGCTAATTATTTGCTTGACCAAGGAAAAAAACGGTGGGCTAGTCAAGAACATTTTTCATCCGTGCTTTCACCTTAAGCACAACTTGTGAGGGTCACCTGTAGAACTGGCTGTCAAATCAATCTCCCTTGACAATTCCACAGAAAATGATCCCCTTCAATAGCCGTGTACCTTAAGGACAGTGCTGTATCAACTTATTGATCTTAACCTTTTTAATGATGCCTGCTTTAGTTATGGTGACTATCCATTTGCCTCCTAAATGTACAGATTCAGGCCAATGTGCAGTTAAAGCTTAGATCACCTTTCTCCATCTGTGAGCCTACTCAGCTAGCAATATGAGGATATTTCCATTTGAGATACCACCACTATGTCAAGCTTGATTTTGCAGTCCTTTATTGTGAAAACTGTGTGATGTGTAGCCAAATGGGCCACATCTGGGAGCTGAGACAACACAGTGTGAAGCTGGAGGAACACAGCAGGCCAGGCAGCATCAGAGGAGCAAGAAAGTTGATGTTTTGGGTCGGGACTATCTCTGGGAATGGAGTCCCATCTTTTGTATAGTTCCAGGGATGTGGGTGTAAGGCTCACATTTTAGTCCTCGTTGCTGGCTAGCGGAACTTCTGAGGGCAATTAAGAACCAATCACACGAGACCTGAAGTGATGTACAGGCCAACAGACAGTAAGGATGGCTGGTTTTCTTCCAGAAAATACACGGATGAATCAGATGGGGTTTTTTTTAAAACCGATCAAGCAAGTCAGGAATAAAGCAACTTTGGAATTTGAACTGATGCCACAGCTGACGCTTTGGAGCTAAAAGCTCCAGTTATTGCTGTTTCTTCACCACACAAATCTGGCACGAGATAATGTTTCAAAATAATGCTTTTGGCTGTTGACGTGTGGTGGAGGAGGCGTATCAGCTATTTTCAGGTTCATTGTTGATTTTGATTTCTCCGTGTAGTTGCCATGATTCTACAAGCCTTTACTGAGTCAAATTGTTCAGCATTGCAAAGGTCTACAATGTGTCAGGTGCTGAAGGTCATGGGTGTGATCCTCGAAGGTCTCACACAAACTAGTTGCTCCAAGGCACAGATGTAATGGGAGAAATTCCACTCCTCCTTGGATTACAACATAACTGGGAGAGAATGAATCTAACACTATAGATACATATTTTTTAAGCTAATTAAGGGATATGGGTCAAAGGTAGGTATGTGCATTTAGGCCGCAGATCTGCAAACACAAAATGCTAGAAATCATAATGGGTCAGGCAGCATTTGTGGAGAGACTGCAAGCTAATGTTTCGAGTCTAGGGGACTCTTCATCAGAACTGATGAAGAAGTCCTCATCTAGACTTCAAATGTTAGCTTGCTCTCTCTCCACAAATGCTGCCTGACCCATTGTGATCTCCAGCATTTGTTGCTTTCAGTACAGATTCCAGCACCTGCAGCCATTTGCTCATACGTTAGGCCACTGATCGGCCATGATCTCATTTGAATTTTGGATCAGGCTCAAGGGGCTGAATGACCTACTCTCATTCCTAAAACAGGGTAGGCTTTGGTGGGGGAAGGGATGGAGGCTCTCCAGGAGATCAGATCTGCTCAGCAATAGAGCCATGGCAATCTGCAGCACAGAGAATCAGCTTTTGGCACATCTCATCCACACTGGACAAAGTCAACCACCTCCCTATTGTAATCCCATTTTCCAGAACTTGGCCGCTAACTTGGTATTGCATGCACCACAAAAAGCTGCACCACTAAAAGCTACAGCAAACGTTTTATTAGCCAGCACCTATGGGGCCAAGGGTGTGCCAGTTGATCTAATATTCCAGATAATGAAGAGGTACGGATAACCGCAGTAAACGCTGACTAAGCAAGGCTTCGAGACATCAACATCCCTCAAAAAATCTATGTAGAAACATCAACACACCTCCTAAAATCAATGTGAAAACACACAGTAAGTAATAGGAATGCAATGTATGGAGGACACACAACATTGTTATATTTTATTTACAGCATAAATACTTTGACATTGCGGTGTTGGGGGTGTATAATTTTTGCTGGTTTATCAGACTGCCAGTTGGTAAGATGCCAGTTAAAACAAAGTTTGCTGTACCTTAATGTTATGAAGGTTTCTGCCTCTACCACCCTTATAGGCAGTGGGTTCCAGATTCCCACCACCCTCTGGGTGAAAAAGTATTTTTTTCCCTTATATCTCCTCCTCTAAATTTTCTGCCCCTTGCATTAAATCAATGCCCCCAGTAATTGATCCCTCCCAGAGGAGAAAAAGGTTTCTTCCTGTCTATGTCTCTCAAAAGTTTATAAATCTCAATCATGTACCCCCTCAGTTGCCACTGCTCCAAGGAAAACAACTCTAGTATGTCCAAACACTCATCATAACTAAATTCTTCATTTGATTTGATTTGATTTATTGTCACATGTACCTAAGTACAGTGAAAAGCTTTGTTTGCGAGCAGTACAAGCACATCATAGTAAGCAAGGATCATAGGATGAACTTGGACAAAGTGACGCACACAGGTTACACTGCACAGGACGTGTGCAAACCAAGATTAACATTAACAAGATCAACATTATTTGAAGTTAGAGAAGTCCATTCACCAGACTAATAACAGCAGGGAAGAAGCTGTTCTTGAACCTGTTGGTGCATGTGTTCAAACTTCTGTATCTTCTGCCTGACAGAAACCAGGTAATATCTTGGTAAATCTACTCTGCACCCTCCCAGCGCTGTCACATCTCTCCTATCCTGTATACAGGAAGCAATTCTCCTTCTCAGTGACTCAATGAACAGTGAGGGAGAAATCTGCACTTCACTCAATTTTGCCAGTTGCGGCAGCCGTAATGACCATCTCCAAGCAGGATGAGGACAACATTGGCAACCATTTACCAAATTGACTGTGTATTTGAAGATTTTTTTTGAAATCTGGCTCTTTACAGACTAGAGTTGGAGGTATTCACAACATTTCTTTTTCATCCGGTATTGTACACAAAGTCTTTCTATTTAAGGAGAACTGACTACATTTTATTCTCTCTCTCCAGAAGATCAGGTAAGCTAGCGCATGGTTTTCATTCAAAGGAACACCAGCAATGTTATGAGCACTCTGCTGATCCCCTTTGTGCAATGAAGACTGCTACCTTGTATGCTTGCTACTCTTCTACCTGATTATACCAATGGTATTTCTGTAGAGGTGAGGTGAGGTGAGGTGAGAGTGACATCAAAGCTGCATTCGACTGAGTGTGGCATCAAGGAGCCCTGGCAAAATGGGTATCAGGGGGCAAACTCTCTGCTGGTTGAAGTCATACCTGGCACATGGGAAGATGATTGTGATTGTTGGAGGTTAGCCATCTCTACAGGAGTTCCTCAGGGTAGTGTCCTAGCCCTAACTACCTTCAGCTACTTCATCAATGACTTTGCCTCCTTTAATTGCTGCAGCAATTGACAATATTGCGTGAAGTGCAAATTTCTCCCTCACTATACATTTTGTCACTGAGAATTGCTTTCTGTATACAGGAACCCACATCATTAGATGGATGTGGCAGCACTAGAGAGGATGCAGAAGAGATTTGCCAGGGTGTTGCCAGGGCTGGAGAGTTTAGTTTTGAAGAGAGATTGGACAGACTAGGGGTGTTTTCCTTGGAGCAGAACAGACTGAGGGGGGTCCTCCTTCAGAAGTGGGGGATGTGCAATTATTGTTCACTAATCATTGTTCAGCACCATTCACAACTCCTCAGATACTGAGGCAGTCCATGTTCAAATGCAATAGATCTGGACAATATCCAGGCTTGGCTGACAAGCAGCAAATAACATTCATAGCACACAAATGCCAGGCAATGACCATCTCCAATGAGACACAGTCTAACCACTACCCCCTGTTATTCAATGGTGCCACCATTATTGGCAGGGTAGAGTGAAGTTGGCATTAAGTTGGTCCCAAGCATTCGGGCTATAAGGAACCATAAGGTGGGTAGGGAGCATGGATTGACATGAAGGGTGTGACAGGCTATTGTGGGTGGGTGAGGGAACATGGATTGGCATAGAAAGTATGACGGATGATTGGGGGAGGGGATTGGATTGACATGGAGGATATGAGAGGACATTGGGGCAGGTGGCATGGGTTAGAATGAGCAGGCATGGACAGGGCATGGGGAATAGGTGGGGATGTGAGAGATAGAAGGCCTAGTTTTTAAAATACCTGGGGAGGTGATGGCCGAGTGGTATTATTGCTGGACTGTTAATCCAGAGACCCAGACAATGCTCTGGGCACCCAGATTTGAATCCAGCCAAGGCAGATGGTGGAATTAGAATTCAATAAAAACCTGGAATTAAGAGTTTAATGATGGCCATGAATCCATTGTTGATTCTTGGAAATACCCATCTGGTTCACTAATATTCTTTAGGAAAAGAAATCCACCATCCTTACTTGGTCCAGCCTATATGTGACTCCAGACCCACAGCAATGTGGTTGACTCTCAACTGCCCTCTGGGCAATTAAGGTTGGGCAATAAATGCTGCTTAGCCAGCAACACCCATGTCCCGTGAATGAATAAAAAATAAACCTGGGATGAGAGCTAAGATAAAACTAAGAACAGTGAACCAAGGCAGACCTTTAAAACAGCCCACCTTGGCACTTAGTCCATGTGGTCACTTCTCATTTGCATCAAGTGAACCTCATCCTTTCCAGAGTTGAGGTTTTGCCATTCAGGTGGGTTTCTTGAAGTAGGAGTGTTGAGGCATGAAATTTCCCAACTCCCACTACTCCCTGCTACTGGAAAGATGTTGTGAAACTTGAGAGGGTTCAAAAAAGATTTACAAGGATATTGCCAGGATTGGAGGGTTTGAGCTACAAGGAAAGGTTGAACAGGCTGAGGTATTTTTTCCTGGAGGAGAAAGGATGGAGAAGGATGACCTTATAGACACTTATAAAATCATGAGGGGCATGGACAGGGTGAATAGCCAAGGTCTTTCTCCCAGGGTAGGGGAGTCCAAAACTAGAGGATATAGGTTTAAGATAAGAGGGGAAATATTTAAAAGGGACCTAAGGGGTAACTTTTTCACGCAGAAGGAGGTGCGTATGGAATGAGCTGCTAGAGGCAGTGGTGGAGGCTGGTGCAATTAAAACATTTAAAAGTCATCTGGATGGGTACATGAACAAGAAGGGTTTAGAGAGTTGTAGGTCAAATGTTGGCAAATGGGAGTAGATCAATTTAGGATATGTGGTCATCACAAAAGTGTTGGATTCAGAGGACTGTTTCTGTGCTGTATGAAACTATGGCTTTGGAGGGAGCAAGTCTCTCAGCAGGTCTCTCTCTTTGATTCTTGTTGCCACAGTCATTTATGTCTACCTTTCTTGAATGCAATTTTTTAATGGGTGCCCACAATGGCATGTACCTTTTACTTCCAGGAGACTAACTGCTCTGGATTTCCAAGGACTGTCCACTTCGTCCCTTTTCGGAATAGGATTGTAACACTCCCTCCACCCTTCTGCACTTTGGTGCAAATATTGTTTCTAAGAATTTTGGAAAGTTGCAGTTTACACCTCTTTCTCTCTAAACTTGCTTGTTACTGTGCAACTTACAATGACCAGGTTTGTTAACAGGTTTAAGAATGGGGATTTCCTTGGGGGCTTTCCTGATAGGCCATCGTAACTTTGGAAACTCCCCCCCCCCCACCACCACCATTTTTAAGGAGGCAGAAACCCAGTGGAAATTCCCAGTGTAGCCATTTTTTTAAAAATTCTAACGCAGCTTCCTTTATTAATATACTGACTAAATCTCATTGAGCTGAAACATCACATCTAGCTGGGATTTTTAGCCCTGATGGAACTAATACAAAAATGAGTGACACCCACTGCCTTCACACAAATAGCCAGCTATTTTGGGGTAAAAGCCGTTAAAGCTTATTGGTCGAGGCTGACTGAAGTTTTCCAGTCCTTCTATTTGCGTCTCCATCAATTTGTTACCTGATCTCCCTGGGTATTTCCAGCATTTTCTTAATTTTGGATTTCCACCCACGGTATTTTCTTTTGGTGTGTACTTTTTTTGGCAATTGTGGAAACCCTTGTTTGTCCATTTCTAGGTAAGTGCGGGGATGGAATACTTGAGTAGCTCCAACATGCATCCACTTTCTGCTATAAAAGTTGCCCTTTCCCCTTATTAGACTTTGCTGCGTTTAAGAAAAATCCTTGATTTGACCACTAGTCTTTAAAATTCTCTGCTGAGTTTTTTCCAGCAATTTGTTTTTTTTTTCAATTTCATAAGCTCCCTTTTCTGCTTCTCCTCCCTGCCTCTACCTGTGATATTTCGGCTGAATTTGATCTGTGTCATGAGCATTAACTTGAGCACTCTTAATTTTAATTACGTGGTCCTTTTTTTTAGGCTTGATTTTGATCCAACTTTCACCAAAATTTGACATTTGTATCAATGCTTAACTACCGATTTTTGAAATATTTGTAGTATGTACTTAGAATCATTTATCTCCCATTGCTAGTCTGCTGTATATTATATGCCAACATTTCCACCCAATTAATCAAATCTGTCACATTTGGTCATTCATCTGGAGTAAAGCAATGCAGAATGAAAGAAAATAGTTGCTACTCCATGGGAGCCACATTCTTTGGGTGCGTAGCTGATCTTTGTGAATTTTCGACCCATGGTGAGCAATATTCATAGTACCTACAGCGATCTAAGATTTATTGGGGAAAATATTATTTTATATCTAGTGAATTGGCAATACAGGGCACATTTAACCTAAAAACTATACAGGTTCCAAAAGCACTGGGCACATGTTTTGTGTATTCTTCTGAGATTTGTACATATTTTCAATTGGTTAAAGAAATGGAATTTTGACAGCTATTAATGTGGTTAAGTTGGTTGTGAAATTTTGGGAGGGTGCAACTTTGCATGCTGGAAAGCTGTTTGACACCATCTCATTTTAGCTGCTGCACTAAAGCTCTGGTGACTCTTTCAAAGAGCCATTGGGACCCTTGCCTCACTATTAAAGGGCCTCATGGGTAACTTAGGACTCCATCAGAAATTGGTTTGCCCTGAGGACAGCAGGCACGTTTGCTGCATCCAGTTTCAGCAGTTCTTTACGCAGCTCATAGTCCTTTTAAAGGGACTCCTGGGGACGCCCTACCTATTGCCTTAATCTTGATCCAGGTTGAGTAGGATGACCACTCCTGACTTCGTAAATGAAGTGAAGACTACGCTTGCCCCACTTCTCCCCAGCTCTAATTGCCTTTCCTTTTCAGTTCAGCCCAGTTGTTATTGGTTGCCAAACAACACCATGGACAAAATCTTTCTGGATCTTCAATTGGCCCTGGTAGTTCATGAGCACCGTATTATCAAGGTTGACAGACTAATTTACTGAGATGGTACTTTAAATTTCATGACAGCATGTGCTCTCACACAGATTGCAACAAAGATGAGTTTGCATAATCTCACCTGGGCAGCAAACAGACAGAATGTGTTCCATCAGAGATAGCAAGAACTGGTGATGCTGGAGTCAGAGATAACACAGTGTGGAGCTGGAGGAAGACAGCAGGCCAGGCAGCCTCAGGGGAGCAGGAAAGCTGACGTTTCGGGTCGGGACCCTTCTGCTGTGGGCACAATTCAAAATTTAAGCATCTTTTTTGGAAGGGTTTTCCTGAGTAACCAAGGCAGGTCTTTCACCTCATGAAGTAACCTCTCAAATTCTGAAGCAGTAAATCTAGGAGTGAGATTCAAATGATTTGGCTTAATATAAAAGAAGCCTACCGAGACGGGCCTAGTGCTGCCTCATGGCTGCTGCGACAGAGGCAGTTTGAGTTCCCAGCAGCATCCAGGTCCGGCGCGGATTCATGGAGGTGGGGCCGGAGGTGAGCTTGGGCCCAGTACGAGACTCGGCGGCATCAGCAGCAGCTACATTGCCAAGCTGGGCCCGAAGAGGACTCAGGGCGGAGGCGGAGTCAAGTTTGGTCCGGTCCGGTACCTGGCAGCATCAGGGTGATGTCTGCATTGGCAAGGCCCAGCAAGAGACTTCATAGTGGTGACGGCATCGGTGGAGATGCAATGGCGCCCAGGAGTGGTGACTTCTGTTCCAGTGGTGTGGTGAAGGGGACTCATGCCTGACCACCAGGCCCGTTGCCTGAGGTAGAGCACTTAACAAGAAAGACCATAAAGATGAACACTTTTTCTTTATTTCTTCAGTGTTCTGCCTTTTATAGCCTGTGTTTTGGTTTATTTTTCTGTGTTTTAAGATGGTGCTGGAGAGTAGTGACACTATACAACACTTTTCGCTGTACTCTGTAGGGAAGCATGGTAGCTCAGGGGTTAGGACTGCTGCCTCACAGTGCCAGGGACCCAGGTTCAATTCCACCCTCAGGTGGCTGTGTGGAGTTTGCACATTCTCCCCATGTTTGTGTGGGTTTCCTCTGGGTGCTCCAGTTTCCTCCCACAGTCCAAAGCTTTGCAGGGTAGGTGGATTGGCCATGCTAAATCGCCCATAGAATCCAAGGATGTTTAGGTTAGGTGAGTTGGATAGGAGAATGGGTCTGGATGGGATGCTCTTGGAGGGGTGGTGTGGACTTGTTGGGCCAAATAGCCTATTACCACACTGTAGGGACTCTTGCTGAAAATATGTGTTCATAAGTAAATCAAATCAAATCTACAACTGCCTACATTTGTTGATCTGAAAATACTGGTCCCTAAATCATTACAATTTTACCCAATGCAAAGTCTTGCTGAATGGATAATCTATGGCTCAATTGTCCTTCCTCACATTATGCTGATACAAATAGTTTATTAAAGTATATTATTGAAAATTTTGTCTTTGCAAATCTAACTTCATTCTTGTCATCAGGCTTTGTAACAATGTTTTGCACGCATGGTTCTGAGGTGGATTTTATCATAAATCTGAACTTGTGTGAACTTGTCAGACCGTGACCCTGCAATTTAGCCACAGATCCCTCCACTATCATTGTTCATTTGCTGCCCAGGTGAGAGTATGAAAATTTACTTTTGTGGTCACATCCTCTCATTATTCCAAAAGTCACTTGAATTTTGTTTTATATATTCTAGTTGCCAAAAGCTGCTAGAAAATTTTATCTTTGTGCCTGTTTTCCTTTCTTTTCTTCCTTCCTTTTCTTCCTCTCTCTGTCATGCTCTCTCGCTCCTCAACCCCTTTCAAACCAGTAATAATTGTCCAACAATCAGTCATCCTGATGTTTCACTTTTATTTCCAATCAAAAACCGAGAATCTATCAGAGAGCCAGATCTTGAATGTCAAACCCACTTGTGCCTTCCAACACTCTGGTGAATCTCAGAATACCTCTTTCAAAGTGATACAGGATCAAAGCTTCTCATATCAACGTTGTTGAAGTCTCAAGGTCCATGCAATATTAATAAACGTCACAAACCATACCCTAGGAATGTTTCCCCCATTGCTACCAAACCGCATGCAGTGTGAGTAAATGCATTCATACACAGTCGTGTTAAACAATAGAAATCAGCCTCGAGTTGGCGCATCTTAAATAGCATCTTGTTATTTACTGCTGTTAATAAAAAGGTGATAATGGATATGAACTGCATGTGGGTAAAGGGGCACATATCAATTCAGTTTTCCCTGAAGCTTTGGTACAGTTGTGGAATTTAATCATCGAAGCAGAACACAATGAATACCAGTCTTTAATTTTACTCAGGAACTGTATGCCAGTGGTATGAGTATTCTCCAGATGACAAACAGCCCATCCTCTGCTACTCCAAAAACAACACCACAGCATATCTATGAAATGAATAATAAAACTAATAATAAACATTTGAACATGCTTTGTGGATGTAAACTGCAATGTGTAACGAATAAAATTTGAAGTGCCACACAAAATATTTTGGGGAGATGGTGGTGCTCTGGTAATGTCACTGTTCTTGTAATGCAGAAGCACTGACTAATGTTGATTTGAATCCCAGCATGGCAGATGGCAAAATATTTGAATTCAATTAATAAACCTTTATTTAAAAGCTGGTCTAATGTTGCCCATGAACCCATTGTTGGTTGGTTGATTAGTTAACCAAGATGGATTTTTGCAAGGTGTGGAGTTGGATGATCGCAGCAGGCCAAGCAGCATCATAGGAGCAGGAAAGCTTGACGTTTCGGGCCTAGACCCTTCATCAGAAATCATTTCTGATGAAGGG
>JAHRHZ010000024.1:1638901-1653949 GCA_024137785.1 Ginglymostoma cirratum
GCCCGAAACGTCAAGCTTTCCTGCTCCTATGATGCTGCTTGGCCTGTTGTGTCCATCCAGCTCTATACCTTGTTATCTCGGATTCTCCAGCATCTGCAGTTCCTATTATCTCTTTTTCTAAGAGGGACCAGTTTCTCTCTGTCTGCTCTGCCCAGACCCCCCATGAGTTTGAAAACTTCAATCAAATCTCCTCTTAGCGTTCTCCTTTCTGAGGTAAACAATCCCCACATTTTAATTGAATTCAAATTTCACAGTCTGCCAGGTAGGAGTTAAACGCATGGCCCCACCACATTTGGCTAGGGTTCTGGATTTTTTTTATTCATTCACAGGATGAGGGCATCGCTGGCTAGGCAGTATTTATAGCCCATCCCTAATTGCCCAGAGGGCAGTTAAGAGTCAACCACATTGCTGTGGGTCTGGAGTCACATGTAGGCCAGACCAGGTAAGGATGGCAGTTTCCTTCCCTAAAGGACATTAGTGAACCACATGGATTTTTTCAACAATTGGCAATGGATTCATGGTCATCATTAGAATCTTAATTCCAGATATTTATTGAATTCAAATTCCACCATCTGCCATGGCGGGATTCAAACCCAGGCCCCCAGAACATTACCTGGGTCTCTGGATTAACAGTTTAGCGATAATACCACTAGGCCATCGCCTCTCCTAAACTACAACTTCACTGACATTTTTAGAACTGCACCAACTTCTGTCTGTGAGACAGGTGGTGTGGAGGAAGGTTTTGGTCTGTTCCTCAGCCAAGGCATTGCGCATCAGTGACTAGCATTTTGGGTTAACAAACAATTCCTCATTGTCTGACCACACATTGGGAAGTTCACACCAAGATCTGGTACAAAATCCTAACAGTAATTCCAGAAAATCAGAAGTAATTTGTGTTTGTACAAATGTTAACTTCAACTCATTCCTTTATTGATAAATAAAAATAGAAAATATTGATATAAGAAAGTATTGGACCACTGAAATAGCGGGCAGTGTAATGTGTGACTTTAGTGAGACAGCCAACATGGCGGAAACATTAAACCACAAGAACTGCTTTTAATTTCTGGTTCCAAGCACCTGCAGGTTTCCTCTTTTTATGTCAGGAATTCAGAAAGGAAAAGGAAAAGATTTATGGGGTGGAAACTTCCCAGCCCCTGAACAACGTGGGCATTGGCAGGAAAGTCGGGGAAATGTGATGAGATCAGCAGGAATGCGATTCTCTGTCAAAAGCAGGAAGTCCTATTCTCCAACCAGTGTTAAATGGCGGGATATGAATCTCACTAATGTTTGACAAGATCAATTTACATGAAAGAGTGCCTCGTCATTACCCAATCTCACCTCATTTATATTCAATTTCCCCTTCATCACCGAATAGAAACTTGACAGTGACAAGCCCGAGCAGGTACCTGGTGACTCCAGCTCATCCCCTGCTTCTCTGTCTTTCCATCTTGGACAGCAGTCACCTACATCTCAGGGCACACTCCATGGGCAGTGACACTGAACCTAGATGTTGGATACATATCACCCTCATGGCCAATTTCCGACCCACTTGCAATCTGGTTCTGCTGCAGACCTTTGAGTGCGTCGGTGCCTTCCAGGACACTTTTCAGACCAGGACAGGCACCTGACTCCTCTTTTAGATGAGGGTGTGGTCTCAGGGCATGTTTACTTGCTCTTTTAGCACTCGAAGTGTTTGTGCCTACATGAATGCTCACAGCATCACGACCTTGCCTTGACCTTTTGGCCTGTCAGAGCTGAAAGAATGCAGTACTTAAGTCTTGCCTTGCTGGTTAATCAGGCACAAAACCAGGTAGCTTGAAAGTTGTCAACAGTCATCAGAAAAAGAGGCGATCATGTTACTGTGTCACCATGCTCGTTAACCTGCGTCATATTGCAGCATCTTACACATAGTTCATATGCATCAATCAAATGGCTACGTCTCTCAATCTTAAAAGGGGTAGTTCTCAATCAAGTCCCATGGAAACACTCTTCAGGGAGTAGCTTCCAACACAAGACAAGGGCAGCCTCCAGTATCAGTCCAGGGGCTTAGCATGGTCAGTTAGCTGCTTGGCAGTCAGTGGTCAGTATCACAACAGTTGGGGAGTGGATCATGCTCAGCCCTGTGGGTCTAGTGCAATCAGATCACAGAGTTTTTTTTTAAGCTCATTCAATGGATGTGGGCATTACTGGCAATGCCAATATTTATTGCCCAGCCCTAGTTGAGAAGAGCTGAACAGCTGCAATCCATTTGATGTAGGTGCTCACAATGCCATCAGGGAGGGAATTTCAGGATTTTTGACACAACGACATTGAAGGAACTGCATATTTCCAGGCCAGGATGGTGAGTGACTTGGAAGAGAATCTGTAGCTGATGATGTTCCCATGTATCTGCTGCCCTTGTCCCTCTGGATGGCAACGGTCATGGATTTGGAAGGTTCTGCCTCAGGAGGCTTAGCGATTTTATGCAGTGCATCTTGTCGGTGATATGTTTTTAAGGAAATATTTCAGAATAAGCATATTCCTATTAATGGGCCCTTCTGAAAATGAGAACTCACCATCTAAAGGGAACATATGCTTTCTATTTACTCTGTCCATACCCCTTATAACCTTAAAAAACTCACTCAGGTCCCTTCTCACTCTTCCCTGCTGTAAAGAAAACAATCCAAGCTTATCCAGCCTCTCTTCAGAGCTAACAGGCTCCAGGCCACGCGCTTGCAAATCTTCACTACAATCCAATCAAAGTGAATATGTTTGCCTCATTCAACAGTCAGCCCACATGGCAACTTTAGACCTGTTTGAGCACTTATCACCTTCATCATACGCACTTATTGTGACATTTTTTAACAAAAAGAAATTCTAGCATGTAGGTGTCACTGGCTAGGCAGCATTTATTGTCCATCCCTAATTGCCCAGAAGGCAGTTATGAGTCAACCACATCATTGTGGATCTGGACTCACACGTAGGCCAGACCGTGTAAGGATGGCAGATTTTCTTCCCTAAAGGACATCAGTGAACCAAATGTTATTCTAAGGACAATTGATTACAAGTGGCTGCTTTTAAGTGAAATTTTTTAATTCCAGGCGTTTATTGAAATCAAATTTTAACAAATGCTATGATGGGGTTTGAAACCTTCTCCTCAAAGCTACAGCTAGAAGGTCTGGATAACTAGTCCAATGACAGTGCCACTACACTATCATCTGCCCTTAATAACCAGACATACTGCCACAACTGCAGATATCTACAATGAGAGAGGATTCACTGCTAGAAGCTGATCGGGAGGATGTGATCTGACCATCCGCAGAGGACAGAATGACCTTCAGTCCCAGAGGGCAGTTGCTGCCCAGCAACAAGCATTGATCAGCAACGGCGCTTGCCACTATAATAGCACTGATCCTGGAAATGACACTCCTTGAAGAAGAAATTGCTCCTTCCTGGGTGTTATCAAACAAACAGTCAATGACAATATATGTACATACCATTAGGAAACCCACATGATTTCAAGACTATGTAAAAAGTGCATCTGCAGCGACTGACACATATGTAACTGACTGGAGTTAACACACAGTATTTTTTTGGTGTTCAAGAATGATAATATTTCATGTGACTCTCCTGGGTAATGTGTATTCCTGAAACTGAAAGTGCATAGATTCAGTTAGTTTTTAAAAGCTGAAAGAACTGCGGATGCTGTAAACCAGGAACAAAAACAGAAGTTGCTGGAAAAGCTCAGCAGATCTGGCAGCATCTGTGAAGAAAAAAATCAGAGTTAATGTTTTGGGTCTGGTTCTGTGGAAGGGTCACCAGACCAGAAACGTTAACTCTGATTTTTTCTTCACAGACGCTGCCAGACCTGCTGAGCTTTTCCAGCAACTTTGTTTTTGTTCTTCATTTAGTTTTCATTTGTGAAAAGGGAAGTGTTTGCAGAAATGCAATTGTTCTTAATGTGCTGGATGGCTTGCTGTAATCATATGACCTCCACGTCTCTATGTCCTTCCGTGGAAGCCATTAAACAGAATACCTGTAACATGATGAGCTAATGGGTAGGGATGAGCATGGGAATGGGTTCTGGATGGTAGTGACTTTCTATGTGAAGTCCAAAGTAACATTCCATCTCCACTTCAATCTAAGGGAAATAGTTTAAAATAAAGATCTTTTTGTTGACGACTGCTTCCAACCCTGGCAGCTTCCCAACTCAAGCCCATTTTGAAATATGATTTGTGTCCTCCTGACATCATGAATCATAATTTGCATAGATACATAGGTGGCTTAATGTCAGACATCACAGGGATGGAACTGGTCTACTTTGGCATGTTTAACATTTCTATTCCTTCCGAGCAGGCAAAGATAAAATCTGTTACAATCCCCATTATTTATAAACGGACATTTTCGTATTCACATGATCTACTCACAATGGGCTTAACACTAATATTGTATGTGGTGCACGCTCAGAACTAATGTGTGCATGTAGCATTCTTGCTTTATACTCATCTGTTATTACTGGACAAGTGAAATCTGACTAAACACTAGTATATTTTTTGTTCAGTTTTTAACAAGGTGGTCTTCTACTGAAACACAAAAATGCAAAACTGCAGATTTGACATTTTTAAAATGTAACAAAAGTTTATTGTGCAAAATAAATGAAAATAGAATAGAATAAACCAAAGTACACATAAGAGTTCTGAAGAAATGTCACTTGACTTGAAATGGCAACATTGCTTTCTCTCCTCAAGATGCCGCCAGACCTGCTGAGTTTCTCCAGAAATTTCTGGTTTTGTTTCAAATTTATAACATCTCTAGTTCTTTGTTATATTTTAACATGTAACACAAGTTGAAAGATTTCAAAACACATCATAAAAAGTAATCCACTTAATCCCTATGGTATTTCTTTACAGTCGCCACACCAGAGGTAATACCCTTCTCTACCACACCTGTTGGGTTTCATTTAACTGTGGCTCCAACTCCCAGTCTTGAAAATCTGACAGCACCTTACATGAGAATTCATAAAACTGAGCTTAGACTTTCTCAGCTTCAAATAATCTCTTCAGTGTTTTGACTAGGCACTTCTAGTCTGAGCCTTTCAAAAGAAATATTGAGTTACAGTGAGGTGAGCTATTTATTAACCATCCAAAACCATAGCCTTTCATCAGAAGTATCTGCTTTACGCATCCAGCTTTAGCCAAGAACTCTGCAAAACTACCCAACACTAAAAAAAGGCTTTCTTCAAGTTATGGTTGTTTCCTTAAACCAAAAAAAATTCCACAACCTTCTAATGTATCATGGTTTGCTCTGTTCACTTGTAAAACTCTCCCAATGTAAGAAAAATCCCTATAGCCTCCAAAAATATCTCATTCTGTTTTTGTTCAATCATCATGGCTCTAGAAATACCCCTTCATAGACACAGATCAAACCCACATGCCACTAATTCAAAATCCATGCTCTGAAATAATTGGCATTAAAATACATATAAATCTCTCAACCTTGCATCACATATATTTAAAAAAGTCAACATTTTCATGGTTACCGGGTAAGGGCAAGGAAATGAGACTGCTTGGATAGCATTTTTAAAGTGCTCACATAAATATGATGAACTAAATCAGAGGGAGAATGGACAGTGAAAACAGTGGCATTCCTTTTTTTTTCCTTGAAGCGAATGTTTCAAGAGATACTTGCATCAGAGGATTATTTGTTGCAGGAAATGTAAATAATTATCTAATCACCAGTCTAAAGATGAAACAGGGAAATGGTCACATCCACCAAATCTGGCCTGTCTTACAGGTCCATCAAACTAAACTATAACAGCAAATTTCACTTTAGGATAATGCTTAAAGGTATTTATCTCCTCATCAATAATAACCTCATGATGTCCTCAAAAAATCTAAATAGAGGTGTAGGGAGGGAGTAGCATGAATCCCTTCAAATATCTCTATAATATTTTTACAAATCACTTCTGTAAAATTAACAATTTATAATGAGCTTAAATAATTTATCCAATAATTGCACTGACAGTGACAGAAATAAATGAGGAATTTAATACTAAGTTTCTGAGAACACGCATGGACAGAGGATTGCCTTAGAAATGAAACACTTCCTAACATGTGTTCTAAGTACCTTCCCACTGCTTTAACGTGTCCACTACATTTGGTGATTCTGCTCCTAATGGTTGTGATGCTCCTGACCAATTTATAATGTGCTCTATATTATTTTCATGTCCAAAACAAGCAAATTATGGATTGAGTATCTATGTACGGTGTTTAGGATGCATTTATTTAACATTGATTCATGTTGCATGTTTTAATTGTCTCCTTAGAAGTCAGCAATTTTACTCCCAACTGGTTATGAGCACCATAGTGAGCTATAATATGTAAATCTTCTTGAAAAAATGTGGTTTAGGAGCTCCATTTCTGTGATAAGGAATATTTAAACTAAGAAAGGTTTTCTTAATAAGTCTTAACTAAGTGCAGCGGAGAAATCAAAATAAATTGTTTTTATCTGATATCTCATTGCCCATATAATAAATAAAAGCCAAAAGAACTGCAGATGCTGTAAATTAGGAACAAAAACAAAGTTGCTGGAGAAGCTCAGCAGGTCTGGCAGCATCTGTGAAGGAAAAAAAGAGTTAATGTTTCAGGTCCAGTGACCCTTCCTCAGAACCGGGGGAACTCCAGTTTTGAGGAAGGGTCACCAGACCCTAAACGTTAACTTTGTTTTCTCCTTCACAGATGCTGCCAGACCTGCTGAGCTTTTCCAGCAACTTTGTTTTTGTGCCCATATAATAAACTTTGCTTCGTTAGCTGATTTTGCGGCTCAGTGGGTGACAATTTTATCGTTGAGAAATATTGACCGGACAGTTGCAAGTTTAATCCTATGCATAAATTGAGTGAGCCGATGTCAACTGAAGTGATTGTGTTTGAATCCTGGGAAAAAGAAAAAAAAATCAGGCAGGGCTCCTACTGCACATTTCTATGCAGCAAATACGATCAGCATCTGTATGTTAAGTAAACATAGGATGGTTTAACTATTGTCTCACATTAGTATGTAGGCTCTTGCTATTTAGGTTCGCATATGAAAAGTGATCGCTTGAGCAATAAAGTGCTGTCGTAACGAAGTACAAGATTGTGCCTGCCTGAGAGGAGAAATTAAAGAAAAATATTTTTGGTTTGTTAAAACGTGTTTTATATTGCAGGTCTTTGTTTCACATGGAATCTAAGTTAGGTCATCATATTATTATGTTTAAATTTCCAAAGACAGGGAAGGGACTTTAAGATAAAGGTCATTAAAATAATCGTGTAACGTATGTTCAATAAAAATAACTTCAGATCCAATCTATTAAAATCTCGTAACTTGTCATTTTGTTGTGTATTGAAAAGTTAGTTCACTCGGTAGTACATATATGAATGGGGAATCCACTCCCTATTTGTAATAAGTCAACACTGTGAAGGAAATGGTGTGGTTTTTTTTTATTAGATCTAAGCATCTGTTTAAGCAACAAATGGCTGTAAGGTGTAATTATCTGATCACCACTGACCTGCAGAAAATTCAACATGACCTCTCTTTGAGATGGCGGATGATGATAATAGGGGGGGAGAAAGAGAGAACTATCAGTCAGTTTCCTGCAGCTTGTTGACTTTGTCTACCAGAATTCCAAAGAAGCTTTTTAGCTTGAGTGTTTATGCCCAAATTAAGCAATAGTTGAATGGCGATGGCAATGAATGTGAATTTTACTGGGTGTGTCAGGTCGTGAAAGGTCAATATTAGTGTTGAAAGAGTAGCAAGCAAAGAAATAATGTGCTCCCAGTTCAATTAAATAAGCGTAGATTTTTCACTCAAAATCCTAGGCAGAGGTAATGTGGCACCAATTCCTCTACATGCATCCATTCAATGCAGGGTCATGGTTTCTGAGGTCACCGTAAATAAAATAACTTGAGCTAGCTCCAAGCATTGAGACAGCCTTTGAATTTGCAAACATGCGCCTGAAGCGGTTGGCCTGAGACCTGATAGTAATTAGGCCTCAAGGCTGGGCTAAAAAGACCTGTTGAGCACCTGACACCAAACACCCGACATGATGCAGCATGTGTCAGAAGCTCAGCACATATCGATGGCTTCAATGTTTAGCTGGCCAACAGATAGCGAAAGGTTAACTGGCATAGGAACTCCAGACCCGGGGAGAGACAGGCAAACTATTGGTTGGGGCAGGGGAGTGTTGATCAAGAAAGGAAAGTTGGCTGGTGGTCAGTCTGGGCTGGCAGGGGACAGCTAAATTTTTATGAAACCAGCAGGAACATTCTTGTTTCTGTGTTGCAGCGCTTATACGCAGGATGCTCTAATTGTTTCCTTTCATCCCTGACACTAATATCCCTCCTCTTTGAGGCATTGTGGGATATTTAACTAACCCTAACCTCCTGCCTTCAGATCACCGAGGTGTATATTGGTCTTGGTAAGATTTTCAAATGTTGCTTCCCTCAGTTGTCAAAATTTGTGTATGAAAGCTCAATTTACATTTCAATCTGCAAAAGGATAAGCATATCCTGCAGCTGGGCAAAGCTGGGCAGTTGGATTTGTTTGAAAATCATTATTGATTACCCCTCTTCAGGCAAAACCCTTGGAAACATTCTAATGGGAAACCCAGAGATAGCAAGAACTTCAGATGCTAGAGTCAGAGACAACACAGTGTGGAGCTGGAGGAACACAGCAGGCCAGGCAGCACCAGAGGAGCAGGAAAGTTGACGTTTCGGGTTGGGACCCTTCATCAGAAATGGGGAGGGGGAAGAGACAGGAGGGGTGGGGATGGGGTAGGTAGGTGGGATGGTGATATTTCCATTGGGATACCCGTTGTACATCTGAAAGAATTATTACACACAGCACTAAAATGAAAGAAAACCAACATCATGATGGGTAAAATAAGAAAAATAGTGAAGAAATAGTAGAAATACATTTTAACTTTGTATTAGTATGCTTCATTTTGCTTGTGTGTAATTTATGCCAAGAAAATGAGACAATTTTGCATTACCATAGATAGGGCTGCTCATGTTGTTTCTCTACCCATGGCAGAGTCGGAAGCATACACTCTCCATTTCGTACCTTGAGATCATATCAGGAACATATAAATGGCACAGGAATCTGATCTGGATACAAGTCAGCTCTGCACAGAAACAGGGCTGCCCAGTTAAAGGCTGAGTTTTGTAAGAAAAGGTGAGAGAACTCACAAGGCAATCCCAGGGAAAAAAAACCCTCCGAAAAATAAATTAAAGGCAAGCCAGGCTTAGACAAAGAAATGTAAAATTCGGCTGCTCAGACAGTGGAAAACCTTTCTAATGACTGACTGTGTAAAAGTGGCTACCCTTGGTTGCGCTGATCTTCCTTCTTTTATCTAGTTTTTATTCAGAACATAAAGTGGCCTCCACCTCCATAAATTCCAACTGACTGAAAATCTACCTCTTTGCATCCATCCTGTCTCAATGTGGATTGTTCGCATTCCAGAATGTTTGATCACACAATGAACTGTTCCAAATGCAAATTATGTTAAAGCAGCTACATAAATATAAGTTGTTGTGGATGACCACATGGCAGGTGACCATGCAATGCCTGATGACATGGCATCTGATCATATGACATCTGATCATGTGATACTTGTGTCTGTTCAATAATTTTTTTAAAATGCGGGATGCTACTGCATTTACCTTCCAAACAAAGTCCCACCTGAATCATAGAAATGTATTTCATCATCAATCTGTAACTTCCTGGCCCAGCATATCCCTCACTCTACCATTACCAACAAGCTTAAGGATCAACCCTGGTTAAATAAGGATTGCCGAAAGCAACAGCAGGCATAGCTAAAAATGAGGCACCGATCTAGTCGCATACATGCAAAGTAAACCCACAACTAAGTAAGCTGCTGCAATCATTAGTTCAAAATGGAAAATTAAGCCGCTGCATGATCATTCCCTTCCTCAGCAATGGTGGAGCCCAGCACCAGTGCAAAGACTGAAGCATTTTCACCATTCTCCACAAAATGAGCCAGGCCCTTGTGTCTTTACAAAATACAATTCACTTCACTCCACACAATATTAAGGAATGGTTAAAGATACTAGATCCAGCAAAGGTTCTGAGTCCCAGACGACATCCCAACAGCAAAGCTTGAGAGCTAGCCATGTCCCTGCAGAGTTGTTCCAGTACAGTCTCAACATTGACATCTACTGGATAAATCGGATAATTGTCTTGTCTTGTCTTGTTCCCAAAAAGCAGGATGAACGCAATTTGGCCAACGTTTGCTCCTTCAGTCTACTCTCAATCATCAGCAAAGTAATGGAAGTTATTACTGACAATGTTAGCAACAAACATTTACTCTCTTATAACCTGTGTATTAATGCTTAGTTTGGGTCCCAGAGGATTAAGCTCCAGAGCTCCATGTCAGTAGTACAAGATCCATGACTTGGCACCATATATTTTTAGTCTGAAGAGTTGCACTACCTCAGAAGAATATGTTGCTATACATTACCAGCTTGATTGACTGTGAGCCAGTACAGTGCAGTTATCAGTGGAAAGAACTTTATGGATGCAATTTCCTTGCGTCTTTCTGTGAGCTTGAAGGTGCCCAGGGCTAAAAAAACAACCCTCAGTTAGTTTGGAAGCCTGTGTGAACTGCCTCTGCAAGGTCTTCCATTGCCTGTTGTGCATCATTGCCAAGGATGGTAATGAATCAAGTCAGAACCAGCGCAAACCTTGTTTCATGCCATCTGAGATTCAGAGAAACTTGAGAGTCACTGTTGCAGCTCATTTGTCCACTCTGATTTTCATTCAATTGCATCATCATTTTCAAAGGTCCATCTCTGCTCACAGTGTCAAATACCTCGATGAGATATACAGAAGTGACTAATAAGTCTTTAGCTTACTCACAACTCATTTTTGAGATGAAGATAGCTATAATTCTTAGGGCTAAAGTGATCAAAGGGTATAGTGAGAAAGTGGAAACAAGGTACAGAATTGAATGATAAGTCATGGTCATATTGAATGGTGCAGCAGGCTTGAAGGGTTGAATGGCCCATTTCTGCTCCTAATTTCTATGTTAACTCTTGTCTTAACCCAGTCTGAATGCAAGTACCGTCCCCGTGGTGTCTTTCTTAGTTCTGAAGCCACACCAGCTCTCTGGAAGACTGACTCCCAGAGTATGAGGCAGAAGCCTGGTCACAAGTGCTCTAGCCAGAATCTTGCCAGCAGTGGAAAGATGGTTGTTGCTGCAGTCTGACTTTTCTCCTTTGCTTTTGTCTGGGACAATGATAATGATGAATGGAGGTCCTGTGGAAATCTACACTGTTCCCAGCAGATCATGAGAAGCACATGGAGACTGGCAGGTAAGGAAGGGTCACATGTTTCAAGGTGGAGCTCCATCAACGCTGGGAGCTTTGTTGTACTTCATCTAGTTGGTAGTGGTTACTGCTTCCTCCACAGTTAGGGCCTCATCCAGTTCTTCTTGACAGGCTGTTGGTGACAGTATCATGCACTGTCACTGAGGATTACAATTGGCCTTTAATGACTGTTTCAAATCTGAGGTTCATATGTCTTTATATGTCAGAATATAACTTTTAGTTTCAGGAATTAAGGTTTTAACTTCAGATAAATGATAATTAGAAGCTAATAAGCTCTACTCTGATGTAAATGTGACTCACACAAGCCTGGGTTTGTGATATTACAAGGCCAGAGTAGACAATGTAAACACTTGATCAATGAATGATCTAATACAGGGGTTGTGATAGAGCCAGAAATTCTCTTTTTACCTCAATAAAGATTTAAACAATGTATTTAGTTCTCAGATGAACAGAGGTTGGGGTCAATTGGGCAATGAGTGAATTCCCTGATAGGGATAATACCATCTGGAGGAGGGTTTGCAAACCCTATTAGCAATATAATTTATTTATATTGGTTACACAATCAAAGTTATGTTGAGGGCAAAGTTATTTTTCTGAAGACTTCCAAAAGCTTGCCACTTTTCATTGAAATGGACTGTGGGGATAGCAGATTCTTCTGTTTAAATTAAAAGGCTGTTAGCTGAGAAAACAGTTGTAGTTACATGGGAACTGGAGTAGGCCATTCAGCCCCTCAAACCTGTTCCACTATTCAATGATTTGTGACCTAACTCTACACACGTGCTTGATGAAAATGTGCCCATCTCAGATTTAAAATTAACAACTGATCCAGCATCAATTGCCATTTGTGGAAGAGAGTTCCAAACCTCTACTGCCCTTTGTGTGTAGAAGTGCCTCCTAACATGCAAACACCTGAGTGGTCTGGCCCTAATTCTCAGACGATACCCCTAGTTCTAGAATTCCCAACCTGTGGCAATAGTTTACCTTTGCCTATCCTGTCTTTTCCTGAAAATATCTTGAAGACGTCGATCAGATCACCCCTTAACTTTTCAAATACTAAAGAAAACAGGCCTAATTTGAATAGCAAATAATAAATAAGTAACGAAGGGTCGCTGGACCTGAAATGTTGTCTGTGCTTTCTCTGCACAGAAGCTGCCAGGACTACTGAGTTTCTCCAGCAAATTCTGTTTTTGTCCCTAATTCGAATAATCTCTCCTCATAATATAACCCTTGAAGTGTCGGTATCATTCTTGTAAATCTATGTTGTACTCCCTGCAAGGCCAATATAACCTTCCTAAAGTGTGTGCCCAGATCAGCTCACAGTCCTCCAAGTGGGATCTAACCAGGGTTTTGTATAATTGCAGCATTACTTCTGTATCCTTATACTCCAGTCCTCTCAGTATAAAGGCCAGCATTCCATTACCTTTCTTGATATTTTTTTCCACCTATTCATGACATTTTAAAGCTCCTATGCATCTGAACCCTGAAATATCTTTGGATATCCACTGTATTTACATTCATACCATTGAGAAAGTTCGATCATCTATAATTTTTGGTCCTAAATGAATAACTTGGTTACATTGACTCCATACACTACAGTTTTGCCCATTCATTTAATCATCAATATCCTTTTGTAATTTTATGTTAGCATCTACACTGTCCACAATGCCACCTAAATTTGTTTTGTCCTCATGCAGACTGCATCTAACTGGATTGAGAGAGCCAACAGAAGGAGGATGCTAGTCAGGCCTGCACTTTAAGCAGTGAAAATAGGGACTATATTGCTCTCTGTGAAAAGTAAATTGAGTTTTCTGATGAAGGGTCCAGGCCCAAAACGTCAGCCTTCCTGCTCCTATGATGTTGCTTGACCTGCTGTGTTCATCCAGCTCTATACCTTGTTATCTCGGATTCTCCAGCATCTGCAGTTCTCATTATCTCTGAGTTTAAGGTGAGTCTAGATTTTTTGAGGGAAAATGCAGAAGGAAGCTTTGCTTAATTTACAGCTATTCTTCACGACACCTTGAGGCAGGAAGTAGTCAACAAATTTAGCTTGGAAGGCCATGAGAAGACTGTTGGATATCTGCCAGAAACCATAACAGGGAGCCAAGGCATTCACAAACATGAGATGTTAAATGAAGGGTTAAGTGTCACTTCACCACAAAGCTAATGGAAGATTCTCCATAAAATATTATCTTGGGGAATAGCTACAATACTGAGAGAAATTAATAAAGAATTCTGGAAGGTTGTTGCATGCCTTATAGGAATTAACCTTCAAGGTTCTTCTTACGGATGAGGGAATTCTTTGTAGAAAGTTAAAAAAAAATTCCTAGTTAAGTAACTATAAACAATTGTGTTAAGGTAAAAGTACTTACACTCTCTAATGATATAAAATTTGCTTTTGTTTGCATAAACATTAATTCTGATTGCTGAAAGTTTGGATTTCACTTTAAATGTTAACAGTCCCTACCTGGATGGTAACATGATCCAAATGCTATGAATTGGCAAACTGCCTGCAATAGAAGGAATGGATGTGAGTTAGTCCCATACTGCCATTCTAGTGCCTCTTTTCAGGTGCTGCTGAAGTTGTCCGCTGAACTCTTAAAAACCTTGAACATAGAATCAAGAACAGAGGGCTGGAATTTCCCAGTGTCCCTGGACCATTTATTTTTCTACCGCCTGTGTTTCTTTCTGGTGCAAGCAAATTTTCAATCAAAAAAAGCCCCGTGACCTTGAAAACCCACTCACTGACAACTGGTATCATTTACTGATTTTGAGCATTCATTTACAGAAATTAGTTTTGCAAGATGTTTGAATGAAAGATATGCTTATTTACTGCCCTGGGACCAAAGTTAAAAATTGAGTTTTGTTGTTACTGTACATTATTTTGACTGCATTTTGAAAGGATTACATTTTATAACACTTCTGTTCGATTCCAAGCAATTTTTTAATACTCTCGTTTAAATAGTGAGAGGGTGATATCTGTGGATTTAGTTTCATTGCGTCTGACAGTATGTTGGAGTTTGAGTAAGTTCTCCTTTTCTAAGTTGTTTGAATGAATCGTAGCAGAAACAATGTTGTACCTTGATGGATATTCATAGTTTGCGTCAAAAACACAAAGATTGTCAAAAATTGAGCAGAAATAGCAGGATGAATGGGTTGTTGAAACGAAACAAGATGAGACAGGTTTAACAGGGCAAGAATGTTGACCAGTAATATTTGTTATTTGTTGGTTTGAAAATGTTTGCTTTACTTAAGGTCGGCCAATTTCTGAATGAAACAAACTTCAATGGAGAAATTTTACAAAATGTGAAGGAGGAATGATACTTTTGAACCAGCTTTATGAGTCCATTATGACTTTTCTTCAGAACTGTATTCAGAGCATAAAATTATTGTGTGTAGTTCTGAGCACCATGCTATAAGAAGGATGTGAATGCATTGGAGAGAGGACAGAAGTGATTTACAAGAATGATTTTATACAATGAGGTCTTACATGGTGAGCTTGTGGAATGTGCCTGTCGGCAGTGGTAGTGGAGTCAGATACTTTGGACAGGCACATGGATGATAGTATAATGTAGGGTATGCAGGCTATTTTGATCGTAGTAGGATAATAGGTCGGCACAGCATCATGGGCCAAAGGGCCTGTACTGTGCTGTACTGTTAAAAAAAAACTTAAAAATGGATGTGAGAGATA
>JAHRHZ010000024.1:1654349-1675092 GCA_024137785.1 Ginglymostoma cirratum
TAGACCCTTCATCAGAAATGGGGGAGGGGAAGAGGGTTCTGAAATAAATAGGGAGAGAGGGGGAGGAGGCGGATAGAGGATGGATAGAGGAGAGGATAGGTGGAGAGGAGGCAGACAGGTCAAAGAGGCGGGGATGGAGCCAGTAAAGGTGAGTGTAGGTGGGGGGGTAGGGTGGAGATAGGTCAGTCCAGGGAGGACGGACAGGTCAAGGGGGCGGGATGATGTTAGTAGATAGGAGATTGGGGGTGGGGCTTGAGGTGGGAGGAGGGGATAGGTGAGAGGAAAAACAGGTTAGGTTAGGTTAGCACCTGCGCTCAGTTCGCAACAAACAACTGCACCTCCCAGTCGCAAACCATTTCAACTCCCCCTCCCATTCCTCAGACGACATGTCCATCCTGGGCCTCCTGCAATGCCACTGTGATGCCACCCGAAGGCAGCAGGAACAACAAATCATATTCAGCCTGGGAACCCTGCAGCCCAATGGTATCAATGCGGATTTCACAAGCTTCAAAATCTCCCCTCCCCCAACCACATCCCAAAACCAGCCCAGCTCATCTCCACCTCCCTAACCTGTTTTTCCTCTCACCTATCCCCTCCTCCCACCTCAAGCCCCACCCCCATCTCCTATCTACTAACATCATCCCGCCCCCTGGACCGGGCCGTCCTCCCTGGACTGACCTATCTCCTCCCTGCCCCCCTACCTACACTCACCTTTACTGGCTCCATCCCCGCCTCTTCGACCTGTCTGCCTCCTCTCCACCTATCCTCTCCTCTATCCATCCTCTATCCGCCTCCCCCTCTCTCCCTATTTATTTCAGAACCCTCTTCCCCTCCCCCATTTCTGATGAAGGGTCTAGGCCCGAGACGTCAAGTTTTCCTGCTCCTATGATGCTGCTTGGCCTGCTGTGTTCATCCAGCTCCACACCTTGTTATCTCGGATTCTCCAGCATCTGCAGTTCCTTTTATCCCCGCATGATGTAGTAGTTGGTTTTTGTTCAAAGTAACAAGTGGAGAAACGAAGACATACAATAAACTTTGTCAATGTATGTTTTTCTCATGTGCAACTTTACCAGGAAGTAACAGCCACCTGTATGCCTTGTCATGGATGTAAAATAAAAAGCCAGGAGGGCACAATGGAATGTCGGATTTGGAAGTCTGTAGTTTCCATTATTTTAATGAACACAATTCAGAATCCCAAAAAATCCAGTTTACATTAACATAATTTGTTCTGGAATAATGCTATGTTACGACAGATTAGTGGTCAGGATCATCTTTAGTTCTTCAGGCATTGATTACTTGGGGCCTGTTTGGGCATCAGTTTTTATGCTGGATCTGGACACTTGCAATCAAGTGTCAAGCTAAATATCTGATCTGATTTCACCATGACCTTGGTGTTGCAAGTGGCATTTCTGATTAGAGAAGTGAAGATTGAGTGTATCAATATAAGGCATGGGTAATTGCTAACGTTGGATAGGAGAAAAGCATGGAGTTGATTTTAACATGCCAAAAATTAATGTCAAGAGGGCAGACTCAGTCTGGGGTAAGTAGTTTTACTGCCCATTGATACTGATTCAGTTTCTGCTCTTACTTTTACTCAGTGGCTGCAATAGTTCCTGTTTAGACCCATTTTAACTTGAAAAATCCAGCTCCTTTGATGTACAAAGGAATTTGATTGACTTTTAGGGTAGGGCTAATGGGAGTGAGTTGTGCCAGTTTCATTAGTGCCAGAGGCAAAAGGACTCAAAAAATGTATGTTTGAAATTATTTCAGGGACCAGGAGAAAAGACAGTCAAAAAGAAATCATGAACAGTGAGCTACTGCTTCCCTTCAGTAAAATAAGAGCAGGTAAATGAGAAAGCAGAGAAAGCAATTCCTGCAGAGAAGGGAGATTGGGATTTGGAAAGGGAATCTGTTGAAAGCAGCAAGGAAGTTGACAAGGATGAGGCGAGATATGGAGGCACATTTCTAATTGCATAAGATGTGGTTAGTTTGCTAGGTCAGTGCAGTCTGGTTACTTTACGTAAGATGGAAGATTGCAGATTGGATGAATTTCAAAAAGTATAGCAAATATCTATGTAATTTCTGCAAACTGGACTGTTTCAATGTGTCATCAACAGTCATTGCGCTGATAAAAAAAAGCAATTAAGTAATTTGAAATCACCAGAATGAATTAACAGTTTGAGTTACTCATACATTTTTATTTGACTTCTAACATAAATGTTCTTTCTTCAAAAGATTCTCTACCTTTTATAAACTATTTGAAATATTCCTTTGTACCCCTTTACAGGTTTTTTGCTGTCTAATAACTTTAGTCCCTCTGAAAAATGCCTAGGAATTGCCTCATTAAAGTTCATGTAGGTGTTGGCTAAAATTAAATCATAACACCTGGATATAAAGTAAATTGTACATTAATGAACTAATCTCAATCATTTTGATTCTGTTCTAACAACAATCTTATGAGTAAGAATCCCCAGTATTCCCACGTATTTATCAACAGAATACACCTGGCCATACATCTAGTCTTACATGTGATAGATAGTGAGCTTCAGCCTTTGTGCAATGATGTTCCTTATTAAAGACTTGTACATCTGCGTATTAATTGACTTGCACAGGTAATACATTATTGCATTTCTGAACACTACAGAAGAAATGTGTTCCTGGGTGCTATCCATCTCAAAGTAGAATTGATGTCATCACTAAATATAGGGTTTACCACACCATGTCATCCTTTGATGTGTTGTACTGCCACATAACATACTGCAAATTGTGTGTTACCCTATATGCAACATGACAGTGCACATCAGTCTTTTATTATAATGAAATCTTTATTGTTTCCTTGGATAATTTATTGCAGATATTGGAAAACATATGTCACTGTCAGCGAGAGAACACCTGCATCTCTTTGAACTCTAGCCAGAGGAAATGAATTTCAAAAATGAATAATATACACCTTTGGTGTTAGTTAGTTGGATCAGGGAGAACTGCAGCAAACAAGCTGAGAACAAGCGAAATACAGCAGTTCCCACAGAAATGTTTAAACTAGGTTCAAAGTTTCAAAAGATAAACCTGTAAAGTGCTGAATATAAGATTCCTAAACATCTAATTGATAACATCTTTGAACACAGAAGTTTTGGCGAAAGCCAGTATCATGTTTTCCATGGACTGTTTTGACATAATTTCCTAATAAATAATTTCTAACAATTTAAAATTGCATGTAATTATACGTTATAAAGTACAGTTGCACTGCAGAGTCAACAAGAGAGATTGTTCCGAAAAATTCAGCTTCTTCCAATTTAATTTTCATAATTATTTTTATATAACTTGGCCTCCCTTACTCAACAATTCCCTCACTGAGTAATACAGCCAGACAATCAGCTTTCAGAATTCAGCCAAAAATAATCCTACTCTCTCCACCAGAAGGCACAAGATTCACCCCTGATTTTCCCCTCTTCTTATTAAGAAGTGACCAGCATTTTCTCAGTCTGTTTGTGTTTCTTATTTGCATCATTTTGATTTTGTCTTAGTGCTCACCAAATGTAAATCCCATGCAGATGAATCAAATATTTTTCCTCTTTGTGTTCAATGTTATTGTCCTTGCTTATTAAGTCTGCCCCCTCTTATGGTAGGTTGTCCAGATCCCAAAGCCTGAGGGTCAGACTCATTTACGTTTCAGCTCTACTCTTGCTACATTTCCACAGAAGTGTGTGATGAAAAGTTGAATATTCCAAATCCCTGCCTAGACAAGTTGTTCCCTCCGATCTCTGTCCACCTTTCATGTGGCCAGTGACTCAAGGGGACAGAGTTGGAGAGCATCCTATTACAGTGGAATATCACTCTGACATGACCTCAACAGTATAACCAATTTAAGGTTCAAGGCTATTCCACCCAAGATGACTTATGCACCTTGGCTATAATAAGAATTATTTTTAGTTTTGGCTCCCCATACAAAGTTTTGGAAGTAGTTGAATAAAATCTTTCTCCGCTAAGGAAACGCAACTCAAGAAGTATGTTTAAGTGGGGTGTTGTCCCACATTCTCCAGTGAAATGAATGTGATCTAAATATAAAATATTGGTCTCATAATCCATTCAATTTCAGGATTTCAATTTCTAATGGTCACCTGAATTATGGTACAGTTAAGAGAAGGAAAATGGAAATCTGAAATAAATTGACAGGCCTGTTAAGAACTGGAGTCATTGTAAGCAGTTCAATATTTTATGACCTTTTCATGAGAACAGACACTATCAAAATGTCTTTGTAGATACTGACAGAAACACAAGATCCTTTCTGCATTTTATGAGTTGGCTTCACCTTATATTTAAATTGCATGCCATTTTAGCTTTGCCGTATTTTAGCTGAATGTCCCCACTCAGAATTCTATTTTCTTTGCTCCTGCTTCATGACTATCATTCCACCTACTCCTGGGCAAATTGTCTAATCTACACTTTTGATCAAGTCATCTGTTAGTAACAATCTACAAAGACAAATTTGGTGGAGAAGAATGCATTTTTTTCCTGTTATACTTGGAGACAATTTATTCTGTTATCAACAGGAATCAGAGGGGGGGGGGCGCAAGTGGGGAATATTCGCCAATGGTTGTTGTCTGTCTGGCACAAAGAAAAGTGTTTGTGATTGTTGGAGATCACTCATTTCATTCCTGAAGATCTCCACAGGAATTGATCAAGGGAGTGTCCTCGGCTCAATCACATTGAGCTAATTCATCCATGATCTTCCCTCTAAAATAAGATCAGAAGTACGGATGTTCGCTGATGACTAAATAGTTTTCAGCACCACTCATGAACCCTCACATACTGAAGCAGTCCATATGCAAATGCAGCAATATCTGGATAACAGAATCAACACAGTGTAGGAGGAACACAGCAGGTCAGACAGCATCAGAGGAGCAGGAAAGTTGACGTTTCGGGATGGGACCCTTCCTCAGAAGGATCCCTTCCCTAGCATGGAGAACATCCAGTTTGGGCTGACAAATGACAGTGACTATTTTTCCCCACTCATACCAGGTAATGACTATCTCCAACAAGAGAGAACTAAATCATTATTCCTTGGCATTCAGTGGAATGACCAGAGCTGAATTCCTCATTATTGACATAATGGTGATTACCAATGACCAGAATGGACTACCCATATACATGCTGTGGTTACAAGAGCAGGTCAAAGGCAAGGAATACTGCAGCGAGTAGCTCACCTCCTGACTTCCCCAGAGCTTGTCCACCATGTATAAGGCACAAGTCAGGAATTAGAAGGAATACTCACCACTTGCCTGGATGAGTGCAGCTCCAACATCACTCAAAAGTCAACACCATTGAGGACCAAGCTGCCCACTCGATTGGCTCACAGCCATCCAACCCCTCCACCACTGATGCTCAGTCACAGCAGTGTGTACCATCTGCAAGATGCACTGCAGAAATTCCCTGAAGATCCTCAGAAACAGCCTTCCAAACTCAAGACCACTGCCATCTAGATGGACAATTACAGCAGACATGTGGGAACAGCACAACCTGCAAGGCTTTTACAAGCCACTCACCATCCTGACTTGGAAATATGTCAGCATTCCTTCTGTGTTGCTGGGTCAAAATTCTGGAACTCCCTCCCCAACAGCACCATACCAAATGCACTGGAGTAGTTCAAGAAGGCAGCCTATCATCACCTTCTCAAGGGTAACTGGGATGGGTAATAAATGCCAGCCAGCAATGCCAACATCCCACAAGTGAATAAAAACATTGGCAGCATGAAGCCTCCAATCCCCATAATTAACTTCCCCAGTTTCCCTCCACATCTGTGGTCCCTGATAAGAAACCCTTGGCTTTGAGTGGACAGGTCGACTGGACTAACCATGGCACACCCCCTTGAGTAATTTAGACAGACTGTGCCAAATGGTAAGTAACCAGACCCTTGATGGAGATTGTACTGCTCTCTGAGTGTCTTCCTGGGACCTCCTGGTCTGGTTGCATTGAATCTACATGTTGACCGTGGCTTACTTCCAGGACTGTAGAGATACAGACCCTCTGACTATTACTATCCTGAGTTGTCATGCCCAAACCCTAGGACTGATATTGGAGGCTGCTCTAATTTACTGCGTCAGGGCCTCTTGACTAAAGGGTGCTGTAGTGATTGTAATGAAAACAGCCAGGTGGACCTCATAGAATATGAGTTCCCTGATTGGGGCTGTCAAGCTGGTCCAATCAGGGAGCTCTGGCTGACAGATAAGAAAAGGAGTGTCAGAGATTCTGTTCACTTTGAGAGCTGGTTCTGAGGGAGCTGGATCAAAGTCAACGACTTTCCGCGTGTCAGTAAAGGGTGACTGGGTGACAGGATACTGGCTTCTGTGCAGTTATTTGACTTAACTGAGGACGACCCCTGAGACTTGATGACGTGGCCATTTGCTGTAAGCACACACGGTGTGTTTGGTTCATTTGCAGCTGGTGTGAGATTGCTGCAGTTCCGCAACATGTCCATGTGATGAGAAGCTTCCTTGCATTCAGCATGCACTGACAGGCAAGGCAAACCATTAGTATTGTAGGCCTTTAAACACTGGCAGAGCAGGCAATGCAAAAACAACAAGGAACGCAGCGATGGTGTCTCAAAGTAGGCACTGAAGTGAGTGAGTGCTCAGAGAGCAAGTGAGGATCCCTGAGATGCAATCTATGAGCTTGGCACTCATTCCAATGTGCGAAGCATCCTTGTGGCAGCACCGTAATGAGGTGCCAGTATGCTCCAAAGCGCAGCATTGAAGTGCCTAACTGTGTTGTAAATGGATCAGAGATGTGCCACAATGATATGGTGAGGTAGGATGACAACATTCCTGGATATGTGGTCGTGTGCCACGGTCTGTGTAGTGTGCCCTGAGGTGCTGGTGTCAGGCATCCAAGGTGAAGGTCTGGAGAAGCAAGCAGGAGGTGTGAGGTAAGTACTTGTGTCAGGAATTCTTGGCACCTCGTTTCTATCCAGTGGGCAGAAATAGCGAGGAACACCATATTAATGAGTAGAGATTCAATAATAATGAGCTTACAAGTGTGTGTTAATCCATACAAGCTATCCTCTGGCCATTCACTACTAAGCACCTCATCTCACTGTTCAACACTGGGCTGGAAAATAGGACATTTTGCTTTTCTGAGAGAGAAGGTGCTTACTGGACGTCTCACACAATTTTCCTAAATTTCCCACCATGACTCATGTTTGCCAAGTGCTGGGAATATTTTGCCTCACGATCTATGTTTTTAAATACTCATTTCTGAGATGCGGGCTTCACTTTCAAGGGCAGCATTTGCTTCCCCTCACTAATTCTCCCAAGAAACTGAGAATGGATTGTCTTCTTGAGTTGCCGATTGTCCATGCAGTAATGTTTCTCTTCAACCACTGTTAGTCCGGAATTCCAAGATTCCAAAAACAAACATAAATTCTGGATCTCTTTTATTTCTTAAGTACCACTGGTCAGGAAAACTTACATCAATAAAAACCAAAAGAGCTCTGGATGCTGTAAATCAGGAACAAAAACAATGTTGCTGGAAAAGCTCAGCAGGTCTGGCAGCATCTGTGAAGGAAAAAACAGAGTTAACATTTCAGGTCCAGTGACCCTTTTTCAGAACTGATGGTGGCTGGGAAAAGGTCAATTTATATGCAGAAAATAGGGATGTGGGTGGGGTAGGGAGTAAACGATAGGATAGAGCCCAAAGAAAGATAAAGATAGTTGGATAGACAAAGGAATTGCTAACAATCAGGCTGGGAGGGTGAGTAGTTGTTAATGGGCACTGTTAGTGACTAACAACAGCGGGTGTGTAATGGCAGGCTAAGTGGTAACAAGGCCTGGTGTGTGGGGTGGGGTCTGGGACATAGTAGAGTTTAGGCCCTGAAATTATTGAACTCAATATTGAGTCCGAAGGGCTGTAGGGTATCCAAGTGGAAAATGAGGTGTTG
This sequence comes from Ginglymostoma cirratum, assembly GCA_024137785.1. Classification (NCBI taxonomy): domain Eukaryota; kingdom Metazoa; phylum Chordata; class Chondrichthyes; order Orectolobiformes; family Ginglymostomatidae; genus Ginglymostoma; species Ginglymostoma cirratum. The sequence goes on from JAHRHZ010000024.1 coordinate 1,662,283, forward strand.
TTCCTCCAGCTTGCATTGAGCTTCGCTAGAACACTGCAGCAAGCCAGAGACAGAGATGTTGGCCAGGGAGCAGGGTGGTGCTTTGAAGTGGCAGGCAACAGGTAGTTCAGGGTCTTTTTTGTGAGCAGAACGTAGATGTTCTGCAAAGCAGTCGCCAAGTCTACGCTTCGTTTGCCCAATGTTTGGGAAATTACTGGAGAAGATTTTCAGAGACAGGATTTATTCATATTTAGAAAAGTATGGACTTTTTAGGGATAGTCAGCATGGCTTTGTGACAGGGAGGTCATATGTCTCAAATTTGATTGAGGAAGTGACAAAGATGATTGATAAGGGTAGTGGATGTTGTCTCCATGGATTTCACTAAAGCATTTTGGCAAGGTTCCTCATGGTAGGCTGGTCCAGAAGATTAGGTTACCTGGCATCCATGATGAGTTGATAAGTTGAATACAAAATTGGCTTAGTCAGAGAAGTCAGAAGGTAGTTGTGAAGGGGTGTTTTTCAGACTGGAAGTCTGTGACCAGTGGTGTTCTACAAGGATCAGTGCTGGGACCCCTGCTATTTGTAATTTATAGAAATGATTTGAATGAAAATTGAGGTGGTCTGAATAGTACGTTTACAGATGACAGGAAAATTGGTGGAATTGTGGATCGCGAGGAAGGTTGTCAAAGGATACAGCAGGATATCGATCAGTTGGAAAGTTGAATGAAGAAATAGCAAACAGAGTTATACCTGGACAAGTGTGAAGTGATGCATTTTGGGAGGTCAAATGCAAGAGGAAAGTATACAGTAAATGGCAAGTCCTTTAGGAGCATTGATGTACAGAGGGATCTTGGGGTCCCTGAAAGTAGCAACAAAAGTGGATAAGGTGTTAAAGAAGGCATATGTCTTGTTTGCCTTCATCAGTTGGGGCATTGCTTATGGAAGTTGATAATTCATGTATAAAATTTTAGTCGGGGCACATTTGGAATATTGTTTGCAGTTCCAGTCTCCACACTACAGGAAGTATGTGGAGGTTTTGGAGCTGGTGCAAAAGAGGTTTGCCAGGATGTTGCCTGGATTGGAGTGTATTAGCTTTAAGGAGACATTGGACAAATTTACATTGTTTTCACTAAAACGTTGGAAGCTGGGGGCCAACCTCTTAATGGGAGATAAAATTATGAGAGGCATGGATAGGGTGGATAGTTGGAGTCGTGTTTTTTTCCCCAGGATGGAAATGTCAAATAGTATGGCAGCGTAAATTTTAGGTGAGAGGGGGAAAGTTTACAGGAGATGTGCAAGGGAAGGATTTTTTTATGCAGTGGGTGGCAGGTGCCTGGAACATGCTGCCAGAAGCAGATATGATAGCAATGTTTAAGAGGCATTTAGTCAGGCATATGAACAGAGGGGTACGGACCATGTTCAGGCTGATGGGATTAGTTTAGAATGGCATCTTGTTCAGCACAGACATGATGGGCCAAAGAGCCTGTTCTGTGTCCTAATCAGCCTCAGATTGAGTTAGAGCAATATTAAAGCGGTGATGTTGTAACAAAACTCTGCGAAAATAGTCACAGCAATGTTTTAACCTGACTATTGGATATTGCCAGATGTACTTCCAAATGACAACACGCTAGTGACACCCAGTGGAAGAAAATCATGACAAGGCTGCATTATCAAAACGTATGATGCCTGAAATGGTGATGAAACTGGTTTAGTCTGATGTAAACAAAACCGCTTTAAAATGCTCCTTGCAAAATAGTAATACATCAATGATATGTGAAGAAAAAAGAATTTATTAATGCTTTCTAAGTGTTAAGTTTGTATTTCCTCAGTCTGTTTTCATACAAACAAATTATGTTTTTCTCTACTTAGGAACAGTTTCATAAACGTGGTACTGTCTCAGCAAATCTGATGTCAGTTTATGAACAGGATTGAAGGTACATGAAGGTTTGTTTTAAACTCTCTGTGAAGCTAAACAAGAAATGTTTTAAAAAGCAGTCTTCAGAAGCAATAACAATTGAGTGAAACAGTCTTTTGTCCAATAGACAGAAGAAAATATAGCCCAATTATCAATTGGCTGTACTGAGCAAATCAAAGTATCTGACTTCCAAGGAATGTGAGCAATTGTCCCACTATCATTTCTGAAGAAGTCTTCCCAGCGCTTGCACTGTTATGAGCTTCACATTCAAATTCCACCTTATTGATGCAATGCAGCTCCTATCAAATACATGAGATTTTAAAAAATTCATTCACAGGATGAGGGCATCGATGGCAAGGCCAGCATTTATTGCCCATCCCTAACTGGCCAACAGGCAGTTAAGAGTCAACCACATTGCTGTGGGTCTGGAGTCACGTGTAGGCCAGGCCAGATAAGGATGGCAGTTTCCTTCCCTCAAGGGCATTAGTGAACCAGATGGGATTTTCCTGACAATTGACACATGGTTATTTTGAGACACGTAATTCCGGATTTTTACGAAATTCAAATTTCACCATTGGTGGGATTTGAACCTGGGGCCCCAGAACATTGCCTCAGTCACTGGATTAATAGTATAAACAATAATACCACTAGGTCATTGCCTACCCCATGAGATGGGTGTGTATTTACTTTATGGGATAAACATTTACTTTTAGATCAATCAGGGATGTAAATTCTGCTGGGAGAGCAAATAGTGAAAATCACCTAAATTTTCACCGCTTTTTTTCCTACAGTACATCTGACAAAAAAAAACTTGGAAAACAGTCCTCCGCTATCATGAAAAATACCTGCAGTCAATTCTGACCTGTATATTATGCCTTTGACTTTTCTACATAAATGCACAGATTTCTACATGACGATGAAATATCTCAAAGTTGCTCCCAATCTGTTTGCAATACTTCATTGGAAATGTGCTAGACAGCATGTTTACACAGATAGCTTTCCAACACGGCATTGTTTCCCAAATGAGGGGCATCTGAATAATGAGCTGACGCTGACTAACATCATAACGTTGATGAGTAAGGGAGAAATAGATCTGTGAAATCTGTAGATGGGCATGAAAAATGATCAAAAATGTTAAAGGAATTTTGCTTTCTCTCCAGCTTTGGAAAACAAATTCATGCTTCAGCTCTTTTCAGCTTTGTGAGGCCCCAGGTGGAGTGTTGCATTAATTATTGGCATCTTTCCTCAGAAAAATGCACTGTCCTCAGATGAGGTGTAGCAGACGTTAATCGGAATGAAGTCAGAAAATATTGAGAAAAAGAAGCTAATAGAATGCTCGTGCTTACATTCCACAGACAGGGGCTCAAAAGAGAAGAAATTATGCGCCAGCTGTACAAGTTCAGGTTAGTCCACAGCTGGAGAACAGTTTTGAAAGGATATATAGACCTTCGATGAAGAGCAATGTGGATTTCATTGAATATACCCTGCACTCTAAAGGATTAAATTATGGGGAGACATCACACAAACCTGTGTTGTATTCCCTGGAACTTAGAGAGTTAAATGGTGAATTGATTGAAATTTTCCAAGGTATTGAGGCATGAGGTGGAGTCTGAGAAACTGTTTCCATTAGCTTGGGGGTTTGAGGTTAGGAAATTTGGAAAAGGCCTTTAGACCATTCTAACCAATGATGGGTCCCAACACAAGTTTGCATTCACCCACAGTACACCTGGAACCAGCCGTACACCTCGGAATTCCTTAATAACCCAGTGATATTTCATCAGGATAACGTGTGATGCCCTGAGCCAGACAGAAGTTGATGAAAGCAGCACAATAATCCATAGAGGCATGGTGTGCATTTAATGAGGTGAGCGGTGGAAATTACTCACTAGAGCTCACAGAGAGAAACCCCTTGTGAAACTCCCTGAAACTGACATTTAGCCGATTTTTGGTAAAGTTGTATTGTTTGTAGGAAATGCCACTGAAATGGATGTTGTTGGATGGTTCTTTATCAAAAACAACGAAACTATTCCATTATGGGCCTAGACCCTTCTTCAGAAATCAAGCTGTCCTGCTCCTCTGATGCTGCTTGGCCTGCTGTGTTCATCCAGCTCTACACCTTGTTATCTCAGATTCTCCAGCGTCTGCAGTTCCTACTATCTCTGAAACTATTCCATTCTATGTTTGATTCAGTTTGATAATGATTGAATAGTTTATAACCACCCAATGGCCAATCTAACAGTGCCTTGTTCTAGGAACAGATTTCCCAGTTTCTGTTACAAGATGCTCAAAACATTGCTTTAATGAATCAATAAACTTCAGTAACTTATTGTTGACAGGTAACTAAACAGATTTTGAATTGTTTTATAACCAATAAAATGCACTTTAATAAAGTAGTCTTGGCTCCTAAGATGAACAGTGAGTTCTACAAATAGAGGAAAACAGCTATGTTTAGGTACAAATAAACAGAGCACAAACAAATGTGACAGATTGAATGATAAAATAGATAATGTAAATGCAAAGAAGACAGAAGACTGAATAGAAATAATATCTTAACAATTTAAAAGAAAAGTTAAACATATTTTGAATGGTATAGACATGTTACAATATGTTACAAATAGTTTCTTGAGTCACTCTTGGCAAAAGAGGGCATTTGACTCTTTGATACCATGCTGGCTCTCCACAGAGCAATCCAGTCAGTCCCATTCATCCACTTTATTGTGCAGCCATGCAAGGCTTATTTCCCTTAGATATCTTTCCAATTCTCTTCTGATATCATTGAATGTCTCTGCTTCCACTATCCTGATGCACAGGGTGTTCCAGGTCTTATCACTGACTGCGGAAAAAGAAGTTTCTGATGAAGGGTCTAGGCCCGAAACGTCAAGATTTCCTGCTCCTATGATGCTGCTTGGCCTACTGTGTTCATCCAACTCTACACCTTGTTATCTCTTCTTCATGTTCCACTACCTCTCCTGTTGAAAGCCTTAAATCTGTTCCCCAAGGTCCTTTTTAATGTGTCAATGAGAACAACCTTTTCCCTTTCATTTCATCAAACCTGTCACCTCTATCTCAATTTCCCCTCAATTTCCTTTTTGTTTAAAACAAAGTAAGGCATTCTCCAATGTAACCTTACAGTTAAAACCTGTCATGCCAGCAAAAATTCTGGTAAACCTATTCTGCACTCTCTGAAAGACCTGCAAACCCTAGCTATGGTTTAGTGACCAGAACTGGGCACTATACTGTAATTGCAGTACAAGATTTCAAAATTTGCCAATAATACCAACATTGGGGGAATTTTGTAAAACCCTATTTAAAAGAGCTAGCCAAGTAACCCAACTGCCCTTTTAGTTTCTCATAGACAGCAAAAATAGACTTAGAGATCTACAGCACAGAAGAAGACCCTTCAGCCCATTCTGTCTGCATTGGTCATAAACATCCACCTACCTACTCCAATCCCATTTTCGAGCACTTAAGCATACCCTTATCATCACAAATGCACATCTAAGTGTTTCTTAAATGTTACAAGAGTTTCTGCCTCTACCACCTGCCAGGTCATGAGTCCAGATTCCCACCACCCTATGGGTGAAAAGGTTTTTCCTTCACCTCTCATCTAAATCTTCTGCCCCTTACCTTAAACCTATATCCCTGGTCATTGATCCCTCACGGGGAAAAGTTTCTTTCCGTCAACCCTATCTATAAGAACATAGAACAGTACAGCACAGTACAGGCCCTTCAGCCCACGATGTTGTGCCGACCTATTATCCTACTCTAAGATCAATCTACCCTGCGTACCCTTCATTTTACTATCATCCATGTGGCTATCCAAGAGTCGCTTAAATGTCCCTAACGTATCTGACTCTACTACCACTGCTGGCAGTGCATTCCACGCACCCACCACTCTCTGTGTAAAGACCCTACCTCTGACATCTCCCCTGTACCTTCCTCCAATCGCCTTAAAATTATGCCCACTCGTAATAGTCATTTCTGCCCTGGGAAAAAGTCTGATTATCCACTCTACCTATGCCTCTCATCATCTTGTACGCCTCTATGTCCCTTTTAATTTTATATACCTCAATCACATCCCCTCTAAACCTCCTCTGCTCCAAGGAAAGAAATCTTTCTACTTCAAGTACTTACCAGTTCCCTTCAGACATTTATGATTGAATCCACTTCCATAACTCTCCAGACAGTGCGTTCGGATCATAACAGCTTGCTGTTCAAATTTCATTTTACCTGTCACCTCTGATTCTCCTTAAACCCATGTCTCTGACTTATGACCCTTTGTCACCGGAAACATTTTATCCTTATTTACTCTTTTGAATTCCTTCCCAGATTTTGAACGCCTCCATCAAATCTTCTCTTCCTTACAACTGAGAACCGCAGTCTTTCCAAACTCAGTTTCCCATTCCTAGTGCCATTTGAGTAAATCTCTTCTGCACCTTCTCTAAGGACTTGACATCCTGTCTGAAGTGTGTACAGGACTGGCTAGAATACTGCAGCTGGGGACAGACCAATATTTTGTAAAGATGTAGTGGAACCTCTATGTGTTTGTACTCCATTTACAAAGCAAACAATCATGTAAGTTCTTTAAACTTACCTTGTAGTCTTATCAATTTACTTTCTGAAGTCTCTCTGTTCCTACACCCACATTTATTTTCTATAGCCTCTCATCATTAAAATGAATCACTTCACACTTTTCTGCTTTAATATTCATCCACTATATGTCTGTTAATTTCACCATGTTGCCTAAGTACACTTGGACTCAATTACTATCCACCACATTGTTCACTACATTACACGTTTTATGTCTTCTGAAAACGCAGCTTATCTATAGCTAAATCTAGCTTATCAGTAAGTTGATTGTTAAATTGTGTTCTACAGCCTTACTGGTGTCGGTGGTGTATATATAGGCCCTCATAGGCATAGATGGGTGTGTGTCATGCTTCCTGCCACTTCTGTGGCATCTGACACAGTACCCCACGCCAAGCAAAATACCAGTGCTGGCATGTCTTGAATGTTCCACTAACATGACATGTGGTCTGATAATGGCATCAGTCAGCTGTTCCAGATGCTTTGAAGCACATCTTTCAAAACTGATCATACGGATCCACTGACCAACAGTGCTTTTCATTCTCAACTAAACAGGTGTTCATCTCACCACCCATTCCTGCCACACAAATGCAATGCTATGACCATCATTAGCAAGAGACTATCTGACTACTGTCCCGTGATATTCCATCACTGACTCCACTACTATCAAATTCCTGGGGGCTATCATTGACCAAAACCTCAACTGGACTCACCACATAAACACAGTGACTACAAGAGCAGGTCAGAAGCTGGGAAAACTGCAGCAAATAAGGGGGCGGCACAGCACCACAGTGGTTAGCACTGCTGCCTCAGAGCACCAGGGACCTGGGTTCGATTCCAGCCTCGAGCAACTGTCTGTGTGGAGTTTGCACATTCTCCTCATGTCTGTGGGGGTTTCCTCCCACAGTCCAAAGATGTGCAGGTTAGGTGAATTGGCTGTGCTAAATTGCCCATAGTGTTCAGGGATGTGCAGGTTAGCTGGGTTATATGGGGATGGGTCTGGGTGGGATGGTCTGAGGTTTGGTGTGGACTTGTTGGGCCAAAGGGCCTGTTTCCACACTGTAGGGATTCTATGATAACTCACCTCCTGCCTCCATCATTGACAAGGCACAAGTCAGGAGTGTGATGGCATACTCCCCACTTGCCTGGATGGGTGCAGCTCCAACAAAACTCAAGAAGTTTGACACCATCCAGAACAAAGCAGCCCACTTGATTGGCATTATATCCACAAGCATTCAGTCCCTCCACCACAGACGCTCAGCAACTGCAGTGTGCACTATCTACAAGATTCACTGCAGTAATTCACCAAAGATCCTCAGACAGCACTTTCCAAACCCACGACCACTTCCATCTAGAAGGATAAGGGCAGCAGATACATGGGAACACCATCACCTTCAATTTCCCCTTTAAGCCACTCACCATCCTGACTTGGAAATATATCACTGTTACTTCAGTGCCACTAGGTCAAAATCTTGGCATTGCCTCCTTAATGGCATTTTGGGACTGCAGCAATGCGAGAAGGCAGCTCACTATCAGCTTCTCAAGGGCAAATAGGATTGGGCAATAAATGCTGGCCAGCCCACAAATGAAAAATAAAACCCAATAGCCTTGTTTCAAATGACAGGAATCTAACTTACAGGTGAGGTGCCTTTGAGGATTGAGACTCCCCAGTCATAGTGATAGCTGTCTGAGTCTATATAGATGGACCAAGCATATCAACATCATCATCATTCCCCCCTTTTAATGACCTTATCAAGGTCTTCACCTGAGCAGAACTCATTGGCGATTTTACCCTCAAGCGAGCTAGTGCCTTCATAATCCTTTCCCACTGGCCTGGCTACAGCCTGCCCCTTCCTAGTGACTCAACGTGTGAGAATCTCAATTTCATACTGACCTTTAAAGTTTCAAGGACGATTCTGATGTGGGAGCTGAGAAGGGACATAAGGCATCATTTCATTACTGTCAGTGATGTTAGATGGTGTAGGGATGAACACAGCTGAACCCATGATGGTATGGGCACTATCTCTTCAATCTGGCTGAGGAGACAAAGGTGTGTCTGTCCCCCGTCAATTTGGTATTTCTCTCATCCATGAGCAGCAACCTTGACTGACAAGGGAGAGAGAGAGAGAGAAGACAGACAGATTGCATGTCAGTGTGTTTGGGTCATTTTGTCTATGCTACAGGCTTCTTCCCCTCTCCCAAACCTTCCAAACTAAAAAAACTTCAGCTTTTTCCAAATCACTGATCATTTTGTGTCCCAAACGATCCTCCCATAACTCAAAATTTCTGGGTTTTTTTTAAGGTAAATTGGTATTGTTCCCTGCAATTGTTTTTCTGAAACTGACCACCATTTAAAAACAAATTGAACACCAGTGCAGATTGACAAAGAAATCCTGATGTTGAAGCCTGTCATTCTGCCATGAATTTTTCAACATTCTATTTTAGCTTCTGTCCTAACTGCGTGTTTGTCTCAATTGTTATTGTGCTAATTTTATAGTTTTTAAAAATAGGAATAAAAATGATCTATTGTGCTTTATATCTCCTGGTTTGCTGCTCATCACAATAATTTAACGCAATTCTCTGCCCTGTTTAACTTAATGACATTGTTCACCTTATGAATTCTCATAAAGCTACAGGCAACTGCGCAGTGAACAATGTAATGTTCTTACTACAGAGACTGCGAGGTGCCTCAGTAAGACATTCTTCCAGGTCAGTAGTGAGCACCATTGCAGTCCTTAAATTCTCTCCTGCATCAGATTCCTCAGAGTCAGATAGGTTCGAATTGCCCCTCATCTCTCTAGAAAGCTGGGTTGACTGCATAATTCCCGCGCTTTCAGGAAGTTGCCTGCATTTGAGCACATTGGACAGTGCTGCCTTCGTCGTGTCAGCACCTTCAGCTAAACTGTTACTGTGGAGGAAAGTACATTTCTCTACTAAAATTATCAATAGCAATTTCCACCACGTGTCCCTTAATTGAAAATGACGAATAAATTGTCATTTTATTGTGCTGCCAGTTCTCACCTTATGTATTTTGTTTTCTACGTTTTCCATGCTTACAATTTTAGGTTATGTCTTCCATACATAGTAATCAGGGCAACTTATAGTTTTCAAAAAAGTCATCCCTGGTTAATATTCACACCCGTGTCATTTTTCAGTAAAACTATATTTGCACAGAGGGAACAGTTTACTGCAGGAACTCTGATTCTGCAGACGTTATCCGGTAAAATCAATACATATAATTAAGCTGAGCAACATTTTGGCTGCTTTCTAAAGTAATAGGAGGAGCACAGAGGCAATTATCTGTGTTTAATTTTGCTTCTGTGACAAACTTAAGGGTTACTTCACAGTCACGGTTACCACAAGAGGTTGCTACACATTCTTCTGTGCCAAGTATTCAGAATCTTAATGTAGTGTAAAAGGAACAAAAGCTACCCCACCAACCTCCAGATCCAACACGTCATACTCCGACACTTCCACCATCTGCGATCTGACCCCACCACCAAAGACATTTTTCCCTCCCCACCCTTGTCTGATTTCCGGAGGGACCACTCTCTCCGTGACTCCCTTGTCCGCTCCACACTCCCCTCCAGCCCCACCACACCCGGCACTTTTCCCTGCAACCACAGGAAGTGCTACACCTGCCCCCACACCTTCTCCCTCACCCCAATCCCAGGCCCCAAGAAGACTTTCCACATCAGGCAGAGGTTCACCTGCACATCTGCCAATGTGGTATACTGCATCCGCTGTACCCATTGTGGCTTCCTCTACATTGGGGAAAACAAGCGGAGGCTTGGGGACCGCTTTGCAGAACACCTGCGCTCAGTTCGCAACAAACAATTGCACCTCCCAGTCGCGAACCATTTCAACTCCCCCCCCATTCCTCAGACGACATGTCCATCCTGGGCCTCCTACAATGCCACTGTGATGCCACCGAAGGCTGCAGGAACAGCAAATCATATTCAGCCTGGGAACCCTGCAGCCCAATGGCATCAATGTGGATTTCACAAGCTTCAAAATCTCCCCTCCCCCAACCGCATCCCAAAACCAGCCCAGCTCATCTCCACCTCCCTAACCTGTTCTTCCTCTCACCTATCCCCTCCTCCCACTTCCAGCTGCACCCCCATCTCCTGTCTACTAACATCATCCCGCCCCCTTGACCTGTCCGTCCTCCCTGGACTGACCTATCTCCTCCCTACCTCCCCACCTACACTCAACTTTACTGGCTCCATCCCCGCCTCTTCGACTTGTCTGTCTCCTCTCCACCTATCCTCTCCTCTATCCATCTTCTATCCACCTCCCCCTCTCTCCCTATTTATTACAGCACCATCTTCCCCTCCTCCATTTCTGATGAAGGGTCTAGGCCCGAAACATCAAGCTTTCCTGGTCCCCTGATGCTGCTTGGCTTGCTGTGTTCATCCAGCCCCACACCTTGTTATCTCTATAACAAATCATTAGCTTGCTATAAAGTGAAACATACACAGTGAGGCAATAGCTAGTGCCCTGTATGGATCCAGATGAAGCCATGGCCGTGGCTACGATTATGTGAACCCATGACTCTTGAGGCCAAGATGGAGTTCCCGCTGTGTTTGAAATTCCTGCTGTGATGGGAGCCAGCCCATTGAGCTTCAAGGCAAAGGTCAGGTCATGACATATGACAACAGCCTTTACAACGAAACACTTTAGTTTTCAAGCTGAACAATTAATGGTGTTCGGAAAAGAGAGAGACATTTATCTAAGCATCAGGATCACATATGTAGGACAGCATGGTGGCTCAGTGGTTAGCACTGCGGGCTCACAGCACCAGGGATGTGGGTTCAATTCCACCTTCGGAAGAATGTCTGTGTGGAGTTTGCACATTCTCCCTGTGTCTGCGTGGGTTTCCACCAGGTGCTCCAGTTTCCTCCCACAGTACAAAGATGTGCAGGTTAGGTGGATTGGTCATGGTAAATTGCCCATAGTATTCAGGGGTGTGTAGATTAGGTGGGTTATAGGGGGAATGGGTCTGGGTGGGATGCTCTGATGGTCGGCATGGACTTGTCGGGCCAAAGGGCCTGTTTCCACACTGTAGGGATTCTACGATCTATGACATTGACATAGAAGAATGTGTCTCCATAAATTAAAGAAGCTGATTCATAGGCTAAGGGTACTTTGAGAAAATATGGAGTGATCCTGACCAGACTGACTGTGGATTAATTGGAAGAAAGCAGTCTTTAGAATAGAGAATGTATACAGGCAGAGGTTCAGTACAGCATCAAACAGGACACAGGCTGTGAAGAGTCTGGTTTTGCCTCAGACAGTGACCAGTAGGGATGGAGGTGGAATTAATAAAATTTCTGGAGGGGCCCCAAATGCCATGACTTCCCAATATTTATAATTGGAGAATATTTCCGTTCACCTAGAGTTGAATATCGGACAAGAAGTGCGACAATACAGAGACAAGGAACTGTCCCAGATCACTGAACCAGCTAATTTCTTCCTGACTTTGACCTGTATTGGTGGGAGTTGATCTTCCTGTCTCAGTGGTGTCTTCCATGGAGTTGTAAGCACCACACCATCGAATTGTGTGTGTGCAGTTTTTAACCTCAATTTGCTGGTTAATCGGTGCTGAGGTTGTGTAGATTCTTCAGCTTTGAACCTGCAATACCATTTGATAAGATTGTTGTTTTAAAAATTAACTTCATATACCTGCATTTCTATAAAAACCTTCCACCCCTTTGCTTATCAATAATCTATCTGAATTTGCTTTGGAAAATTTCAAAGTTTCTTCCTCCACTGTCTTTTGAGGAAGCACATAACTTTCTCCTTACCCCTGTCTCAAATTGGTCCTTTTTTTAAAAAAGCAACCACTAGTTTTTAGATTCACCCACAAGAGGAAAGATTCTTTCCAAATTCACCCTCTAAAATCCGCTCAGGACTTTACACATTTCAGTCAAGTCGGGTCTTACATTTCTAAACTCCAATGGATGTAAGCCTAGTCTGTCAAGTCTTTCCTCCGAAGATAATACATTCAGAGAGATTGAGAGGGCAAATAGATATTTGGGGCGGCACGGTGGCTCAGTGGTTAGCACTGCTGCCTCATAGCGTCAGGGACCCAAGTTCAATTTCATCCTCGGGCAACTGTCTGTGTGGAGTTTGCACATTCTCTCTGTGTCTGTGTGGGTTTCCTCTGGGTGCTCCAGTTTCCAGCCCAAAGATGTGCAGGTTAGGTGAATTGGCCGTGCTAAATTGCCCACAGGGATGGGTAGATTAGGTGAGTTATAGGGAGGATAGGTCTGGGTGGGATGCTCTGAGGTTTGGTGTGGACTTGTTGGGCCAAAGGGCCTGTTTCC
>JAHRHZ010000024.1:1675492-1689362 GCA_024137785.1 Ginglymostoma cirratum
ATTGTCTCTGATTCCAACATCTGCAGTTCTCGCTATCCCTGAATGTCCAGAAGAATACAGTCTTCAGTGAAAACAAATTAACGTAGATTAGGAACATAATTACCTTTAAATTAGAAACAAAACAAGCAGCATGTAAAAAGGTTGCCTGTGATTGAAATACCGACAAATGAGTGCTTTTGACATTACTAATTCATTTTTCCATGGTTATGAACAAAAGAATTATTGCAGAAAAGACCAAGAGGGAGAGCATTGGAGAGACTGAACAATGGCCTGACTGGAACAAACAACGATGAATTTCTGAACATAATGTCATTGCTAATTTTTTTAAGCATTATTTAATGATATGGTAAAATATACAGAAATAGAAGCACAGGACGGATGAAAGTATGGCTCAGGATTGGGGCAGGAGGGATGGTTTTAGATTTCTGGATTACTGGGACTGTTCTTGGGGAAGGTGTGTCCTCTACCTTTGGGAGAGCCTGCACCTGAACCAGAATCCTTGCAAGAGAGTTTGTTTGTGCTGTTTAAACACGGAGTTTGAGCTAATTTGGCAGGGAGAGGTGACAAAGTGTATTTGGAGAGTCATAGAGATCTACAGCACAGTAAAGGCCCTTCAAACCCATTGCATCCATGTTAGTCATAAACAACCACCTTTCTTATCCCATTTCCTAGCACTTGGCCCATAGCCTTGGACAAGTATGTGTATAAATATTTCTTAAATGCTGTGAGAGTTTCTGCCTCTATCAACCATACAGGCAGTAAGTTCCAGATTCCCACCACCCTCTGGGTAGAAACAGCTTTTCCTCATATCACCTCTAAACCTTCTGCCCCTTAACTTATAGATTCCAGCAAAGTCTTTGTCAAGGTCCCATATGGGAGACTGACAAAGCAAGTAAAAGCACATGGGGTCCAAGGGAGCACAGTTTTAAGGTAAGGAGTAGGAAGCTTAGAGAAGATTTGAGGAAAGATTTTTGTCACTCAGGACGTTTTGTGTATCTGGAACTCACTGCATAGAGAAGGGAAACCTTAATACCTTTAAGAACTATTAAAATGAGCATTTGAAATAGCACAGCATACAAGGACATGGGGCATGGGCTAGAAACAAGGTTAGAAGGGTTGGCTATTTCATGACACGAAGGGCCGAATGGCCTCTTTCCATGCTGTAAAAACCGAGGCTAATCAAAAACGACAGTTGACAGGTATACATTACATTGTTCTTTATGTAGACATTCAATGTTTCAGGAAGCAATCAAAGTGTTTATTCCTATTCCTTCATTTTCCGAACCTCTTCACTCATAATCTTCGACCTGCATTTCACAATAAAGATTTCTTTCCCGAGGAAAACTCCTTCTAGAGCAAGGAACATGATTTTCCAGCCTCAACTGAGCTCTCCACAAATTTGGTAAAATAATCCAAGTGCAAGTAAAATAAATCAGTTTTGAATATGTGACTCTATGGTGATAAATACCAAGGCACCAAATTCTCTAAGTATTTCCTATGTATTTTAATGTCCATTGTGCACAGCACTGGAGAGATTATGCACTTTATAAATTTTGCAATCACTTATAAAAGTGACCACAAGGAGGCAGAAGAAGATTATTCCATTTATTGAACTTCAAATATAAACAATCACCAGCAATAAACACTCTGTAAATAATACATTATTTTGCTTTAATTAATATACAGATTTTATGACATAATCTTACTTCCAGAAAGAGGATTGTTACTGTAATTTCAAATGCAATTAGAAGAATATATTGTACCAAATTGTTCCATGCCACAAAATTGTATGGCAGGAACAGCTGTACAACCATTGGTGTCTCTTCAATTTGTGAATGAATTATTGGATGGAAGCAAATAATTTATACTGAATTCTTTCTGACATGGCATTACACTGTATTGCTCCAGAATTGTAAACATAACAAATGTAGACAGAAGGAAAATGTGATATATTTAATAATTTTAATGGTTTGCTTTATATAAAGTCAATTATTTAAATATAAAGAATTTGCAGCCTTTCAAACTGGTGTATTCTGGTGTATTAAGTACCACATTCAGTCTCCTTTCCCCACTTTCTCATGTAAACTCCATCCGCAAAACTTTCTGTTCCTTTAAGGTTTTGGAGTAGATTTGTAGCTCGGGTTGGGGTGTTGGGGTTGGTTGGCTCGCCGAGCTGGTGTGTTGTTCCGCAGACGTTTCATTACCGTGCTTAGTAACATCCTCAGTGCAGCCTCTGATGAAGCGTCGGTGTGTTTTCCCACCTGGCTTTTAAACTCATGGGTCCGTTGCGATGGATTGCCTCACTTCCAGGTTTCCTCCGTAGTGGAATGTATATGGGGTCGAGTTCAATGTATTTATTAATAGCCTGCTTCGTGGAGTGCCATGCTTCCAGGAATTCTCGTGCTTGTCTCTGCCTAGACTGTCCCAGGATCTTGGTGTTGTCCCAGTCGAAGTCGTGGTTCTCCTTGTCCATGTGGATTGAGATGAGTGAGTATTGATCGTGCCTTTTTGTAGCCAGTCGGTGTCCATGTACTCTTGTTGTTAGTTTCCTTCCTGTTTGTCCGATGTAGTGTTTCTCGCAGTCTCTGCAGGGGATTTTGTAGAAGCCATTGGTCCTGTCCATGGCAGGGAGTGGGTCTTTAGTTCAGGTGAGCACTTGTTGTAGGATTGATGTGGGTTTGTGTGCCACTCTGATGCCCAGCAGTTTTAGAAGTCTTGTGGTGAGTTCTGACGTGTTCCTGATGTAGGGTAGTGTGATGAGTGTGTCAGGGCGTGTAGAATCTTTCTGATGCTGTTCCTGTAGGCATCTCCTGACCCAATTCTGTGGATATCCATTATCCTTGAACACTTGGAAGAGGTATTCCTCCTCCTCTTGGCGTAGTTCCATGTTGCTGCAGTGTTGCCCTTTTAAATTTGTGTTCGCACGCAGCTTCGTTTGTGTGTGCTGGGGTGGTTACTATTGAAGGTCAATACCTGGTCTGTGTGTGTGGCTTTTCGGTGTACTTTCGTTTGCAGTTCCCCATTTGTCTTGCGCTCTACCATGACGTCCAGGAATAGGAATTGTTTGTTCTTCTCCTCCTCTCTGGTGAATTTTATTCCGGTGAGGGTGTTGTTTATGAGTTTGTGTGTCTCTTCTAATTTGGTCCATTTAATGATGACAAAGGTGTCGTCTACGTAGTGTATCCATAGTTTAGGTTAGATTTGTGGAAGGGCAGTCCTTTCCAGTCTTTGCATCACTGCTTCTGCTATGAGTCCGGAGATAGGTGATCCCATGGGTGTCCCGTTGATTTGCTCATATGTTTGGCCGTTGAAGGTGAAGTGGGTGGTCAGGCATAGGTCCAGTAGTTTAAGCGTGTTATCCTTGGAGATGGTTTCACTGGGATCATGTCCTTGTTCGAGTCGTGCTGTCATTGTTTCCCTCGCTAGTGGTATGTCTATTGACGTGAATAGGGTGGTGACATCAAACGAAATCATGGTCTCTTCGTCCTCTATCTTTATGTCTTTGATGGAGTTGAGGAATTCTTGGGCTGAGTGGATGGAGTGGTAGTCCCGACACTAACCAGAAAGAGGGAACTCAACACCCTCAACACAGGGGAAAGACAAGCCCTGGACAGATTAAAGAAGGATAAGGACAACACTATACCACCCGCAGACACAGGGCGCATGACAGTGATAATGAATAAAAAGGGCTACATCTCCAAAGCACAAGCACTGCTCGCCGACGAGAACGCATACCGACCAGTACAGACTGACCCGACACCACAACTAGGCAACAAAATCCTATACAGGCTACAAAGACTTAAACAAACGGGACAGATCAACAAAGCAGACTTCTTAAGAATGAAACCCGAAGGAAACAACACACCCCGATTCTACGGCCTCCCTAAAGTGCACAAGCCGGAAGTCCCCCTTAGACCCATAGTCTCCCTACCAGGCACTCCATCGCACAGATTAGCCAGAGAACTACAAAGAAGACTCAAGCACCTAGTCAACAAATCAGCCCACTCCATCCACTCAGCCCAAGAATCCCTCAACTCCATCAAAGACATAAAGATAGAGGACAGAGAGACCATGATTTCGTTTGATGTCACCGCCCTATTCACGTCAATAGACATACCACTAGCAAGGGAAACAATGACAACACGACTGAAACAAGAACACGACCCCAGTGAAACCATCTCCAAGGATAACACGCTTAAACTACTGGACCTATGCCTGACCACCCACTTCACCTTCAATGGCCAAACATACGAGCAAATAAACAGGACACCCATGGGATCGCCCATCTCCGGACTCATAGCAGAAGCAGTGATGCAAAGACTGGAAAGGACTGCCCTTCGCAAATCTAACCTAAACTATGGATACACTACGTAGACGACACCTTTGTCATCATTAAATGGACCAAATTAGAAGAGACACACAAACTTATAAACAACACCCTCACCGGAATAAAATTCACCAGAGAGAAGGAAAAGAACAAACAATTCCCATTCCTGGACGTCATGGTAGAGCGCAAGACAAATGGGGAACTGCAAACGAAAGTACACCGTAAAGCCACACACACAGACCAGGTATTGACCTTCAATAGTAACCACCCCAGCACACACAAGCGAAGCTGCGTGCGAACACAATTTAAAAGGGCAATAACACATTGCAGCAACATGGAACTACGCCAAGAGGAGGAGGAATACCTCTTCCAAGTGTTCAAGGATAATGGAAATCCAAAGAACTGGGTCAGGAGATGCCTACAGGAACAGCATCAGAAAGATTCTACACGCCCTGACACACTCATCACACTACCCTACATCAGGAACACGTCAGAACTCACCACAAGACTTCTAAAACTGCTGGGCATCAGAGTGGCACACAAACCCACATCAACCCTACGACAAATGCTCACCCGAACTAAAGACCCACTCCCCGCCATGGACAGGGCCAATGTCATCTACAAGATCCCCTGCAGAGACTGTGAGGAACACTACATCGGACAAACAGGAAGGAAACTAACAACAAGAGTACATGAACACCAACTGGCTACAAAAAGGCACGATCAATACTAACTCATCTCTATCCACACGGACAAGGAGAACCATGACTTCGACTGGGACAACACCAAGATCCTGGGACAGGCTAGGCAGAGACAAGCACGAGAATTCCTGGAAGCACAGCACTCCACGAAGCAGGCTATTAATAAACACATTGAACTCGACCCCATATACATTCCACTACGGAGGAAACCCAGAAGTGAGGCAATCCATCGCAACGAACCCCAGACTTTAAAAGCCAGGCAGGAAAACACACCAATGCTTCATCAGAGGCTGCACTGCGGATGTTACCAAGCACGGTAATGAATTTCTGTTCCTTTCCCCCTCATTTAGCTACTCATTTATCCTTAAGTGTATCTCTGCTTTTTACCTCAAATGTTCCTTACAATGACAAGTTCTACATTCTAACCGATAGGCGTAAAAAAGGTTTCTTCTACTTTTCCTAATGGTTTGATAAGCGACTGTCCAGTATCTATCAATTCCAGTTTTGGACTCCCCTCAAGTGTGGAAACATTTCTAGTCACTCATTCAGCATGAAAAGGTGAATCTAGAACACAGGAGCATACTTCAAAAATATTCCAGAATTGGATTCTAAATATGTTCCATGTGTTAATCCAAAAGGGAAAATTGATTTATAATGAAAAGTCACTTTTCATTGAGCAATTAGGTAAAAGTAAGTTTCTAGTACTTTGTACAAAACTAGATTAAGGAATGGCAGGGCAACTCGACCAAGCAGAATGCCCATCCTGTGGCATGTTGTAAATAATTCCGGTCACCCAGATGAGCTAATGTGCAGGCAGTGTTACTGGATAAGAGTCAGGGTTTCCGAGCTACAGAGGTGCATTCATGAGGCAGAGATCTAGTTTAATAGCACATTCATTGAGGAGTTCAGGCTGGGTTGTGGCAGACAGGGAATGGATGATTGCCAGGCTGTTAAAACAATCAGACGGTCATGTAGGAGATCTATGAGGTCTAATCGGTTTTCCATTCCCTATGCTGATGATAGGTATGGTTCTTCAGAGGAGTGCAACAAGAGCCAAGTCTGTGGCTCCTTGGATGTCCCATCTATATAGCAAGGAAGGAGATGAGTAGGGGATTCTTCAGTCACGGAACAGACAAGTGGCCATAGACAAGACTCAGGAATAGCA
Organism: Ginglymostoma cirratum; assembly: GCA_024137785.1. Classification (NCBI taxonomy): domain Eukaryota; kingdom Metazoa; phylum Chordata; class Chondrichthyes; order Orectolobiformes; family Ginglymostomatidae; genus Ginglymostoma; species Ginglymostoma cirratum. Next base: position 1,681,686 of record JAHRHZ010000024.1, read on the forward strand.
CACTTACCAGGGTAAAGGATGTTGCAGTGCCACAGAACATTTTCTAGGGGGATTGTGGTCCATGTTGGCACATGGGTAGGCAGGGGATGTGACCCCACAGTAAGAATTTAAGGAACTGGTAGAAAATTAGCAAGCAATCAGATTGGGTGCTGATTGTCATATGGAATTATGATGTTGCTATAATGAAGGCATGGCTTAAGAAAGAACTGGACTGGCATATTCCTTATTAAAAGCAGTTCATAAAGGTAGGAAAGGGAAAAACCGAAAGGAGGCAAGGTGAGAGTATTGGTTATGGCGAGCAATGTTGTTCTTCCAAAAGAAAATGACCCAGAGAGTTTAAGGACTGAGTCATTTTGACTGGAACCAAGGGAGAAAAATGGTGCAATCTCAGTGTAGGATGTATAGAGCACGGACTAGAAGGAAGGAGGGAGGGGAATAAACCTGTAATTATAGATAGGTGTAAACATCACAGTCATATTGGGGACTTTAATTACACAAACATAAACTGCGAGAGTGGTAATGTAAAGATCACAATTATTCTTAGATTGTGCTCAGGAGAATTTTCAACAGCAATACATGCCCAGTCTGAGGGTAAAGGAGATACTGCTAGATCTCGTTCTTGGGAATGAGGTGGGCGAAGTAGAGCAAGGCTGGAATTCTGCCTGGGTAATGAGGGAATTCTGCCTGGGTAATGAGGGAATTCTGCCTGGGTAATGGGGGAATTCTGCCTGGGTAATGGGGGAATTCCTTCTGGGTATTGGGTGGAATTCTGCCTAGGTAATGAGGGAATTCTTTCTGGGTAATGGATGGAAATCTGCCTGGGTAATGGGGGAATCCTGTCTGTGCAAGGGTGCAATTCTGTATGGCCAAAGGTGGCGGCTTGATTGGACAAGGGTAGAGGGGCCAGAATGTTCAGCTGAATGCAGAGAACATGAGTGATATACTCCTGGGGCACAGTGAGAGAATGGTAGGGCACCATTTAAACGTGGCAGCAGAACGTTTAGTCTGGAGATCAATGGTCCAGACAGGAGCATTGACTTCCTGCCTACTGTGTCACATGACTCAGTACACATTTTGCAGACACATATGTAACAAACAGACAACTGCATAATGGTATGTGAAAATGTGATCACAGTGAGTGAGAGTGACATTCACTTTGAAGCCCACTAATGTGAGTTCTGGAAGATTCCATCCTTGTTCATCTTTCACTGAAGAAATTAGCTAACTGTTATTAATAAAATCTGTTTCAGACCCATCCAAACGGTATTCTAAAACATAACGTTATTTTCACTCAATTAGCCAGGTCTCTTTGCATTTGAATGTTGCATGAAGACATATTGCAACTTTTTCTTTCAAGTTAAAAAAAAAGCCTTCTGGATCAATAGAGTCCAAGAGTTGGGACCTATTCCATACCAATGTCCTATTCCTACAATACTGAAGTTGTCCATTAATCCTCTCTGCTGGTGAACCTTGATAAAAGTTGCTACACTTAAGCCAGGCTGTTTTATAGACATCAAAGAAATCAAACAGCAAAAACTCAATTGTTTCACGTGTGGTTGAAAGTGATTGTATACAGAGCCCATGTCGTGTGACAGGTGCAGTTGAATAAGTGACTGAGATAGGGATAGATTAGTGCATGAATTTCGCAGCATACCACTGAGGAAGATGAAGTGCAGTAAGCAGCAAGCACAATAGGTCAATTACTTGAACAGGCATGTGCTGTTTGCTCTTCTTCCAGTGTAATTTCACTTAATCGTTTAGAAGTGAATTTATGCGTATCATACTGATACCAAGACATTAGCCCTTTTAAATAGAGGACAATGGAATTTCACATAAATAAATTCTCAATGTTGTACAGTGTAATTTTGATTTGTGGCTCCATTTTAGAAAAAGAAGATTGAAAAAATTGAATACAATTTCTAAATTGTTGTAAGATTTTATAAACATATTATACCATATTGGACTAGATTACTGTGCTCAGATCACCTAATTTTTCTGAGCTGTAGAAAGAGTGTATTCACCTAGCAAGAAAGAAATTTAATCTTGTTTGACAGGAGAAGGAAACGATTGTCTTCAGTTCCTGGACTCAACAAGTCTAAAAAAGTCAGGCAAGGTTCACCTATTCCATACCAAAGGTCTTTCACGACAACATTAAAACTGTCTAGTGACAGTACTGCAAGGGTAAGACAATAGTTGTTGTGTTTAAATCAGACTGCTTGTGAACAGAACCAAAACTGCTACTGTTATATATCAGCGTTTCAAATCAGTTCAAATAGTCTGTATTGAATATCAATTTGGAGCCTTTATACACTGTGGTCAACATACACTTTAATTGTCATTTTGGAGCGCACATGATTTGTTTAAGGGTATGGCCCCTGCCTGTTTTGTGAGGCCACATGAAAATAACAGGTTGGTGATGACTGTCAATGGCATTTCCTCCTGCTGTACACCTTGCCCTTCCATGGTCTATTATCTTCAATGACCCTCTTCCCGAATCTTATCCATCTGCATCCTAGCATGCTGCCTCCAGTTCTCCACACCACTGGTCCCTGATTGATCTCTGTGTAGATCCCCCAATGACTGGTGATCTCTGGACTGGATGAACAGGGCCTGCAGGATTATATCGCCAGCATTTTTTTTTTGCCCATCCCTAGTTGCCCTTGAGAAGATGGTGGTGAGCTACCTTCTTGAACTGCTGCAATTCACCTACCATGAGTTGACCCACATTGCCATTAAGGAGGGATTTCCAAGTACCCAAGTACCTGGGAGACCATGTCAAAACCCTGGATCAATACCAAATGACGCCCTTGACTAACTGTGCCTGTTCACCCCGACTGAAGTCAGTCTCCCTTGACTTGACTGAACACTACTCCTTTCAGACTTTGTGACATGACCATTTGCTCGTTGCATGCACAGTGTGTTTGGTGTATACACTGCTGACTTTGACGTAGCAAACTGCCATACAGCAGCATGTCCAACCCTTAACTGATCACTGCTGACCACTGCAAAAAGCTGTCTGGCTTTGTGTCTGTACTAAGTGGAAGACAGGAGAACACTGAACGTGTAAGTTCTGGGTGAGGCAGCAAAGTGCACAAAGGCCAAACCAGTCATGGCAGGGGGACAAGGTGAGCGGGTGTATTCTGGCAAAATCATCGGGTGGGTACTTGTCCCGATGGACAAAGTAACCTGGCAGCAGCATGGTGATCTAAGGTACCAGTGCATTCCAAACTGCAGTAATGATGGGCAACACTATATACTCAGTGATTTGGAGATGTGCTACGAGGATTTGATGAGTCTAGCGCACGACCAGTGCCTATCTCTGTTTACTGAGGTACGGGGGCTCATTGCCCATGGACAGTATGGGGCACACATTGAGATGGAGGCCACAGCTATCTAAGACCGAGATCCTGAGGACCAGCAGAGAGCTACAGTCACCAGGTACACACCCTGTGTCGGGAAATCTCACTGTCTGGTTTCTCTCGCGTGTGGGAGAATGAGAAACTACATTAAAACGAGGTGACATTCGATCATGTGGAAATGTGAACGCCTGCAAATAACCATTCAGAACTCATTCACAAAAACTGGCTTTTTCTGTTGACCTCGAGAACCTCGTTCCCCTCCCTCTCGCCGATCTTATCATATTTTCCCAAGTGACTCACTGTTGCCCATATCATTCAGGGGCTGGGAAAACTCAAACCAATAGATGAGGTGGGAAGCAACATTCGACTTCCCACACTGGTGATAATCTGAAATTCTTCGGATGAATCTCAACAACTCAAACAGGAAATGTGGTCTAGTGAATGTTTTCATGTGATACAAGGTTACCACTAAGGTAGCAAGGCTTAACAGACCTGATAAGATCTGTTGGTGAACTCTTCTGGTTTAGTACAGTAGAGTCTCATTGATGGAATACTTCCAATAGGATGCTGGTCAGAAAATGTTGCAATCAACAACCATCTCAGTGTCATGTTACATATCCTACTTTGTGTTATGATAATTATGGAAACTTATACTACAGCAGGTAGTTAGTCAGAACCTTCCTGTAGATGCAGCTTTGAAAGAGCTAGTCGCGAACCATTTCAACTCCCCCTCCCATTCCTCAGACGACATGTCCATCCTTGGCCTCCTGCAATGCCACAGTGATGCCACCCGAAGGCTGCAGGAACAGCAAATCATATTCAGCCTGGGAACCCTGCAGCCCAATGGCATCAATGTGGATTTCACAAGCTTCAAAATCTCCCCTCCCCCACCTACACTCACCTTTACTGGCTCCATCCCCGCCTCTTCGACTTGTCTGCCTCCTCTCCACCTATCCTCTCCTCTATCCATCTTCTATCCGCCTCCTCTTCTCTCCATATTTATTTCAGAACCCTCTTCCCCTCCCCCATTTCTGATGAAGGGTCTAGGCCCGAAACGTCAAGCTCTCCTGCTCCAATGATGCTGCTTGGCCTGCTGTGTTCATCCAGCTCCACACCTTGTTATCTCTATATCCTTCTCACTTCTGCTCACCCATAAGCTTCTACAAGTTTCCACTTCTGGTATTAATTAACTGCTTTTTTGAAGTTTACTTTTGATTCGCTTTTCATTACCTTTCAGGCAATGCATTCCAAATTAAATACAAAAACCAAACTTATAAACTGTCGCATCCAGCTATCTAGCAAATTGCCTACAATCTGTGGCATCTGGTTATTGAACTTTCTCCGAATGGAAACAGGTTGTCCTTATTTGCTCAATCGATTATTTTGAATACTTACATTAAATTTCTCCTTAATGTTTTCTGCGGTAAGATAAACAATCACTACTTCTCCAGTGTATCCACCTAACTGAAGTTCCTTGTCCATGGCATAATTTACAAATTTCCTCTGCGCGCAGACTAAGGAAGTGACATGTGTCCTAAACAGAAATGCACCCAGAATTGTGAAATAAGCTTTCGCTAATGATGAATCATTGATCTGCTCAGCTCTCTATTTCTGAAAAATAAGTCAACGAATATCTGTATTATCTCATGAAAGCATTCATTAGACCACATCTCAGAAGATAGGAGAAGTGTGTGATATTAAGGCATATCCTACATAGAACAAGGGTCAACTTCTGGGAGAAACTGATGAGGTTGAACCCAAGAAAATATTGAGCGTATATATGAAATTTATAACAATGGATATCACTACCATGGCTCAATGCATTTTGCTTTTCAGAATAATAACAATATTCATCTTCCAAATGATCTACATTATGGTGTCCTGCTTAAACTATTGTTTCTTCTGACTCTAAGCGTCAAGCTTGGGTCCTTTTAAAGTATCTGACAGCTTTGGTTCTGACAGCAGCTCTTGGGATCAAGGGTACCCTTGAACTCATTGAGCACTTTGGTCTGAGAGAGCGCAGTGGTCTTCTCTTGGTGGTCTTTCTGCTTTGCTAAATCAGCAGAGAAATGATTGAATAATACAGATTTGTCGTCATTTGTAAAGGCACAAACCACTGCCAGTAGCGGCCTGTCTGTTTAATTAAGATTCCACCTCATAACAAGAATATAAATACCATAAATGCAGATTAAAACATTACAAGCAGTAAAGAACAAATATATAGGTTAAGAAAGGAATTAAAGGATTCAAATGATTTGATGAAAGGCCACATTTGATGTGTTTGTGTAGGCTGATTAGACTAAGTGGCCCTATTTATAGTCTAACTTCTGGCTATGGACTGCTTATGGAAAGGTTCATCCCTCTTTAAAGTAATTTTCAAGCAAGCTGTCTCCCTCAAAAAGCCAGGAACAACCTGCTCCAATTATTCAGCTTTGCGGCTGTCATTCCAGTCGCTATAAAAATTGACATATTTATTTTTATAACTACAGCTCTTAAGAATCATCAGTATATCTATTGATCATTACACAATATTTATGTGCTTGATTTACCCTGAATAACGATGAAGGAGACCCACTGGATAGCTGATTACTAATAGCATGCTTGGTAGGAAGGTATAAGGTTAGTTGTGCAAGTTGGGTTCAGGTAAATTGGAAGTAGTTGTAAGCTTCAAGGAGAAAGGGAAGGTGGAAGGAAGTGAATATTTGGAACGAAGAAGCCATTATTTTAGTCCTGACTCCATCCATTTCCCTGGCAGTGGTCTGAGATTATGTCATTCTTAATTCATTTCTCAATTTCTTAAATTTATTTTTGGCAAAGTCCAAATTATGTAGACTTTCTGCCACAAGTCTGAGTGAGATTTCTCATGGTATCCTATCAAACTTGCCTCAAGAACTAGTTACACTTCCCCATGGCATCTGTCAAGACCAATTCCAGGCCCACCTTATCACACGTCATTCCCAGAACAACTCACCACCCTACATTCATTTAGATCATCCCCAAATTCACCAGCGTTCCTTGCATCTGCATCATCATTAAAAGCTTGTGGTGCACCGGGACAAGCACAGTCAATCCAGAGGCGCCTGATCTGATATCTGCCCCAGACAGAGCGAAATCATCACTCCACTCTGCAGACAGGAACCTGAAAGTCCTGCTGGATGGGATGCTGGGACTTCCTATTCTCCCAGTACCGGCAGTGGAGGCTATGGCAACAGCTTCATTGCAGTAAATACATTTTTCATAAAAATATGTTTTTGTTCTTGTTGTCATCATGAGGAATTCCTCAAGGAGTTGAAATCCTTGGAAATAATGTTTTTTGATGGAATAATATTAAAACAAAATGTAACAGAGTGCAATGTTAATGAGGTAAATGGGACTAGATTAATTTAAGATATCTGGTCAGCATGGACGAGTTGAACAGAAAGGTCTGTTTCCATGACTACAAAAACTTATGAACAGAAACATTGGGCTCTAATAAAAATGTAACTTCCAGCATTTAGTCATATTAAGGTGCAGGATTCGAACATGTCATTAAAACATCAGTTAGAAGCTAACTATTAATATATCCTGACTAGGCAATTTTTTGAGTTATTAACTAGAGAATTACACTTAACAAATCCGCAGTAACTGGCTTATCACGAGTGATCCCAATGTATGGATGCCAACACAAATCCATTTCAGGAATGTCCCTGCTTTCATTGTCTACTTCAATATCTGATGGAAGAGAAGGAACAAAATTAAATGAGAGATAAAAGGTACTGCAGATGCTGGAGAATCCGAGATAACAAGGTGTGGGGCTGGATGAACACAGCAGGCCAAGCAACATCATAGGAGCAGGAAAACTTGACGTTTCGGGCCGAGACCCTTCATCAGAAATGGGGGAGGGGAAAAGGGTTCTGAAATAAATAGGTTTTCTATGTGCATTTTAATTCCACACCCAAGGCTTCTTTATATGACTAATATTATAATTTAAACTTTTTATTTGAAATTAATTTTCTATTGGTGAATCATTCACAAAATTCACTAGTGTTGATTTACCATTAAAGACAATTTAACAAATAGCTTCTCCACACTTTGAATGTTTGTATCAACTGATACAACATGCACTTGAATGAAAACCAAAAGAACTGCGGATGCTGTAAATCAGGAACAAAAACAAAGTTGCTGGAAAAGCTCAGCAGGTCTGGCAGCATCTGTGAAGGAGAAAACAGAGTTAACGTTTCAGGTCCCCCAGTTCTGAGGAAGGGTCACCGGACCTGAAATGTTAACTCTGATTTCTCCTTCACAGATGCTGCCAGACCTGCTGAGCTTTTCCAGCAAC
>JAHRHZ010000024.1:1689462-1700968 GCA_024137785.1 Ginglymostoma cirratum
TTTCTCCTTCACAGATGCTGCCAGACCTGCTGAGCTTTTCCAGCAACTTCTGTTTTTGTTGCACTTTCTGAACATGCAATTATTTTGTTCTAATCATTAGAATTTACATTTCCATTTTGCCCTTTCCTCAAACACTGCTCTTGGTTATTGGGCTTCACTATCAATATAGCTCACTCATCTGACAGTATACTTGATTTGCTGTGCACACAGCTAATACCTAAAACCACTATCCAGTTCTGCAGTGCTTCTGGGTCAATTTATATTGGGTACTGACTGACTCTCTACACCTCCTCAATTCTTTTATTCCACCAGGCACCTTTTGGCAATGCTCCCACTGATAATCTGCCCCTCATTCTGAGTTCAATTCCTCCCCATATTGTCCTCTGAACTTGGAAAATGATCCACAGAGGGTCTCAACCGATTCCAGGCTTTTTTCAATTCGACTTCGTTCCAGCATTGGTCTTGAATACTCCTTTATATAACCGTGACATTTATCTCCTAATCTCTGCTACGCTTGTGTAACCTGAGTTGCCTTAGTCCATTTACAGAATCCTAGAATAGCTACAATACAGAAGGTGGCCATGCAATAGCACACAGTTCTTTTAAAGTTTTTTTTAAAAGTCCCATTCAGCTTCCCCTTCTCTTTATTTCGCTCTAAGTGCCTGTCTCATTCGCTTTTGAGTGCCACGATCAATTCTGCCTCCACCATGCACTTTACAGAACCCAAATACTTGCTGCATAAAAGAAGTTTTCCTGTATGGCACCATTGACTCTTTTGCCAATTTCCAATTGGTGTCTCCTGGTTCTCAACTTGTCAACCAATGGAAACAGTTTCTCCTTATTTATTTTGTACGGAGGCTGCATGATTTGATACACTGCTGTTAATTTTCTTCTCAGTTCTCATGAAGACCCAATGTCTGTTTGTGGCTACAGGGTATGTACATGGATGCCCCACACTGATAAATCCATGTGGTAATTAGTGTGCAGTGAATACTCCACATTACGAACAGGCAAAGGCATCTTCCTCTTGTCAAAATTAATGACAGGAACCTTCAGGGTCAATCCCTACAGTGACAGACCTGAATGCCGCAGTCAGGGACCTGACATTGACATTGAAACCTGAAACAAAAGCAGAAAGTGTTGCAGGAACTTGGCAGGTCTGGCAGCATCTGTGGCAAGAAATCAGAATTAAAGCTTTGAGTCCGGTGACTTTCCATCGGTCCTGCCTTAAGTGAGCTACAACATGCAGGGGAAAGAGCAAGGTGATGGGTCTAGCTTTTTTCTGTAATGGCTTGCCAGAAGAGGAATAATGTCTCCATAGAATAAGTCAGAAGTCACACAGAACCAGGTTATAGTCCAACAGGTTTATTTGAAATCACAAGCTTTCGTAGTGCTGCTCCTTCATCAGGTGAAGTCACTTCACCTCCGAACACAATGTCTAAAACCTTGGGCAGCACAGTGGCTCAGTCTTAAGCACTGCTGCCACACAGCACTGGGGACCCGTGTTTGATACCACCCTCGGGTAACTGTCTGTGTGGAGTTTAGTGTCTGCATGGGCTTCCTTCCATAATCCAAAGATGTGCAGGTTCGGTGGGTTAGGCATGGGAAATGCAAGGTTACAGGGATAGGAGGTGGCACGCTCTTCGGAGGGTCGGTGTGAACTGGATGCGTTGAATGGCCTGCTTCCACACTGTAGGGATTCAATGATTCTGTAATTACATTGTTAGAATTGACATCCTCTTCCACCAGGCAGTCAAGCTCAAGATTTCATGGCAACACCAGAGTCCAAACACCGGCTTTCACTCAATTACATCATGGCTTGAACAATTGATTGTAGAATACCCATGCCTTGACAGGTTCTGATAACTACTGGACCGATCACCACCTTTAGTGATCTACCATCGCCATCAGCCTGGCCCCCAAAGTGGCAGCAGACAAACGCTGCAAGAAATCTGAGTTGAAAGCCCCAAGGTGCCCCTTCCAAGTCAATGCCTCACTACCGACCACTCATCCTCCATTTAACGAGAGGTACCATGTCCCCATTGTGCCTGGCCAACCCTAAAATGCATCATAAAAGCAGCTGAAAAGAGATCCTTGGTCTCTGTACTGGGAAACGTTATGACAAAATAATCAACTTGAATGCTCAAAGCTTTCATTGACTGGCCACTCCAGCCTGGCTCAAAGGAAGCTATATTCCTAAAGGTGCCTGAAGACACTGGTTTATAACTGTGACATAAGAAACAAGAGGTTGATAGAAAGAGCATAGGAAATCCAGCAACACATGCACATCAATGACATATGTGACTTCTTTTGTGCTGTTGAGCTGATCTTTGCCTCAAGTACATAAGGGCTCCATTCTGCTAAACGCCCTCAACTCCATTCCTCTATACCCCACTTGGCTCAGCTTTGGTGTTCTCCTGTTGCAGAAAGAAGTTAAAAAATGTCATTTGACAGCAAAGAAACAAAGAAACCTCTGGACCAGATAGCATCCCTGCTGAAAATCTGAAACACTACAACTATACACTCAAGCCTTGGCTGCATTACTTCACATACCTTATCTGGGAACAGGAGCACGTGCCAGGGGATTATGAATATATTCAAGAAGGCAAACAATTGCCTTCCTAACAGCACTGTGGGTTGTATCTAACTCCCATAGCAAACCATACAGGCAGCATCGGAGTAAATTGTTGCAGAAATTACATCCCTTTTTACAGCAGTAGCTGTAAACGTGATATGTGATATGTTTGAAAGCTCCTAAAGATACTTTTGACAGCAACTGAGAGAAGGTTAGTGTGTAAGGTAAGTTGGAGTTACAGTAAGGTGACAGATAGGTAAAGAGGTAGGCTACCAGGTGGATGAGGAAGTAGAGTAGCAAGTGAGTGAGAGGCTAGGCTACTAGAGGGGTGAAATTGTAGGGTGTCAGGTCGGAAAAGGGGTGGAGTGGTGAATGTTTGTGTAGGGTGGCCGGAGGGGTAGGATTGCACTAAGGAGGTGGATAGGTGAGCAAAGGGGTAGGGTGAGAACTAAGTGAAGGGTAATATAAAGTGTGGGTGAGGAGGTACATGTGAGTAAGTGGCTGGGTCAAGTGCTAGTGGTGCAGTTGGCTGCTGGGAGAGGCACAAGTTAGGAATCTGGGGGAGGTGGGGTGGGGAATATGAGGGTGTCCACACAGTGGAGGGTCAACAGTTTGAGGGAGGGAATGTCTGAGTGGATTGTTGGAGGGTGACTATGCTTGACTGAAGTAATTAGTCTAATTGTTAGCTAGATATTAGAACAGGTTGTAATTCCTCTAACTTCACCTTTGCTAACTTTTGTGGGTAAATAAATCAAAACCCTCTGAAATCTTCAAATCTAACCAGGAGCTGGGGAATTTTTCAGAGGGCTGCAGATGTCAGGTAATTGTCATCGCTCATCGGAAGTTTAAACTTCCCTGGGCAAATCCTGCACTTGGATTTCAGAGTCATTCTAGAACACACCTTTCAAGGTACATCTGATCTGCAACTATCCAGAGATGGAAGATCTGGCGCCAGAAAAATTGAGACCGTGCAATAATGTTGTAAATAAAAAGAAAATACTGCAGATGCTTGGAATCTGACAAAAAAAACAGAAACTGCTGGAGAAACTCAGCACCTGTGGAGAGAGAAACAGAGTTAACATTTCAAGTCCAATGTCCTTTTTTTTATCGTTTTAAAGTTTGTTAACGCTAGCACAATTACTACTTAAATGTAACTCATACAATTTCACAATTGTTCTCTGAGGATGTTATTTCTAGCTGGAGTTACAGCTGTTTTGCTTTTATTCAGATTTCATCCAATTTATAGGCATCCAACTACCTTCACAACGTTATAAGTCATGGGAATTGAATTAAATCTTGCCAATTGTATTGCTGGAAAGGAGTTGAAATCACACTGGAGGGAGCACATGACTTATTACAGCACTGTAAGCAGATTGCCAATTCCTAAATGTACATGGCATACAAGTGAGAAGCATTTGCTGAGGAGAATGAGACTAAGTCACGAAGTGGTGGTGGAACTGTTCCATATTCTGAATGAAGTCCCACAGACGCAGCCTATGTTCAATATGGCACTCAAATTGGCAGCGAAAGTTGCCATAGCACTCAATGTCTATGCCTCAGGATTGTTTCACATAAGCAATGATGATGTATGCACTGAACAGCCAGTTTGCTACGCACAAATGCACCACAGAGATAGAAGATGCCTTGTTTTGTTTGCCCAGCGTTTTTATTCTTTGAAAGGATCAACAGTATCAGCACAATAGTTTCTACAGATCTGCTGACTTCCACGATTCTGCGGGCTTCATGAACGGTATCATTTGGGTCACGGAGCCCAATATGGTTTTCCCAAGCACTATAAGAGATACCATTCATTAACCTGAAACTGATAGGTAATTACAAGTACATGAAGATACAATTAAATGCCTCGGAAAATGTTTTATTTTTAAAGGTAATTCTCAAGGATTCCAGCACTAAGTTTACACACACAGACAAAGCCACTGGCACTTTTGCACCCGATCAGCAGAACACAGAGACGATGGTGCATATTATCCAAAAGCATGATCATTAACCATTCAATTGGAAACTCTAGCAGCACTTAGGATGCTTGTAGAAAAAGAGGAAGGATACAAGAGGATGTCACAGTCTAATCCTTGCAGAAGTTCAGGAATGAATGTTATTTGCTGTATGATGCACAACTTTATTCTGTAAAGGCACCTTTTCTCTCCCTTCAGGACGAGTAAGGGGCACACTGTGTCAGTGTGTGGAGCCAAGTGATGATGAAGATATAGCTAGGAAACCATCAGTACTCTAAGAATAATATTTTACAACCAATCATTCGTGGGATATGGGTTTTGCTGCAAGACCAACATGTATTGCTCATCCCTAATTGCATTTGGGTAGCCAGGCATAACTTCTGAACCATTGCAGTTTGTGGTGAAAGCACACACACATGCTGTTAGGAAAAAGTCCTGAGCATTGGTTATTGGGCGCAGATATAAGTCCCCCGTCCTGGTTCCTGCATATTGTATTGCTGGTGGTGGATGGAGTGAATGTTTTTATAGCAATGAATGAGATGCCGATCAAATGGGTTGTTTTGCCTTGGATGGTGCTGAGTTTGGTGAGTGTCATTGGAGATGCATTAATCCAGACAAGTGATGAGTATTGCATCAGAGTCTGAACTTGAACCTTGTAGATACATCAGCGAGTCAGGAGGTGATTCTCTCACAGCTCTGCTGATACAGCTGCAGTATTTATAATGGATTGTCTTATCCAGCTTCTTGTTAATTCTAAGGCCCAGGATGTAGAATGATGGAGCATTCACAGTTCCCTGAGAGCTGCCACCCAGGTGGATAGAGTTGTTAAGAAGGCGGATGGTGTGTTAGCTTTCATTAATAGAGGGATTGAGTTCAAGAGCGGTGAAGTTATGCTCCAGCTATACAAAAGCCTGGTTCGGCCACATCTGGAGTAAGCATCAGAAAAGGTGCAGAGGAGATTTACCAGGATGTTGCCTGGAATGGAGGAAAGGTCTTATGAGGAAAGGTTGAGAAAACTAGGGCTTTTCTCTTTAGAACGACGAAGGATGAGAGATGACTTGATAGAGGTGTACAAAATGATCAGAGGTATAGATAGAGTAGACAGCCTGAGACTTTTTCCTAGGGTGGAGGTAGCTTTTACGAGGAGACATAGTTTTAAAGTGAAAGGAGGTAGATATAGGGGAGACGTCAGAGGTAGGTTCTTTATTCAGAGAGTGGTAGGGTCGTGGAATGCATTGCGGAGAGGGTAGTGGAGTCAGCCTTATTGGGGGCATTTAAGCGGCTATTAGATAGGCAAATGGATGATAGTATAAGGTAGCGGTGGAGGTTAGATAGAACTTAGGTTTAGGGTAAAAGTTCAGCACAACATCGTGGGCCGAAGGGCCTGTACTGTTCTGTACTGTTCTATGTTCTATTTGATGATAGCTATGCTGACTTGTGTCGTGCAAATGTTACTTTCCAAAGATCAGCTCATGTCTGAATATTGTCTGGGTCTTACTGCACGTGGGCACAGACTGCTTCATTATTTGAGGAGTTGTGAATGGAAATGAAAACTGAGCGATTGTCAACAAATATCCACTTCTAACCTGAAGATGTGCAGAGTGCATCCATTACACCCTTAAGATAACTGGTCCTGGAAAATACACTTTGGAACTCCTGCAAAGATATGCTTGTTACAAAGATGATCGGCTACCAACAAATACAACTGTAGTGATTGTGACAAGGTCACCTAGCTGGACATTGTGAGATATGAGTTCCCTGATTGGACCAGATTAACAGCCCCAATCAGGGAGCCCTGGCTGATGAATAAAAAAGGTGAGTGTCAGAGCTGCTGACACTCTGGTACCTGACTCTGAATGAGGCAGTACTAAACTCAAGGATTGCTCATATGTAAGCAAAGGGTCACTTGTTGATGGGATACCAGCCCCTGTGCAGTTATTTCAACAACTATCTTCCTTTATGCCAGCCAGTTGACAGTTTCTCCAATTCCTATTGACTTCAATTTTCCCTTCCAAGTGCTGCTTTAATGCCAATCTCTCAAGTCATCTTGAGGGTTCAGCTCTCCTGACCGTGTTTAGACAGGGCATCAGTAGATGAGTTTTTGCTAAGTTAGTGTCACCTGATAGCACTTCTCTCCACAATTCCGTCAGTTGGCTGATAATCGAGGTTAGGCTGATGGAGCAATAATTAGCTGGAAATACCTAGCCCTGATTTTTGTGAACTGGACTTTTCAAAAGTAACTTCTCAATGAGGTGTGTCGACTTGGAATACCTTGGCTAAAGCAATGGCTAGTTCAGACATATAAATCTTCACCACTACAGCCAGAATATTATTGGGCCCCAAAGCCTTTGCTGTGTCAAATGTGCTCAGCCATTCTTTTAGTGAATAGAAGGCTGAAGGCTGTTTTCTGTGATGACGGACCTTCAGGAGAAGACTGAGATGGATTTACCACTGGACGCCTCTCACGGAAGATGGTTTCGGTTTTGTCTTTTGCAGGGACATGCTGTGCTTTGCCATTTTGTACAATGTTATTGTTCATGAAACCTCCCCCTCCCATTAGTTGCTTAATTAGCCACTATCATTCATGATCGTTTTGAGTGGTAGTCCCACTCCCGGATCTGAGAACAAAAATACATTCTGTCAGTCCAGTGTAACTCTGAGGAAGTCCTGTATTGACGGTACAGCTGCCTTTTGGATGAGATGTTAAACAAATGCCTGCTTTGTGCTCTCAGTTGGATGTTCCACAGCATTATTTTGAAGACAGTTAAACTTCCCTTGCCTACTGTTATCAATTAAAATCTCTGGTCATTATCACATTGCTTTTTTTTTGAGAGGGTCAGAGTTAATGTGCAAACTGTCTGCCACATCTCCTATTTACAACAGCGAGAAAGTATTTAGTTAGCTGCAAAGTATTTTGAGACAGTTGGTCAAGAAAGATTCTTTTATGACTGGGTGACACAGGACTGCAAAGCATTGATCTGCTGACTGGGTTTTAGTATATTTAGCTCTGTGTATCCTGTGCTGCTTATGCCAATTATCATGCACATCGTCCATGCAATAAAACACAGGAGAATGTAACAGTTTGTGTTAACTACAGAAACCTGTTTGTTGTTTCCTTTTATCCTGAGCCCATCGGGTTCGTAAACTGGGGCCTTTAAGATAATTTGAGTAAATCTTTAATTTTTGTGGTAGCACCTAGAGGAGTAGGGCTCAAGTATCGGCATTTTCTCAAGTGGGTCAGGACAAAGATGCTGGGAAGTCACCTTCTTGAACCATTGTAATCCACGTCGTACTGATTCATCAAATGAGGGAGGAAAATAAATAGTCATCAGAAGAAGCCTTCCTTGCCCATATGTGAACGGCTTAAGCCCATGTTGAAATCCCATGTTGAGAAATTCCAAGGCTATGCTCCCCAACCGTGCCATCTCCTCTCCTCTGGAGAGTTCCCAGGGCAGGACAGGACGTACCAAGATTGGTGATGGAACAGACTGGGATGTTTGCTTCATTTGTTCATGAGATGTCAATGTCTCTGGCTAAAGCTTGCATTTGTTGTGCATGCAAAGTTAGTCGTGATCTGTCATCTTAAAACATTGTAGATCTTGGGATGTTGGTACCCCAGTTGTATCCTTTCTAATCCAAGAAAGGATGTCCTGGATTATATTCAAGGGTTGTAAAGTATCACTCTGTGTTGTTGTGAAGTCAGTGTGTGTAAAATTGTAAAATGGGGGGAAGCATTGCTTTGTCTCTAAAAAGATGGTGTTTTTTCAGTGCTTAGATTTAATATAGATGTCTGACCAGCAGCTTGAAGTGCAGGTGCACACAGAGTACCCAAATTGAAACATTTTGTATCGAACAGCCAAACAGCACGTTTACCAAGACAGCAAGTCTTTTCAATTTTAGCCAATCTATTTAAACCAAGCCTTTAGATACTAAAAACCTATCAAATTTAAATTTGATAGTGTTGACAACCTAGAACCAACGCGATAGTAAAGAAATCAATAGGTCATCAAGGGTATAAAAATGAGGGCATATGGAATATTGGGGGCAGCCAACCGCCAAGAGATAACACCTTTTGCTCTCAGAGGAAACACCATCTAATTAATCAAAAGTACCATGGCACTTCTAGCTAAGAATCTTTGCAGAGAAAACATCCCTGGCAGCAGAATCAGCAGAAGAAAGACATTTTTGACTTGAGATCGACAGAAGGTTGGAGAAGGCAGAAATTTTCAGAAGACACAGTCTGTGTGAACTTGAAGAGACCAAGTTTTAATTTATTGTTGCCTTATTAACTAGGTTTCTATAACTGGGACTTATTTGTACAGCATTCCAGTAGAAATTGATTCAGTTAGGGAATAGTTAGTATTTAGTGGGGAATTGTTCGGTTTGTTAGTAATTCTGTTAATTTATTCATTGTCAGGGTTAAATAAATAAATAAATTGCTGCTTTTATTTATAAAGTCAATCAGGGATTTTCTTTCATTTAACCACTCTTTTAGCAGATTATAAAGGCAAGGCGAGCTTCTCTGGGTGTTTCCGGTTTAATTATTAGAAGGGAACCTCTATTGTCCGCCATAAGAGATTGTGGCTTGTGTTTCAATTTTAATTATCAGAGAGATTCCCCAACCTCTCAATTATAACAGTGTTTATGTCAGGTTGTTGCTGGACTAGTCTGTGGAACAGCTCTCCCAATCTTGGCACAGATCCCAATTTAAATATGGCTTTCTCATATCCAAATCCAGTGCCTACCTCAATTCAAGGTAATCATCCCATTTTATTTTTATTTTGCTTTTGTGCAGTAGTTTAGTCCAACTGACTGGCTTCCTGGGCCATTTCAGAAGATAGTTAAAAGCTAACCATGTTTCTATAGGTTTGAGCTCACAAATAGGCCATACCAGGGATGGTTAGCAAATTTCCTTCCCTAAAAGACATCAATAAACTAATGGTTTCAGTACCTTTACTGACACAAGCATTTGTTCCAGATTCATAAAATTAATTTAATTTAAGTTCACCAGCTGCCATGGTGGAATGAGGACCTGTGTCTCCAGCTCATTAGGCCAAGCCACTGAATTACTAATCCAGTATAACCACGACGTTACCAGGCCCACTAATGGTAGCTTTGAATAAGGAGAGCAGATGGCACTTTATGAACCTTTTTTTTTCTATTTATACCAATGTCCTTTACATACATTTTTCTCCATTATTATGCTGTTGTTCTCTATATCTCCCATAGCTGCACACTGAAATGCAAATATTTTATTGAATGCAGTCCAAGTGCAATGTTTTTAGTTTTACCATGTTGTCACCAGCAGATGCTGAGAGTTTGATGTTCAGTGGTGATTTGCTGTTATGGTTCTCTTAGGAATGAGATCTGGGGCATATAGCTTACTACTGAGGTTCCCAATGAAAAGAGCAAGTGCAATGGCAAGCTGAATGGCTTCACTGATAACCTGCTCGAATTGTGGATGGAGTGTGGCCTAAAGCGTGCCAAGGATCCAGAAGACCCTGCATTTCTGATGAAGGGTCTAGGCCCGAAACGTCAAGCTTTCCTGCTCCTATGATGCTGCTTGGCCTGCTGTGTTCATCCAGCTCCACACCTTGTCATCTCAGATTCTCCAGCATCTGCAGTACCTATTATCTCCGACCCTGCATATAATTCAGTCAAGCTTATTACCATCTGCCTGCCTAGTCCTGATGGTTTCTGGCAAATTTAAAATTATTTCCTCAGAGGACATCATATCCATATTGTGGTACCACCATGAGAACTGAATGCTTTGTACTTCAATCTTATCTACGTGTTCTTACTGGAGCACACACGCCAACATGTCCACTTATTGACTTCAGATCACAGCATTGGCTATCTGAGATTTACAAATTTCCACCAGAAGGGAGAGTCCTCCTCAGACAGGAGTTCTGATCTACAGACAGATGCTGCAGCAGACACAGTAAACCAGACTAGATCTGCAAGCCTATGACAAGTACAAATTAATTTTACTCAATGGTAAACAACAGATCATCTGCATTCTCTAATAGCTTATTAACAAGATCCTCTGAATTTCGCTGTCTATTAATCTGTATGAAAAATGAGAATCCTGTTCAGCAGACTGCACAAACACTATTCCTTGCATGGTATTCTCAGTGACATTGCCTATCAGTGCACCTGGGTACTTACTCTTCAATTCGATAATGTGACCTGACATGTACATTAGATACAAGCAGTCATCTAGGGTGAAGCCTCCAGGTTTGCAAGCCTTAATTCCTACCGTGCTTTCCTGGCAAATGACCTTTAATATAATCCTGTCAAATAGGGCAAGAAATCCATACTACTTGGGTCCATTTCAAATGCGGGATCCTTAATGTCAATTGAAGAACACTTTGTCCAGTAGATGGAATACTGATACATTGAAACTGTGAGTTTCATGAAAGCAGTGAGTTTGTTTAGCAATCTTGAGTAGCTTCATGGATATGGTTAAGTTAACTGGTTATCACTCTTTTAAGTATATACTACAGAAACTGGCTTTTGGAATTCTAGCTTGGTGTCCAAATTGCAACATCTCATCACAATAATTTACTCATTTAAAAAAAACTGAAATTGCTGGAAAAGCTCAGCAGGTCTGGCAGAATCTGTGGAGAGAAATCAGAATTAACGTTTTGGGTGCAGTGATCATTCTTTGAGGCACAGGTTCAGCAGCATTAATGGTGATTTCTCTGCATAGATGCTGTCAGACCTGCTGAGCTTTTCCAGCAATTCTGTTTTTGTTTCTGTCTTCAAGCATCCACAGTTCTTTCGGTTTTTACAACAATTTAGTCAGTCACTTCACAATTGCAGTTTTCTATGCATTCTCATTAATGCAAGATTCTTCAATTTACCTTTCAGAAAGTACTCCACTGGTTAATTCCCTCATAACAGCTTTCACAGAGAAGCAGTTCAGGGTGACAGGAAGTGTAAGACAGGAGAGATT
>JAHRHZ010000024.1:1710968-1762600 GCA_024137785.1 Ginglymostoma cirratum
TCAAAGACAAAAGGGCAAGAAGCTTTTCTTATGAAGTGACGCAACTGGAGACCACCAGCTGATAGTTAGAAACAAATTTGAACTGAACGCGAAGCGAATGAATAACCTTGCAACAGTGTCTGCGTGTACCGCCGCTGGGCTGGTCCTGCGTGCAGTGATGGGGTTAGTGCCTGTTATTTTCTGTGTGTGTGTTTCGGACTTTACATGATACTCTGCAGCCTTCCCTCGGGAGATAAGAGTTAGCATTTGGCAGGCCGCTCTATGTCGAGCCGCCACCTTATTTATCTCTGTGAGGACATTCTTAAATCCTTAGCTTTGAGTGTTTAGTTCGTGTCAGCCGATCTTCAAAGGCGTTCTGATCTCGCCCAGCCTCCTCAGACTGCATTTACCAGCAGGGGTCACTGGGCTGTGATTAAAGGCTAAAACCTTGACTGGGTTTTTTTTCCGTTTTGCGCCTTACCTTTATGTTTAAAACGGCTTCACACACAGAGGGAGGCTGACTTTTTCCGGATTGACGGCCGTTATCGCTCCCAGGTAATGTAGAATGGAGACATCCTTTTCATATTTCACTGCAGTAAATGTTGGCATTGTTTAATCCAATTTGGTGTTTCTTTTTTTAAAAAAACATTAACTGGTGTAGCAATGTAAATCTGTATGTAGATAGATGTATGTAGTTAGACATAGCTATGTAGATATAAATAGATATATCTACCTACATGCGTATAGGTAGATTGAGAGGCATATTTATATGTAGAAGTGTGTGTGTGTGTGTAGGAGAGAGGTGTATATAAAATGCTAAAGGAGATTGATGAGGGGGGATGTGGGACAGATTGTGGTACAGTCTGGAACGAGAGGTTATTGAGGTAGAGAGTGTGAGAGGTGTTAGGTTCAAAACTGAGATGACAAGAAAGTACTTCTCTCTGAGGGCTGTGAATCTGTGAAACTCGCTGCCCCAGAGTGCAGTGGAGGCAGAGTCAATCAACAGATCCGAGAAAGAAACAGAATATGTTTTGTACAAGAGCTGCTTTGTTAACCTTCAGTGCAGGCCTGTGTTAAGGAACGTCTTTAAGTTCAGTATTACCTTGTTTCCGCAGCACGGTGGAGTTCACACATCAGTCCCGCCAGCAGGAGAAGATCGAAGGTTCATCTTAAAGTCTGTTGTGTTGTCGCTCTTCCCATCATCATGAAGACAAGTAGCGTATGAAGACTCTATTGCCACCAGTCAAGATTAAGCAGGAAGGGGGGGACAATAGAAGGAGATCTATATTCAGTGAATGATAAAGCCAGCCATGGAGTCGAAGACTTCAATGCCTGAAGTTATGGAGCCAGCTGTTTGTTGTAGGGCACAGCAGATAGCCAGCGCTGGGCGAGCGTTTCAGAGGCACAAGCAGCGGATCATGAGGAAACTGAGACTGCCGCGGATCCTGGGCTTTTCCCTCGGCTTGATGGCTCTCTGCGCGTTCTCCCTCTTTTTCAGTGCCTTCGCCTGCACGCCAGCCAATCCTGAAAGCTCGCCGCTCCAACGCAGAACTCTACTGGGCTTCGAGGAGAAACCGAGATTTTCCAAGCTTCAGAATTATACCCCCAAATCCGACTTGGCTCTAAAGTATGAAGTGCGGGTGGCCACGTCCTCGGTCAAAAATGCAACCCAGAGTGGAGATTATCCTCCTGACATCATTTCGTTGGCACAGAGGAGGAAAGGAGCTGTGATGCTCCACATCCTAGGCATGATCTATATGTTCATAGCCTTAGCCATAGTGTGTGATGAATTTTTTGTACCCTCATTGACAGTTGTCATTGATAAAGCGCAAGTATCCGACGATGTAGCAGGGGCAACTTTCATGGCAGCAGGTGGATCAGCACCAGAACTCTTCACTTCTTTAATAGGAGTTTTTATATCTCACAGCAATGTTGGGATTGGGACTATAGTGGGCTCTGCCGTCTTCAACATCCTCTTTGTCATTGGGATGTGTGCTGTATTCTCCAAAGAAATCTTGCATCTCACCTGGTGGCCCCTATTCCGAGATGTGACCTTTTATATCATTGACCTGATCTTGCTCATACTTTTCTTCCGGAGTAACACCATCGCTTGGTGGGAGAGTGTAATTTTGTTGTCAGCCTATGGAAGCTATGTGACCTTCATGAAGTTCAATGTTGTGCTGGAACGATGGGTGAAGAAGAAGTTAACCAGGAACAAAGTGGTGGAGGCAACAGCGACAGATGGCGATGAAAAGGTACATATGGTTTAATTTTTTTTTAAAAAAAATGATGTATAAGAGTCAGACAATTGCCCTCGTTGCCTTGTCTGTATCTACTGGTTCGGAATTAGAGAACAAGACTGGACTCTCAGAATTTAAAATCTGCAATTAATGAAGAGTGAGTGTGACACCGAGAATGAGCCGTTTGTGTTGACGTTGAAATATATGTTACGGTGTGTGTCAGTGCTTAAATCATTTCATGTCTTTGGATTGATTAAATCCTTTTACTTTTACGCACAACATTGTCAGTTATGGTCACTGAGATAAATGTTATGTTTATCTGCCCAGCTGTGAATTCAATTCTTGAATTTAGGCTTTTTTTTGTATTAATTAAAAGCAAAACATCGACAATATGTGCATAAGTTTAATCTTTTAAAAGGTCAAATTGTTAAATCATGGCACTTCTTGCAAATTTAGTCAAGTATTGTTGGTACTTGGGGCCCCAAAAATTGAGCTAGCTCTAAATAGTTCGGTACAATTTCTAATAAGTCATTAAAAACGAACACAGGTCAATTGGCTTGTCATTATAGATTAGCCAAATGGTCTTCTACTTTATAGTACATGCATACTGACTTTGAGAAGTTAAACTACTTCTTAAATTATGTGAAGTGGAGGATGTGGTTCCAGTTGGAGACCACAATACATAAAGTTGTTATGGGAAAATGTTAGAAACACCACATCCAGTAAAGGAAAGCCTAATCAGTTTCCAGCAAAGACTGCGGATAAGGCACATTGTTAGACCAGATTAGAGGGAGCTTTATTCTAATCTAGTGTACTGTGTCTAAAGAGAGGATACTTGATCCTAAGTTTGGTTTGCCAAAATGTTCTGATTTCTTTGAGGGTGCCATTCAAGTTCACAATTAATCAACAGTAATTTTAAGAAAGGGAATGGTCCTTTCGAGTTTCCATTTTTTAAAAATACGCATGAATAGCAACTCTTGAAAGAGTTATGCATTTATCAAGATTCATCTGCACGTACTAACACTTTTTATTGCAAAGCTTCCATGGAATGATACCTGACCAGGTTAAACAACAACTTATCGCAATGTTTATTGAAAGAAATGGCAATGAGATGTACAGGACACATGACGTCAATATTTCCATTGAGTTATTTTTCAATAAATACTTCAATTTGTTTTGGCAAGTGTACTATTTCTGCCATCTTCTGATCCCACACTTCTTCAGACATTGTCACTTTTGTGAAATGTTTTTAAATGCAGGAAACTGCCACTTTGAATGGAAGTACTTTCTCCTTGCTTGCTATGACCAAATGATTGTGTTTGATAGCCTGGGAAATTGCGGGAATGAGTCCATACATTGCCACAGGGCATTATGGCTTTGAAACACTGAAGTTTCCTCACACATTCAAAGAAGAAATTCCTGTTATAAAATGCCTTGGTTCACAGCTTGCTAATGAAAGGACACTGCTGACTCCAGCCACAGAATTGGGGCTGCCGCAATGTAACAGTGTATGTCAGCATAATCTTTACCTACCTGAATCCGAACCTCTGTACTGTTATGTGTAGTATATCCCACTGTGATGCAGTCAACATTTAAGGGCTCTGAGGGTGATGCAGCATATAGATGACCAAGCTAAAAGTAAAACTGATGTTCTAGACAGTGCAGCACATAAACTGATTTTTGGAGAAGGTCGCACCTTGAATCTGTGACGAAATATACCATGGCTTACACGGTGATATTATTTAATGCATCTTACTTGCATTGGTTAGATGCTGGTGCAGTGTTTAAGGACTGAGCTGTGATAGGCTGACTTTGTACAGGTTGCATTAAAGGACTTAGTTTTGACATCAGTATGAACTATGCTGATGGGCAAGGTCAGAAGACTAGATCAGTTGAGAGAATGGATTTGGAAATTAATAGCTCTCTCAAGGGCAATGAACTGATATGAGGTACAAATAGCTGTGTTTGTATGTTTGGAGGACTTCCTGTTGACTAATCGCACATCAGCGAAACTGAATCTTGAAATATTCATGATCTGATTTGACTGGATCAAGGTTTTTTGTGGTTTTCGGTATCCAAGAATCAAAAACTGTGCATTATTTGAGAGTTTAATATGGACCAAATTAAAATATCTTCTATGTATAATTGCTCAGATTGTGTGGAACTACTAAAATGTTCTCCTGAGGGGTTCACAGATGTTCTTGTTAATCTAACTACATCAAATGTTCAGTAGAGATCCCTGTTATTGGTTCTAGTGACTAATGCCCTGAGTCACAAGCAGCATTGGTAGCATAAATCTCAAGGTTACTAGTTTGAGCTAAGTGAAAGTAAATTAACTAAATTAGATTAGCTTAGTTGCTATAAATGTACACTTTTTAAAATTCTATACTTTCTTTTGTTTTTGTTTTTCATTTTCAAATGTCTATTCATGACAAACGAAGTCCTGCTCTTGCTTTGACTAAGGTGACTATTAAAGACTGAGCCTCTGTCTTAACAATTAGGTTAGTCACCTACTGGTTAAATTATTAGAACTAAAATTGCAAATGTCTGTATCATAATTTTTAGTGTACAAGGTGCTGAAATATGGAACAACTCACTGTTGGCAGTACATTGTAAAGATGGGCACATACAGAGCTTTAGTACACACTAAACTGCAAGAATGAAGGTGTGCACAAAAGAAACATAAGCATGAAGCTTGATATTGTCTGAAGTACTTCTCCTGTGTTCACAATCAAGGGCTGAACTTTTTATGGTTAAAAGCAGGTTTGCATTGCCAAATTAAATGATATGACGCAAAACACTCAGAAAGGTAGCTGCTGTGAAAAGAGAAATATTTAACCCATTTTAACGATAAGGTTATTGAGAAAATGAAAGATTTTAGTGTTAAATGTTAACTCCTGTCTCCACAGATGATGCTTGAAGTTATTTCAGAGTTTTCTGTTTTACTTCAGATTCCCAGGACTTGCACATTTTTTTTAAAGTAGAACTATTTCCAAACTATTTAGCGCTGCGATTTATTTTATTCACTACATATAGCAGAGGGCTCAGCCTCAGCAAAAGAAAGAGGATCATGCTTGAAGCATTATCCTGTCTCTAACGTCTCAGATCCTGACTAAGCCACTATGCATGGCCAACATTGGAATTCAATTTTTTTAAAAAATCACTTCTGAGCCTTAGGTTTTAAATATGTGATAACAAATTATTCTTGGTCTACATTCTTGTTAAGTAGTGATTGCTTTTTACTGGGAGTGAGGAGGAAGAGGGTGGGAAACAGTTTTTAAGGATATTTAGCCATTTCAAGAATTGGGTTCTCCCCCAGTCAAGGCTGCCATGTCTTAAAATAAAACTGGCTTGTATTGGCCAAAAAAAATCCATTTACTATCCACTTGCATTATTCATTTCAACATTGCCAGTTCGTGTTTTCACTCGAGTAGTTTAGGCAGAAATAGCTCCTCTTAGTGCATTTGACTAAAGTGCACTGAATATAATAAAGGAACCTGACTGAAGTGAAATCTGCTTCAATTTTTCACATTCACATACAGAAATCTCCAGTAAAACCCATGTGCCTGCTGGAGATTTTATATTGAAGACTAACAATTCCATTGTATTTGTATACTGTCCTCCAGCTGTAATAAATGGCCCAAATTTTGAAAAAAAATGCTCAATAAATATAAATCTTAGTCAATACCAGTTTTTTTCCCATTTACACCAATCTCTTTGCTTCAGATACGTTATTACATGTTGTATTGTGAATTTTAACTAACATCTCTGGTGGCCTTTTTAAAAGAAAAAGTTCTTTTGCACAGCACATACACTGGTATCTATGTGAGAAAATGAATCTTTTTATTAATGTGACCGCAATTTACAGGCTGTTGCATGTACCTGTGGTAGGTAAATTGTATTCATGCAAATGGCTTTGTCATAAAACAGTGGGGACAAGGCAGAAGTTTCCAAGTCGACTTGCATTTTAGTTCATGCAAACTATCCGAGCATACAAGTTAGGGTCAGGCATAGGCTGCTTAGCCCTTTGAGCTTGATGCACTGTTCAATAAGATTGTGATAGACCCACAAACACTTGTTTGTTGGCTTTTGAAAGATTGAACATGCCTGCTGCAGGCTGAACTATGGGAAACTTGCCACATTCTCCAGCTCCACACCTTGTTATCGCGGATTCTCCAGCATCTGCAGTACCTATTATCTCTGATACACTTTCGCTCCCTTGTGCAACGTGAATCAGTCTGTTTCACAGCAAAGATAGTAAGTCCCCACTTAAAATTGTGGTTGTATTGTTGAAAATCTCAACTTGAAGCAAAATATTTGATAAAACTGTTTCTGTAGGACTTTCCTCATCTGGGAAAAAGTTAAATAATAAAGCATCATATCCCCTAGGTTGAAATATTTTACATTGCTATATTCCTACATTGTTTTTTTAAAAATAGTAGTTTTTTAAAAAAGAAAAATGTAACTTGCTGCTTTCAGTATTTGTTTCTGGGTCCAGCTTCAATCCAAAGCTAGAGCTGTTTTGTTATGGAGGTAAGTCCCAAAGGTTTGGAAGTGCTGGGAATTTTTTTTATAACTGTGCATTTTTTGTGTTTTAATGTTTCTGTTGGTGCTTCCCACTCCTGAACTCTCACTGTCAGCAAAAGCTTGCTAGTACTGAGACAGAGAAGCATCTTTGGGAGTCACTTTAATCAGATACACTGGCTTTATCCACAGCAGCACAAGTTCCAAATTCAGGAAAACTGTACAAAGCGTTAAATCACTGCTGTGTCTCAGAAGGAGTATTATTCACTTATGGGCACCACTGTGCAAATATGTCAACAAGCTGGTGCAGAACAGATGAGCTTCTGTTACATGGAGAGACTGGAGTTATTCGCCTTGGGGCACAGATTAAGGGGAGATTTAAGGATTTTTAAAAGTCGAGGGACTCAGAGGATGTGGTGATAAACATTTTACTACCACTAAGGTGATAGGCAAAGAAAGAGGCAATCTGAGAAATAATTTTAATTGCAAGGTATGGCCAAGCCATCACCTGAAAAAGGGTTGAGTTGGTGTGGTGATGGTAGCAGATTCATGAGTCAATTTCAAAAGGAATGATAAGTCAGGTAAGGACCATCTCTGAGAGAATCTAATCAGCTTCCCTTTGATATTAAATGGCAGTATCATCACCATATTTGGGTTTACAAATGACCAGAAATTGAACTGAATCAGTCAAATAAATGCTATGGCTACAAGAGGCTTGGAATTTTGTGGCAAATAACTTGCCTTCTGTCTCCTGAGTGTCTGCTCATCCTTTAAAGAGCAGGTCAAGGTGTGCTAGAATAATCTCGACTTGCTTGGATGAGTGCAGGTTCACCAACACTCGAGGATCGACATTTTCCCAGGCAAAGTAACTGACTTGATTGGCTCACCTTCAACATTCACTCACTGCGCAGTGGCAACATTGACTACTGTCTGCAAAATGTGCTGCAGAAAATCAGCGAGGTTCCTTTTGAAATACTCTTGTAAATCCATGACTGCTACCGTTTACAATGGTAGCAAATAAATACGAAACATTTATCTGCAAGTTAGGGTTTGGGTTGTACGTTCTCCCTGTGTCTGGGTGGGTTTCCTCTGGGTGCTTTGGTTTCTTCCCATAACCCAAAGATGTGCAGGTTAGGTGGATTGGCCAGGCTGAATTCCCTGCAGTGTCCAGGGATGTGCAGGCTAGGTGGATTAACCATGGGAAATGCCAGACTACAGGATTAGGTTGGGGTGTGAGTCTGGGTGTGATGCTCCTCAGAGGGACAGTGTGGACTGGGACGCGGGATTCTATGTGATGTGGTCTGGCTCCGGAATGAACTCTTGTTTTTGTATTTTCTCTAGTGATCTAGCCATGCTCTTCGGAAGAAGAAATGATCAGGGGTACTTAAAAGAGAGCACACAAATCAAACAGGTATCTGTGCTCTTGCTACCATTTCCTTGCACTAAAGTTTGTCGTCACAACTGATCTCTAAACCTGATGTCTAAAATCAGCAATCACCATCTCCTGTGACTATCCCTTTGATGAAAGGACAGGTTATTTAGTCAGAACTGTTACCTACATGTTCCTGTAATAATTTGGAGCACGACTGCAAATGGGGACAAGGACAGTATTTGCTCCATTACCCACTGTGCTGATAGAAAACCATTGCTTGTGTACTCTGCTGCAAGTTGCTGTTTGTGGAGTCATAGAAGTTCAAAGGTACCTTTTTGCAAGTTTGATTTTGTCATGTGCACCGAAATACAGTGAAAAGCTTTGTTTACGAGCAGTACAGGCAGATCACAGCAAACAAAAAATGTACAAATCAAAAAGACTTAGAGGCATACAGGTTACATTGCAGGTTACACTATTTGAGGCTAGAATCCATTCAACAGTCTGATAACAGCTGGAAAGAAGCTATTCCTGAACCTGCTTGTGCGCATGTTCAGGCTTCTGTATCTTCTACCTGACAGAAGGGGTTGTAGGAAGTCATTACCGGGGTGCGAGGGGTCTTTGATGATGTTGGCTGCCTTTCTGCAGCAGTGAGCCGTGTAAATGGAGTCCATGGATGGAAGGTTGGCTTCCGTGATGGTCTGGCCTGTGCATACCACCTTCTGTAGTTTCTTACTGGGCAGAGCAGTTGCCACACCAGGCCATTATGCATCCGGACAGTATGCTTTCAATGGTGCATCTGTAGAAGTTGGTGAGGGACCTTATGGACATGCCAAATTTCCTGAGCCGCCTGAAGAAGAAGAGGTGTTGTTGTGCCTTCTTTACCGTCGCATCTATGTGGGAAGTCCACAACAGGTTGTCAGTTGTTGTCACTCCAAGGAACTTGATGCTCTTCATCCTCTCAACCTCAGTTCCATTGATGTAGATGAGGGCATGTTCTCCTCCTTTCTTTTTGAAGTCAATGATCAGTTATTTAGTTTTGCTGACGTTGAGAGGCAGGTTGTTTTCATTGCACCATGTTACCAAGCCCTCTATCTCCCTTCTGTATTTGGACTCGTCATTATTAGATACCCATCCCACTACGGTGACGTTTGTTTGGAATTTGGCAACACAGTTGCAGGTGTACAGAGAGTACAGTAGGGGGCTGAGGACGTATCCTTGGTGTCTCCAGTGTTGAGTGTTATTGTGGAGGAGGTGCAGTTCACTGATTATGGTCTGTGGGTCAGAAAGCTGAGGATCCAGTTGCAGAGGATGGAGCCAAGGCTAAGGTCTCACAGTTTTGAGATCAGTCTGGAGGGGATCATGGTGTTGAAGGCGGAGCTATAGTCAATGAGCAGGAGTCTGATGTAGGTGTCGATTGTCCAGATGCTCCAGGGATGAGTGCAGGGCTAGGGATGTGGCATCCTCTGAATCTGCTACATTGGTAAGTAAACTGTAAAGGCTTGAGGCAGGTTGGGAGACTGGAGCTGATGTGGGCCATGACCAGTCTCTTGAAGCACTTCATGATTATTGAGGTCAGAGCTATTGGGTGGTGTTCATTAAGGCACATTGCAAGTGTTTTCTCGGGTACGAGGATGATGGTGGTCTTCTTGAACCAAGTGGGGACTTCGGGTTGTAGGAGGGAGAGGTTGAAGATGTTGGTGAATACCTCCGCCAGTTGGTCCGCACAGGATCTGAGTGCTCGTTCAGGGACACCGTCTGGGCCTTTGCTTTCCTTGGGTTGACTCCCAGGGAGCCTGATATGACTTCTGAAGCAGTGACAGAGAGAACAGGTGTGGCCAGGGCTGTTGGGGCAGAAGTTGACACGCCAGTGGTATTCTGCTCAAACCAAGCGTAGAAAGCATTGAGTGTGTTAGGGAGGGATGTGTCATTGTCCTCTACCTTACACTGTTTCATTTTGTATCCTGTAATGTTGCTTAGGCCTTGCCACAGGTGGTGGGAGTCTGTTTGGTAGGCCTGGGCCTCTAACTTGGTCCAGTACTGTTTCTTGGCCGCCATGATGGCTTAGCGGAGGTCATATCTGGATTTTCCATATGTGTCTGGGTCACCCGACTTGAATGCTGCATGTCTGGTCTTCAGTAGGGAGCAGATTTCCTGGTTCATCCAAGGTTTACATTTGGAGAACGCTTGGATTGACTTCTTTGGTGTGCATGTTTTTTGAAATCTAATCTGGTGGGTTGTTGATACTTGCATACTAAACTTTCCAATGTCTATTCCTAACAATTTGTCCCTCTTTTCAAAGCCTTCAGTTAATAAAGCACAGGATGTTTGCATAGACTTGAGCCATTACTTCATTACAGAACATTGCCTGAGGATCAACTAGCAGGAAAAGAGAATTTTGAGAGTAAATTTTACAATATAGCCATGAGCAATGACCTTTCTAATGGTGTGACAGTACAGCAGACTAGCAGCTGACAGACTTTTTAGGCATTGTCAAAATAGAGTGGTAGAAAATACAGGATACTTGTGGAAGGTCAGCAATTATATGCCAAAGATGCTTCTACCAAATTCTGTCAAATTGCAAGTATTATCTCTTTAATGCACATTTTTATTGTTCTAACATTAATGGCCTCATCCAGTGTTGGTTCTTCGATGAGACTTTGGTTCTGGATGTTAATGAGTGGCAGAGGAAACAAAACAGCACATACCATCTTGAAGCTCCCCACCACTACCATTCAAAATCCCTTGACTTCAGAAGGGTTTCTGAAGAAGGGTCTAGGCCCGAAACGTCAGCTTTTCTGCTCCTCTGATGCTGCTTGGCCTGCTGTGTTCATCCAGCTCTACACCTTGTTATCTCAGATTCTCCAGCATCTGCCGTTCCTACTATCTCTGAACTGCTTTACATCTGCCTCAGTCTAGGGTCAAGCGGCAACCATTGTTGTAAGGTATCTAGGCCCTCAAAAGTAGTAGGGACATCGTTCTTGAGGCATTGTGACAGCTCCCAAAGGACTGGGTGCAAACTGCTAAGGACTTGTGCTGATGTTCATAGATCACTTCAACATTGATGGAATGGGACTTTTTTTCCCCATTGAACTCAGTTGCGTTATGTAATGGTCCTCAGCACAACGTGCGTAATCATAGAATCCTTACATGGCAGATAGAGGCCATTCAGCCTATCAAGTCTGCACTGACCCCCTGAAGACCATCCCACTCACCCACCCACCCCCTTCCCTGAACTCTATATTTATCTTCCAGAAACCGAAAGAACTGCAGATACTGTAAATCAGGACCAAAAACAAAGTTGCTGGAAAAGCCCAGCAGGTCTTTTGACTATGGGGGGAAACCGGAGCACCCAGAGGAAACCCACACACACAGCGAGAACATGCAAACTCCACACAGACAGTCACCCAAGGCTAGAATTGAACCCGGTGTTCTGAGGCAGCAGTGCTAACCACTGAGCTGCAGTGCTGCCCAATTGTGCAAACTGTTGTGCCCTGCAGTTGGGCAAGCCAGCTATGTTGCTGAATCCTCCTGCTCAGGCTGCAGTACCTAGCACTCCCTGGACAGTTTATCTCCATTAAAGCCCTACATGTCTTTGGATTAACCCCCATGATGACTGGATGCATTGGGCCTGGAGGATTCCCAGACAGTAGTGAGGAAACGTCTTGATCCAGATCACACCAAGTTCCTGGACTGATTGTGGATAGTGTCCTTGACTGAGCACTATTCTGCTTTTGACTTTGAGACTTGGCCATTTGTTTGAATTACCTGCAGTGTGTTTGCGTAGGCGCATGCTGTAGGTGTGAGATTGACGTAGCACTGCCGTGCAGCAAGCTGTTCCCCTGTTCACTGCTGATCAACATGACAAGCTGCCTGGCTTGTATTTACGCTAAGGAGCAAAGCAAGACAGAAGTACCATGGGCACTTTAAAGATCACCGGCAGAAACAAAGCACTAATTGGCAGGGCTACTCTGAGCATCCAAGTAGGCATTAAACAAGTGAACACAGACCAAGCGAGCAGCGTTGAAATGCAGCCTGTTCCAAATGGTGAGCTAGGTTCCTGACCTAGTGCACAGTGTGCTTGTGGCAATATGTCAATGGTAGTTGGCTGTGCACTCAGAGTACTGAGTGGATTGGAGATGTGTCATGATGGTCATGAGAGGCTGGCATGTGTGGGATGTCAGTGGACATGAGATGCCGTAGTATGTTGTGCCAGCTTCAAGTCAGGAGATGGGCTGGGGACTTCCATGTTGGGAATTCTCTGTATCCAGTTTGCATCCGTGGGGTGGTATAATGGGAACCCCCATATCATGGAAGTGAGGCTAAGTAATAATGAGTGATTAAAAATGCTGTTAATAGGCTTCTTGCCACTCACAGGCACAAATCTCATCTTGATTTCTGACACGTAGGATGTAACTTGCTCCTGATATCAAGAAAGGTCTTGCTCAATTTCCCACACGCTTCTCCCCAATTTCCCACCAGACCCCATGTCATTCAGGGCCTGGGAGGATTCTGCGCCAAGTCTTTTAGTATTGACCAGTCAAGGACTAAGTTTGGAATTACTGACCCTCTGCTGCAAAGTAGCTTCTGTGGAATGATGGTATTCTTCAGTAGGGAATAGGATGCAATAAAAGGGCAGTTACATTGTGGACACAATTCATATGGAGAAATAAGTTGAATGTATACACAGCCATCACAAAAGCTTACAACAGTGCAGATGTTCCCTATGAGTGTGCAGTATCTCTTAGATTGGAAACTGTGAGACTAGTCTGGCCCAGGTATAGAGTCCAAATTATGCCAGAAACATGAAATATAATAACTGTACTAAAAATATAGTCCCACATACTTTCTAAATGTCTGGTCAACCGGCCTGACTCTCTGAAGGTTAACAGCAAAGTTAAAAGTAGCATGGAAACAGGCCTTCAGGCTACTTTTCTCAAGTCTGGACACTGCTCTGTTTGCCATGCACTTTTCTGCAACTAAAGAGAGGGGGAATAAATGCTTCCAAGCATCAATTTAATTTTCATATGCATCCTTTCTTTTAACGTGGTGAAAGGGTCTCAAGGTGTATAACGGATATATAGAATAAAATCTGATGTCGAGCCAGCTATGATAGTTGGACAAGTGAATAAAACCTGATCAAAGAGGATTAACGTGCATGGCTACCAATGACTTTGTGGGTCCTTGAGCTTAATTACTGTCAAGAGACCAGAATTGGATGAGCACAGATTTTGGAGAATAGTCAGGTGAGGTTATAGAGGCGGGTCAACAATAAGGATGAGAATATTGAAATAAAGCATTGCTGGATTGGCAGCTATTATAGGTTAGGGATGGAAGACAAATGAGTCTTGGTATGTGTTAAGATGAGTTCAAGGTGGTGGGGTCAAAAGAGGGAACGATAAGCAGCACAGCATCGGAATGGTCGAGTTTAGCGGTAACTATTTTGCTTAGTGTTCCATAACTGCTAACTGAGGCAGGAACTGAATTGAATCTTCTTCCAATTCTTCTGTTTCTCTGTATTCTTGTTTGATCTGACTTCCCTGCTGTTAACTTCAACTCTTACTTTCAATCTCCTGGAGGTAAAAATATCATCTTCAATTCAATAAATTCATTGAATACTCTCACCTTGAGAAATATCTCGAATTTAGTACATTTTTTTAAGCAAAATTGAATCAATTCCAATTTTTTGTTTTAGTAACTTAAGTATTCATTGTGAATGACTTTTCCAAATCAGGCCAGTAATGATCACAAGTCCAGTGATATTTCATGACTTTAACAAGTTCATAGCAGCTAAGCACTGCCCCAGTGTGTGAACTAACCTCTTGGTCTTCTCCTCCCCTCTTACTTTGGCTTTGTATCACACCTATCTTCTCACCACTTTTTAAAATCATTGCATTATAGCAATGTGCACGATATTCTGTACCAATCCAGAATTGTTCCCCATTGTACTTAAGGGATTCTGCATTCCCTGAGTACAATTTCTGCTTTCCATGGTTTTGACTTAGTTCTGTACCAAAAAAAAAAATGATTGCACAGACCATTCGTAATTGCTCTTCTATGAGGTCTTGTTCTGAAACCTCGTTCACTCACGGCTGTTGGAAAGGGAGCAAGTTCCTCCTGTGTATGGTCCACGGCTGTTCAGGGTAGATTGTATCTATCTCTCTCTACAGGCCTGACTGATTCTGAATAAGCTCTATTTTGTTGCATCTTGTCACGTTTAATGTTAACAACAGAATGTGCACATAGAGGACCTCCCACCCCTCTGGATATTTTTAGTTCAAATAATGTTGCAGTCTTAAAAATAATTAGTGCTAACCTATATGCTTTGAAAATAAATGTTAAATTTGCCCTGTTTGTTTGGAGATGTTACCATAGCAATTCATAATATACATATGGACCATTTATGGTCTTGTTCATCTCTGAAGAAAGTAACTTGGACAAAGTTTAATCCTTTTAAACTATTTTTACATCACCTGCTCAGAGATATTATGATACACCTTTGGAGTAGTGGGAACTTGAACCTGAGTCTGCTGGCTTAGAGGTGGAGACATTAGGATGGCAGCACAAGAGCCTCTTGGACAAAATGTATTTTTTTTATTTAACCTGTTTTTCTAATCAACCTGTTCAGAGATGTTTTTTGCAGAAATATACTTTATTCACAAACAAAATCTTTATTTACATTTACTAAAGCAGTTCAGTCTGTACATTCTTTGCAAATCGAGAGAAACAAACATTGGGATTTGACTTTGTCTTTGTAACGACAAACCCAACGGCATTTCTTAATTATGCAAAGTACTGTTTACATGTATTTGAGGCATTGAGAGTGTCTGATAACTGAATGGACGTCCATTGTACTTCAGCAGAAAGACCTCAGACAGTGGTCTTTCCCCACTGTGCCTTGGCAGTAGCTGCCCCAAGCTTTTGCGCGTCCCTTGGCACGTCATCCTAGGCCTAGGAGTGTGCCAGTTTGCAACATTCGATTGAGGTCAACTCTTTCCACTGGAAGACTAATAAGGTTCAGGCAGACCAAAGAGCATCTTTCGCCGAGTTGATGGTCCTCCCGGCATAGTCGATGTTTGCCTCGGTGTGTGTCCTGGGGAACAGCCCGTAGGGCCTAGAGTTCTGCATTGTGGAGTGCTCGGGATGAGCCGCAACCGAAACCTTTGCATCTCTCTCCAGACAAAGACACGTTCCAGAAGGAAGGTATGACGGCCTCTTAAATCCCGCAGCCCCACCACCCCCCTCCCTGCAAAACCCCCACCCTGCAGCCGCTTTGACGGCAGTGTGCAGTGGCAAAGAGAGGCTGGGTATACGTGATAGATCTCTCAGGTAGTGTCCTTCTCTCCGTTAGCCACGTGAGGTCTTGGTGCTTGTTGGAAAGTTCTGGTGATGAGGCATTCTGCCGAGTGACTTTGACAGTCTGTTCGGGGAACAACTCAACAGGACCCACCCTCTCCTCTTCCCTCAGGATCGTGAGGATGCTACATGCTGATCACTTCTTGATGTATTTATGTTCAAAGGTGTTTCTCTTTGCAAATTTCTCCACGAGGGACAGGTGATATTGAATGGTCCAACTACTTGGAATGTTGCATGGCAACGAAGCAAAGGCCTATCCTCCATAATTCTGGGGACAGGTAGAACCTCAGTAAGTAGTGACATTTGGTATTTGCATACCGAGGGTCTATGCAGAGATGCTATTGCAGGCCTCTGGAACAGTGAGACTTGAATCCGGGCCACCTGGTCCAGGAGTAGGGACACTACCGCTGCACCACAAAGCCTCTTGGACAAAGTGTGCAGTGATCAGGTAACCTATTACAAGCTGTTTTGCACTGACGACAAATGTTTAAATCAATTATCATCAGTTGGGTGTTGGCATATCGGCTGGTGCAGAGATACACTGGCTAAATGTGCCTGTGGTATCGACAAGTGGAGCAGTGTAGAAAAGTTGCTGGGAAGTAGTATTTGATGTTATATTAAAATCTTGTTTCTGCTGTAATTATGACCTGGTCAGGCAATGCGTAGATGCAAATAGGGATTTCAAAAGGTCAGTAGTTTACCCATGAAACATCGGGTCCTCCTGTGTGCCAGCTCAGATCGCAGATTCCTTTTAACAGTCAAATGGTCAGTCAGTTGAATACTGAGAGAGATCTTCCGATGTCTGTCTGTTCTTTCTAATCATGTGGCAGGCTATTTTTATGTGAAGCTTTACTGTTACAATAATTAAAGTCTCTCATCCAATTAACAAATCCATAGATGTTGTACTCTTTACCATTTATCAAGAAAAGCCATGGGAACAGATCATTATATTGCAATTGCAATGAACTTTGGAATTTATCTATTTATGATCATGTCCACATTACTAAAGCAGGAGAAAGACCAGGTCTGATCATTGTATTTAATATGTTTTTTTAAATCTTAGTACTTAATACTTAATCCTTTCCTAATTACAGTTTGACATACAATTGGTGTTTGACCTTAGATGACGATTTTAGCTGAGTTTGCGTACATGATGCTCATAACTTGGAGAACCATAAGTTGCTACTAGATAGTATCCAGTCTATGACTGGAATGAGAGATAAAAGGTACTGCAGATGCTGGAGAATCCGAGATAACAAGGTGTGGAGCTGGATGAACACAGCAGGCCAAGCAGCATCATCGGAGCAGGAAAACTTGACGTTTCGGGCCTAGACCCTTCATCAGAAATGGGGGAGGCTCCTATGATGCTGCTTGGCCTGCTGTGTTCATCCAGCCCCACGCCTTGTTATCTATGACTGGAATGACATGTTTAAGGCTGTTAAGAATTATTGAACAATTAGCATGAAAAATAACTTACATCTTGTAGAGAGCTATTGTCTCCTAGCAGAGGAGTAAGAACAACAGCTGGTCAGAAGTGAGGATAAAATGACTCTTTGAAGAGCATTAGAAAGGGTTAGAAAAACTGAGCTGGGAGTTAAATTCAGGTTTGACAATTGTGCTAATGATGTTGGAGTGAGGAATGGGTTTGATGAACAGATTAGGCTAGAATTAGAAGTCATGAAAAGAAAGAGGCAAGACCCCTAAGGGACATGAGAATGAAGACTTTGGGTATCAATAGTCAATAGAGAAAAGTGGACCTCGCAGATGGAATTTCATGTGGTTGGTTTTGGAGAAGCTAATATTCGTCAAGGGTGACACTCAGGATGTAAGTGAGGTGGATTTTGGAGACATGAGATCTGGGGTAGTAATGGAAGAATGGATAAGGATTTTAGTGACGGTTGGGACAAAAGCTGGACGTGGATTGAAGAAATCTTGATGATTACGGATTCACATTACCCCAAATCAAAACAAAATGATATATTTGCAAAACACCTATTTTGTTCTGGGCAAGAAACATCTGGGGATGTGAATGGAGTCAGCCAGGCATATGACTAACAATGATTGTCATATATGGAATAAGATGTTGTCAGTCTTCCGATGATCAGATGCAGCTGATCAGATTCATCCAGACCTTGACGTCTGACAACAACCGGTGTTAGGAATATTGGAGCATGCAGAAATTGCTGGAGAAACTCGGCAGGTCTGGCAGCATCTGTGGAAAGAAAGCAGAGTTAACATTTTTAATCCGGTGTCTCCTCTCAGAACTGTTCTGATCTCCAGCATCTGCAGTTATTTGTTTTGTTTTAGGAATGATGGAGCTGTTGTTTTCTTAGATATGAAAACTGCCCTTATGTATATGGAAAATGTATGAGGAACAATGATCAGAACACTGAAACAGCAATAGAAAATGGTTTGTATTTCAACAATTAAGAAACCCTTTAAAAATAAATTAGTGAATAAAATAAATTGAAGTAATAAGTTTATGCTCCATCTTATTCAGAAAGTAACAACATTTTCCCTTTTGGAAAATTACCAACATTACCCATTTGGCTATTATAGAGTCAAACAGCATGGATTCAGACCCTTCGGTCCAATCAGTCTATGCTGACCATAATCCAAAATTAAACTAGCCCCACCTGCCTGTGCTTGGCCCGTATTCCTCCAAACATTGTTACAGTGATAGTAGAAACTGCCAACGCTGTAGAATGGCTTTCCTGCTCCTCTGATGCTGCTTGGCCTGCTGTGTTCATCCAGCTCTACACCTTGTTATCCCTCCAAACATTTCTCATTTATGTACTTACTGTACCCATATCCACCACTTCCCCTGGAAGATCATTCCAAATACAAATTGTCCCCATGTCTTTTTTTAAACCTTTCTCCTCTCCCCTTTAGAAACATGTTTTAAAAACATTATTGTGACTAACTTGGTATACAAAGCATGTTGAAACTAATTTCTGGGACGCTGATCAGACTGGACATTTTGTCTGAATGGGAAGGGAGGAAATGGTTGAGAGTTTCTGGGGCTTGATGCTAATGTTGTCACCCAACCCATGGGTTTTTTTTTTCTCAGCATCAGCAGTAATCTGGTGAAACCAATCACATGGTTTTTTTGGACTCCATGCAATCAAAGACTGAATTCTTCTGGGTATATAACATGAGTAAAGCCTGTTCTACCTCATTACCATCGTTGGTGAAGATGCAAATTTACAGTCAGCTTAACTATTTTTGATATGTACAGACATCCAAAACACACAACTTCAACCTAATATGTCGCCTAATATGCATTCAGTACTTCGTCTCATTTTCTTCGTTTCATCCATCGTTCTGTTAGTTTTTTCCCCCTTGTTGCTGTTCTGTTCTTTCAACTTCTCTATTTGTTGGTGGCAATCCTTCAGTCAGTCACTCTGAATTGCCTGTTCTGAGTGGCTTACAATGCTTGAAATGAACTTGTTTTTTCGTCTCTGACTCCCAAGATTTGGATTCCAGGGAACTGGCTTTACAGACTTTGAAACCTGCAGCTGAGGAACACTGATACTTTGTGATTCTGGGCCTTGTTGTAAACTCTAATCAAATAAAAGATTTGCTAGTTTTTCTGAGAAAAGCAGTGTTGTGACCAAGGAAATTATATAATTAAAGGAGTATTCCCATTTATCTGTGAGCTTCTTTACGCTCTCAACTACCTCCATTCTGCGGAGACCTTTCATTCCCTAAACTACCTGAGGAAATATTCTCTTTTTTAACTGCTTCATCTGACACACAACTAGTCTGGCTCAATGCAGAACCTTGCATCTGCCCTTGAACTTATGCTGTACACACGTGTTGGTCCTAACCTTGAAGAAAGGGAAGCATATTCCCCTTTTGTTAGGTCAACCTTTTCAGACAACTAAATTGGGTAAAAGACTGGAGAAGGAGGCTACACAACTTAGGTACTCCACAGAGATCAATGTGTGAAACAAGCACACACCACATTCCCAAGATAAAGCTGCACATTACAAAGGCAAATTGAAGTGTTTGATGAAAAGGTAACTCTGTGTAGCAGTGAGCTTTATATGAGTGGTTCTGAGAATGGGGTGACATTAGTCAGGAGATTGGTATCGGGAAGGGAAGATGGAGACTGTACCATGCAAAGAGAAACTGGGGGAATATGTTGGGGTGTGGACTCGGGAAGAGGGGACTGGATAATGGATGGGGTTTCTGATGTGAGTGTATATTGCCCGATGTGTGCAAAATACCTTGGTGCCAGAAAGCCCGTGGAGTGGGCAGAGAGAATGCGTGGCATGCTGAGTGCAGGCTGGCAGTAGGACTGGGGGACAAAGGGGAAAAAAAAACAGTCTGGGTCTCTGTGGGGCATAGTCCAAACAGTTGCCATGCTTTTCACTTGAGGGTCCCGAAACCAGTCAAGAAATGGTTTTACGGACTTAATTTATTAAATGCTAATTTCAGGAAGCTGCCAGGATGTGCACTGTGCTTGATTTACACCCAAAAAATAGACAAAACACTTTCCAGTTTCAGCCCTGTATCCAAATAGTTTCTGCTGGATGCAGTTGATCTCAAACTATGGACTGTTGAAGGTCCACCATAAATGTTGGCATTTCACACCAAATATCCAGGCATGTACTGATGCTTCAGTTTTAGTGTAATGACTAATGCATTTAATTTAAAGGAGTTTCAATGGAAGTGATCAGAAATTCATTCTAGTGAGCACCTTGTGAAGTTGGAGCTCAGACACGTTGGGCAATAAAAAGAGGGAATTCAACACGGCGTCAGATACTGTGCCTGGTTTGGAAGTGCTTGATGTTATTCAAAATGGGAAGGGTTTTATTCCCTAACGTTACCAGAATTTCAAGACTGTATAACTGAATTTTAACACAAGTCGATACCCATAAAGACTGGACTATATCTGGGCCACCAGCCACTACGAAAATGTTTTATTATCGACATAAAAGGCATCAAATGGTCACCTCACGCAGAGTCAAATCATGTGAACCAAAATATTATATAAATGAACCTCAAAGTATGTTGCTGTAAAGTTTAACTTCCAACCTTGTGAAAGTTTACAAATTGAATTTATATAAAAATGACAGTCCTGAAGTATTAAATTCACAGTAATAATGTCCTCACTTATTTCCAAATTAAAACACTTATACTTCAAAAGACCTGAAAACATTATTCCACAAAACCCAACTTAGTAACAATAATTCTACAGAGAGCCAATACTTTCAAATTCCATTGCAGATAATTCCAACCAGCCATGAGTAAATTGCAAGCGCAGCAGGTCCCTTCGGAGACAACGGTAAAAAGATTCCATTAATTTTCTCAAATGTAAATACGTAATGTTCATCTGAGCAAGAAAAATAGATCTTGCTAAGGTCTTGGGTTACCAACTTGATGAAGACATGAACAAATATTAAAATGCACAGTCAGTGGAGTGAATAACCTTTTTTTCAATGTGGGGGTGTATTCCCTGGTCTTTGCAGGTCAAGCATCCACTATGACCAGGAATGACCAAATAACACTGTCCTGTTATTTGCATGTGAAGATGCATTAAACAACTAATGTGGGAGTTGATTATGTCATAAAGCTGCGCAAAGGACTGCAAGTGATTGGGTTACACTACATTGTTCAGGTTATTTGGTTATTTGTGACCCTTGTTTGAACACTTTTGGTGTTGTCAAGAAGGTTAAAAGTCTCAAATTGAAAAATTCAAGTACGGTGTTGCAAGAGAGTTGGCACTGATCTGAGAGGCAGCAACTTTTTGATTTGGAAAAGAGCAGAAGGTTGGAACTGGAGTAGCAGTGTGTTAAAATGAGGGACCATGGCAGATTTTTTGACAGCTGTTCTCACAGTAAGGAAGCAAAGCCTGAAGAGGGTGTGCTATTTACAATCACAGCTAGTATCAAAGTCACAAGGGAAATTGGATAGGCAGCAGTTTCTCATCCCATGGGAATTTCATTTGGAAAATAATGCCAAATACTAAAGAGACAACTTGACCAATTACTTATCAACCATTTAAATTAGGGAAAAGTTTTACAATGAAACTGTAGCAACTCACATTTCAATGAAACAGGAAAGAAAGGGATTCTGGATCAGTGGCAACGCAAAGATTAAAATGGAAAAATGATCTTCTGAGTTTACTGTGAAAGTTTTAGATGTACAGTAAGGTTATATAATACACTATAA
The DNA here is from genome assembly GCA_024137785.1 of Ginglymostoma cirratum. Lineage (NCBI taxonomy): Eukaryota > Metazoa > Chordata > Chondrichthyes > Orectolobiformes > Ginglymostomatidae > Ginglymostoma > Ginglymostoma cirratum. The sequence continues at coordinate 1,732,617 of JAHRHZ010000024.1, forward strand.
TTTAGTTCATTATTTCATAGTCATATAGCATGGAAACTGACCCTTCGATCCAACTTGCCCATGCTGACCAGACATCCCAATCTGACCTAATCCCATTTGCCAGCACTTGGCCAATATCTCTCTAAACCCTTCCTATTCACATATCCCTCCAGGAGCTTTTTTTAAGTGATGTAATTGTACCCACTTCTACCACTACTTCTTGCAGCTTGCTTCATACATGCACCACCCTCTGCATGAGAAAGTTACCCCTCAGGTCCTTTTTTAAAGTCTTTCCATTTTTGCCTTAAAGTTATGCCCTCTACTTCTCCTGTCTGATCATCAATTTTCATTTGTATCGTTCCAAGTTCATTAATTGACACCAATAGAGACAAAAAGCACAGAAACAGACCCTTCACTGCAACTCATCCATGCTGACCACGTTTCGCAAACTAAACTAGTCCTATTTGCCTGAATTTGGCCAATATCCTTCTAATCCTTTCCTATTCATGCACCTGTTCAAATATATTCAACGTGATATTTTAAAACAAGCCTAGAATGCAACTGTTCTGACCCCCCTCCATTTGAAAATCTTCATTCCGTCCTTAGGGTAAAATTAAATGAAAAATAAGCCAATTTATGTTTTAAGCTGAATGTTAGTATGTTGTATTTGAGAATGGGGTGTTTCATAATGATATGTAACTAATACTTTAAGTTTAAAAAAATTTGTTGATGGAAACCATGCATATGAAAGGTTGGAAATCACAGGCAACTAGACCTTTCAAATGCTGGTCTGCATGTTGTTTTATCAATCCTTGCAGACTCCTGGATGGCTAATTTTCCGTCTTTCCTTTTTCTTCAGTTTTTAAAAGGGCCATAAATGACCGTCTGCCTAATCGTACGTCCAGTAATCCCTCATATTACAGGCTTTACTGTTTGAAACTGATGGTTTGCATGTAATTACTTCTACAGCTTGTACTTTTTCAAAGTACAAAGCAAACTACTTTCCAGAAGCAGACTGATGAATTATTTTAGGCATATTTAAAAAGGTCAATGACTGTGGAAAGTTTCTAATTGTTTTTGTATCAAAATGATTATATAGCACCATTTCTGATTTTGCTACAGATGACCAGGGGAAATTGTTTTTACATTTTCCTGAGGGTATTGGAATAACTGAACACAGCACTTAGGAAGAATTCCTCCTACCATTCGAAACTTGTGATCCACGTTTATAATAACCTATGTGGGGTGTTCATATTGCTGTCAAGGCCAGCATTTATTGTACATCCCTAATTTCCCTTGAAGGTGGCAGTGAGCTACTGCTTTGATCTGCTTGTTGTGTAGGTATCCCTACAGAGCTGTTGGAGTGTAAAGGAATGGCAGCATGCTTCCCAGTTGTGGTTGTATGGGACACACGGGGAACTTGTAGGTGATGGTGTTCCCATGTGCCTGGTTTCTTTGTTTTCACTGGTAGAGGTTGTGGAATCAAAACAGTCACGATAAATTCCAGCAGGTACATCTAGCAGATGGTACACAGTGTTACTGTGCATTAGTGGGTGGATGGGGGTGCATATCAAGTGAGCTTATTTCTCCCAGATGATGCGGAGCTTCTTCAGTGGTTTGGAACTGCTAATGTCTAAGTAATTGTAGTACTTCAAAGAGACAAAGAGCGCGCGGAGGGTCAGGAATCACTGGGAAATGATGGGCAAGCACACAGGTGTTCGGGATCACTGGGAAATGACAGGAAGGAGCGCGCAGAGTGTCGGGATCACTGGGAAATGACGGGGAGGAGCACACGGAGGGTCGGGATCACTGGGAAATGATGGAGGAGCGCGCAGAGTGTCGGGATCACTGGGAAATGACAGGGAGGAGCGCGCGGAGGGTCAGGATCACTGGGAAATGACAGGGAGGGGCTTGCGGAGGGTCGGGATCACTGGGAAATGACAGGGAGGGGCTTGCGGAGGGTCGGGATCACTGGGAAATGACAGGGAGGAGCACACGGAGGGTCGGGATCACTGGGAAATGACGGGGAGAAGCACACGGAGGGTCGGGATCACTGGGAAATGACAGGCACATGGAGGGCCAGGAATCACTGGGAAATGACGGGGAGGAGCGCGCGGAGGGTCGGGATCACTAGGAAATGACAGGGAGAAGTTAGTTGTGGAGTGAGAACCTTGCACAGCAAACTGATGTTGCAGCAAGGCAGACCGTGAGTGTAGCTTTTCCCTCCCCAACCCCTGAAGGAATCAGTCTGAGGAAGTGAAAATCAAAGAGGAACGTTTTGACAATGAGGTCAACTGCCCTGTACTTAAGTAACAATGGGTGTGGGGAGCGAAGGAAAAGTGTATGGTGAATTGCTATTATCCTTCAGTAGTTTTATTTCTTTTCAATATTATCTTTTTAAAGGACTGGGAGTGCAGCTGCAGCCCTGGTGCAGTAATCCTATTCCACATGGGAACTCCAGGACTCATGTCCTGCATATCCGCATCTGCAGGAAGTCTCCTCAAATGCAATATCCCAAGCTCCAGGCTTGAGAACTTGCTGCAGTGACACCAGCTGCTAGCCATTTCCATGAGCTTGGGAACTATGTGAATGGTGTATTTGTAGATGTGGTCACACCACAGCTTTTAGAGCATGCAGGAGAAGAAAGAATAGGAAATCACCAGGCAGGTAGCACAAGAGAACCCTGAAAGCATCCTGCTCTCAACTCTCCTGTTCAGTTCTGAAAGCCAATGAATGTGATGGTTGATCTTGTGAATGAGGGTATGGTTGAGGGTGTTACATTACAACTGGTTCGCCTGGTCAGGGAAGTCAGCAAGAAGACCCAAGATCAATAGTGTTAGATTTGCTGCTTAAGGCAGGTGTTTCTGTAGCTGCAGGTGCGAATCTAATGTGGTATTTTTACTCCATGGAACCAGGCTGAACGCTCTCACTGAACAGTTCATTCAGTGCACCCTGATATGGGAAAGTGAACAAGCAACTATCGTGGCCCACATCTGTACCAATTATTGGTAAAAAGATTTGGACTTCAAGTCAGAATTTAAGAAGCTGTATAGAAAATCAGCAAGCATGATCTCAAAAGCAGATAGTAAGAACTGCCGATGCTGGAGTCTGAGATAACACAGTGTGCAGCTGGAGGAACACAGCAGGCCAGGCAGCATTATTTTCTGAAGAAGGGTCCTGACCCGAAATGTCAGCTTTCCTGCACCTCTGATTCTGCCTGGCCTGCTGTGTTCCTCCAGCTCCACACTGTGTGATCTCAAAAACAGTTGTCTCTGATTTACACCCAGCAAAATGTTCAAATGACTAGAAATAGTTTGGAGCAGATGAACACATGATAGGGGAGATGATATGGGAGAGAGGGCTGTAGGTTCTTGCGACTTTAGGATTGGTTCAGAGAGATGGAACCTAGACAGGTTGCCCATAAATTAGTAATGGGCCGATTTCCTTGTGGGGCAATTTTGTTAATTTAAATTCTCCCTAATAGCACTAACTTGGCAGGGAGTAGCAACCAAGAGATAATTCTAAGAAGGAATACCAAGGAGCAAAAAAAAAAGTGCTGAATTAGGATATGTTAACATTTAGTGGGCTTTTATTGGAAAAGTAAAATATTAAAGTTTAAATTATGGTTACTGTTCATGTATATGTACGCGCAGTATGTGATAAATGAGATCAAGTAGCATATGAGGAATATAATGCTGTGGCAATAAGAGACATAGGTCAAAGAAGAGAAGGAATGGGATTACAGTAAAATTGTGATGTGTAAAATTGTAGGAGGCACATGTTAAAGAGACCTTTCAGAAAGCCCCAAGATAACCCAATTTGACCTCAACATGCTCTCTCAAAAAATAAAAAGTGGCATAATTACTTTTTTCACATTTATTATCATTTTTCAGTTTCCTCCACATCTTACAATGACCTGAACACGCACAACAAAAGCTATTGCAAAACATTGGATAGTTAGCTCTGGAAACATTCAGTAATCTCTTTTTTTTTAATGCATGGTATGCTACTTGTGGATGGGTCCACAGGACTGTCAGTGCAGTTAAACATGGTTTCCATGTTAGCTTGCAACATCTCAGAGCATCTTTACAGCCTTTGTGACTTCAGTTCAGGAAACAGGAGGGTGAACACGTGGACATCGATGAAAGTTTTCAGGGTCTTCAGTTTCTACTGTTTGGTACATTTTGCCCACTTCCCGATTCACACCTCAAAAATGCTGAATGTGCTCCAGGCGGCTTTGTTGGCCTTGTAGTGTGTGCGTAGTGTCTTGACATTTCACAAAGCCTCGTGGCTTTTTGGACTTGCCTATGACAAGAAAGAGCAGCTTTTAGTGGCAGTGCAGACCACAGGCAATGACTTGTTTCTTGTTTCACTCCCCACAATTAGACGTTTTGGTTTGAATGTTAAACAGTGATCTGGTAAAAAGATAGCCTGGCTTCATCTCTGTTAGACATGAATGGTGGGTGCCTGTTGAAATGTGTGAAGAGCAGCCATCGCTCAAGACTTTCCAGTGATTTTCTGCACTAGCGAGTCCTAAATTCCCCCTCGTCCTATGACAAGCATGCATGAATTTGGTTAATCCACAGTTAGTCTGGTTCTTTACTTCACAGGTACCTTTTTGGAACAAAGAACAGTACAGCACAGAAACAGGCCATTTGGCCCACCAAGACTGTGCTGACACATGCTTTTCTAAACCAAAAGCCTTTCGCCTGTATGCTACCCGTACCCCTCTAGTCCCTGCCTATTCATGTGTTTGTCATGGTGCCTCTTAAATGTTGCTCTTGTATCCGCATTCAGCGCCTCCTCTGGCAGTACATTCCAGGCACTCGCCACTCTGAGTTTTTTAAAAAACCTGCCTTTCACATCTCCTTTAACTTTAACCCAAGTCCCCGAGTAATTGATGTTCCTTTCTCGCCAGATTTCTTGTCTGGCTGACACAAATACTAACAGCTTTGCCATAGCTGGATTTTCCATTGATCTGAATTTGACTTGTAGCAATTTTCCTGTAAATATTCCTGGGTACAAAGTGAATAAGGAGGGAGGCATTAGCGATTTCGGCAGATTATTGTAGTGCTGGAGAGTGAGAGGTGCAGAACCTTGGCTAAAGCCAAGAAGAAGGGTATAGGTGCAATTGCTTATTCATAGGAACTAGTGGGGGATATGATGAGGAATAAATTAGTGAAACAATTATAGTTATAATGGGGGAATTTATCTTGGTTGATATTTGGATAATTAGTGTGAAGGGCAGGAGAGCGCTGAAGTGAATTTTCTACTGAGTCTGTTTCTGTCCAAAGAGAAATGAGGCAGGCTGGACCATGTCATTCTGAAGAATGATGTGGGTCAAGTGTTATTAAGGAAACATTTAAGAAATCTGATCACAACGTTTAAGCTGGATATGGAAAAATGACAAGAAACTATACAGAATGAGAATTATCAACTAGGGAAATGCCAACTTTAGTGAATCTGGGCCAGATAAATTGAAATTAAAGATTTAGCAGGCAACATTATAACAGAAAAATGGGCTGACTTTTTAAGAAGAGAGAGTTTGAGTATAGTCAAGATATCTCCACTAAGGTGAAAAGTAGCGAAAACACATCCAAAGTTTTGCTGGATGATGAAAATAGAAATTGAGATGAATCAGAAACGATGGTGCTTCTGACAGATATCTGATGGGAGAATATGGTTAAGAACCAATCACTATATGGAAAATTTGAGAAGGCAAGTGAAGAAGCAAATGAGAACAGCAAGGACGGGAAGAGGAGACGAGCAGCTTATATATGCAATGAATCCAAAAAAAAAATGTGGTAAGAGGAGCAGGGTGTCTAATTAGGGCCGGAAGGAGATTTGTGCGTGGAGGCAGGAGGCATGGCTGAGTTGCAAAATGAATACTTTACATCTACCTTTACCAAGGAAGGTAAAGCTTCCCAGGTCATGGCGTAGAGAAGCTAGATCAGACACTGAAGTGTTTAAAATTTGGACAGGCTTCTGTTTGAGCATTTGGGTTGGAATGGAATGCAATGCATCCAAACATATGGAGGGAAGTGAGGGAGAAAATGGTCATAACTTTTTTCTTTTTCCTCTCCTTCATTTGTTCATGCTGTTTCCTATGGTCTCTGTTGTTTTCGCATTCTGTCTAAATGCATCGATTTAGTGACAAAGAAAATCTTTTTCATGCAACAAATGGTTGGGATTTGCAGTGCACTGCGTAAAAGTGTGGTGGAAGAAGGGCTGTTGAGACTTTTGAGGGAGAAGTGTATAATTGTCTGAATTTGTAGGGCTTCTGGGGAAGATGAAGGGGAATGGCACTGAAGCAATTGCTCCTCTAGAGAGCCACCAGAGACCCAGCATAGACACAGCTGACTGGCCTCTTGTGTTGTAATCATTCGATAATTCTATGGTTTGTTTGCATATATTGGAAGGGTACTCTTGATCTGTATCCAAAATTTTGAGCAAATCATAAAATTAGATAGTAATCCTATCCTATTTGCTTTCAGATTTACATCAAAAAAAAACATTTGAGTTACTATGTTTAGAGAACAAAAATTCTACTGAAGTATGACTGATGTCAGCTAGCTTGGATCAAGGATTGATCAAGTCATGCACAGTTAACATGAGAAATTTGTCTAGACTGATCTGAAAATAAAATGTACTAAGCCCCATGGATTTAAGAAATAAAATGTTTTCCACATGCCAGCAAAGCAGTGCACAATTTTCTCTCCAATTGCTGTTGTCTGTCTGAGTTCTTGGTGGGAGAACATTCACCCATGGATTTACGGAGGAGTGAATTGAATCTGTAGATGTGGGACAAAAATCAGCAAGAACATCATGTCAATTAAACTTAGAGTCATAGAGATGTACAGCACTGAAACAGACCCTTCGGTCCAACTCGTCCATGCTGACCAGATATCCTAAATAAATCTAGTCCCATTTGCCAGCATTTGGCCCATATCCCTCCAAACCCTTCCTATTCATGTACCTATCCAGATGCCTTTTAAATGTTGTAATTGTACCAGCCTCCGCCACTTCCTCTGCCAGCTCATTCCATACATGCACCACCCTCTGAATGGAAAAAATTGCCCCTAATGTCCGTTTTAAATCTTTCCTCTGCCCTCCAGTTTTGGACTTCCCCACCCTGGGGAAGACCTTGTCTATTTACCCTATGCACTCCCCACATGATTTTATAAACTTGTCTAAGGTCACACTCTCAGCCTCCGACGTTCCAGGGAAAATAGCCTCAGCCTATTCAACTTCTCCCGATAGCTCAAACCCTCCAACCCTGGCAACATCCTTGTAAACCTTTTCTGAACCCTTTCAAGTTTCACAACATCCTTCCTACAGCAGGGAGACCAGAATTTGATCAAATACCTTTTCCTATGGCATGATGGTATCTAGAGATACAAAATGTTGTTGCTGTAACTCATGATGTAAGAACTGTAATACTGGAGAATCTTTGTGAAAATTCAACCTCCATAAAAAAACACACCATATAACTAGTGAGGAAGACCAATGAGCAGGGCATAGTATCAGAGATAAAAGGTACTGCAGATGCTGGAGAATCTGAGATAACAAGGTGTGGAGCTGGATGAACACAGCAGGCCAAGCAGCATCATCGGAGCAGGGCATAGTGTTCATCTTGGAGCTATTTATTCTCAAAGGATCATCCAGAAGTCCCTAGTTTACTTGTTTTAATATATCAAATTAAACTTGCTAGAATATGACTGATGCTCCAAGACAGCAATTGTTGCAAATGACAGTTCTATTCCATGTTAATACTACAGACTGAACATTTGCTTTTTTTTGGTCTGTAATATCTGTTGTGCAGTCGTTCAAGATTTGCTGGGAGTTATGAAGCGAGCGGAGTTTGTTTGAATTCTTTGTGCTGTGGGAGTGTAATTGTGCTGTGGAAAATTAAACAGTCAAATGCTGTAGCAACTTGCATATTCTGAATGCTGGAACTTCTAATGAACTAGTGCCTCCAAGTGAGAATATAATTGCTGCTTTGCAGAACTAAGCCCACGAGGAGCAAGTTTGCATAATTTTATCATTACGTACCTTTTTTAGGAATGATTAACCTAATTTATTGAAAACAAACTGCTGAAGCTGTACTGATAAATGTATTGCTTTCAGATTGATTATGCTCAATACATTTTTTTACCCTCATTATCCTGTTCTGAATTTCAACGTGACTAATGCTCTGCTTATACAAAACACAAGTTTGTACTGTGTGGGCATCACTTTTAATTATCACTGAGCTTCAAGTCAGAAAAGTCACATTACTGCTAATGTCAAATTCCAGTTAGTTTTTTGTAATTGAGTTTTCGACAATAAAGCAGCTGTTGATCCATTCAGATACCTCGTGAATCAGTTTTTATTTCAGACTTCCTTAGATGTTGTATTTGATCCCATATCATTTTGTTCATTACATGGAACCTTTATCAGGCATCCTCTAATCATGAAGAAAATCTTGAGCAGTAAACAAAATACAGAAGAAGTAGTATTTATGCAGTTTGCTTGCCTAGATCCATAATTATTTTGCTTACATTTCTTGCCAGCCTTGATACTAATTATCGCATGTCTAGTTTCCAATCTGTTTCCATTGCTAGAGTAATCAGAGGCAAAACTCTTATTTCAATAACTTTTTATCTTCAATTATATCCCAGTTTACCTGCCCACAAGACAATGTCTACTGATTTTATTTTTCTTTTTGCCAAGAATCGTCTGGCAGTTGATCTTTCCCTGACACAAATGGACCTTTTAAAATTCAGCAACTTTTGAACAAGGGACAGCTGCATAACTGGAAAGAACAACTTTTTTTTTACACCACTGACAGTTTTTCTGACTTCTTAATTGTCTTTGTAGTTTTTCTGGAGAGAATTTGCAATTTACACCCTTGCCATTCTCACATTTTTAGAATGCAAACAAAAATATACTTTTTTATAATGGTTTTGAGCATAGGGATGCGAGAGGCAAAAAATAGCTGGAACTCTGACGTGATCTGAATTTTCCAAAAGAACAAACTGGACTGTTCCTGCTAAACTCTGATTTTCTGCAACACACTTCAAGCTTGGTTACAATCTTAATCTCAGTTCGTAGATTAATTGTTGATCAATCCGATTTCAAAAAATATGATTTTTCCTAATTTCTGCAGAAATTTCTCCATAACCAAGAGATAAACAGAACCCTGTCCTTCTGACCCTAGTTCACCATTTCATTTGTTTCAAAGGAAAGCATTTACAAAGTATTCTAGGTTTGTACAAAAAAACTAACAATTTATTTAGCCCCTGTTTGAAGCACCGAATATCACAAAACACTTTACAAGCAATTTAAATGTTCGTAACGTGTAGTGACTGTTGTAATGGATGAACTTCTAAAATTCCAGACTTTATCTAAAAAAAGTTCCTGCCTCCTTTTTCCATTTTAAATGTTTGATAATATACTTGATAATATCAGCTGTAAACCAGTCTAACTTGTCAATTTCTAATGAACTTCTGAGTCCGCTGTACCAAGTGTCTATATCTATTCCCTTGTGCTACCTAATTAACAAACTGTTCACCTATGCAATCCTTTGAGTTTCTTCCGTCGTACAATTCCTCTTCCCTCCTTTTTGATGTGAAGGCACAAATAAAGATTGCTCATAGTAATCAATCTTATTATCTGCCTGGTTTGTAGTAAACTTGGCAGTGAATAAAGTTCAGTTTCTTGATGCAGCATGGATATTGCCTTTCTCAAGCCCTTACGTTCAGAGAAATTGATTTGGTGACCAAACAATTCCAGGTCATTCCTTCCTTTGTATCCTGTTGCTTGATAGCATCAACATCCATTTAGTTATAGGTATGCAGTTTGTTGCAACACAGGGATAGCAAACCAAGCTAGCTTCACTATCACTAGATTCACAATATTCAATTTAAAAGATTCATTGACCCTAAACATTGCTTAATTGTTTCTGACCATACCTACAAGTAACAAATCTTGGACACCGGCTTTATAATGTAAACAAAAAATTAACAATTTATTAAAATATTATAAGATTATTATCACTTTAGCAGAATACAGATGAACAGCAAAGCAGTTTATTTAGCATCTATAGTTTTGGCTTAATTTCTTTGATCATAAAACACCCAATCTGACACAGACAGAACACTGTTAAGGGATTAACTATAAAAAGAATATAAAAGAAACGTAATTTGCCAGTTTGATAACTATTTCAATGATGAATACCAGGTCTTTATGAAATCATTGGATGATGGATTATATCATAGGCATTAGGATTGTATATGTCGCATTCTGAAGTTCCCAGTCAATGCAGATTGCACATCTCAGGAGAGTTTTTTATCTTATGTCTTACAGACTGTGTGGTTCTTTACTCAGAACTTTCAACAAGTTGATAACAGGAAAATAAGAAAGCAACGCCAAAACTAGCTTCCCAGTCTGGTGGCTTCCAAAGCCTATCACAGCCAGTTCACCTTTTGGTTTCTGTTCCTTTTTCAATATTCTCTGTGGTTGGCTGGCCTGAACTAGTCTGCCTTTGACTAATTCAACATTTGACCAGTTTTCAGTCCCTGTGTATAACAACAACGCTATGCTGAGCCATCAGCAGTGTTCTTAGAGCAGTAACCTACATTATCTTTCCAGGCTAGTTCTGAACTGCAAGCTTCAGTCTTTTGTTCTCTCGTCTTTTCAAATCGAGCTGTTGTTCGAAGGCTATTCTCAACTGCAGCTCTGTTCCAGGTGAAAAGTGAGAGAGATAAAAGAAAAATAGTGATAGTCTCAACAACTTGCTCAATATTCCTCTTAGAAATAACCACTGGCTTTTTTTAATAATGCAAACCACATCCTCTCAATGGTGAAAAAGCAGCGATCAATCTTAACGGACTATATCAGAACTAATTATCTTCTGTTTCTAGCAAGTGTATTTCCTTGCTGTTTCCCATTACCATTTCACCAGTTTTCCAAACCTCGCAATTTTTTTTTTAAACTTCTCTCTGGGTGCTCAAAACTGATTTTTTTTATAGAAGTAAAGTAGGGAAGGACTTTCTGAAAAACCTCAACCAATAAGACCATAACAAAATGCACAGGAGTAGGTGGTTTCCACCGTCAAGCTATTCAAAAGGCTCCAGACTGATCTGATATTCCTCATATCCACTTTCCTGGAAACCCCGGATTCTTCTGCTGATCAACAAGCTATCTCATCCTTGAATGTACACATGGACTCTGCCCCCATAGCTGTCAGTGGCAAGGTGTTCCAGAGACACTCAACCCTCCAAGGGAAGAAATTCTTCCTCATCTCAGTCTTAAATTGACACTATATTCTGAGACTATGCCCTCTGATCCTAGAATTTCTTTTTCTTTATTCATTCATTCACGCAATGAGGGCGTCACTGGCTAGGCAGCATTTATTGCCCATCCCTAATTGCCCAGAGGGCAGTTAAGAGTCAACCATATTGCTGTGGGTCTGAAGTCGCATGTAGGCCAGACCAGGTAAGGATGGCAGTTTCCTTCCCTAAAGGGCATTAGTGAGCCAGATGGGTTTTTACCCACAATCAACAATGGATTCATGGTCATCATTAGACTCTTAATTCCAGGTATTTATTGAATTCAGATTCCACCATCTGCCATGGTGGGATTTGAACCTGGGGTCCCAGAACACTATCTGGGTCTCTGGATTAACAGTCCAGCGATAATACCACTTGGCCATTACCTCCCCAACAAGGAGAAGTATCCACTCAGCATTTACGCTGTCATGCCCCTTAAGAATCCTGAATGTTTCAATGGTAGGGGAGGACAAAGTACTCAGCATTTCCATTAGGTGCAGCAATCAGAAAATTACTGGACCCGAAATGTTAACTCTGATTTTTTTCTTCACAGGTGCAGCCAGGCCTGCTGAGCTTGTCTAGCAACTTCTGTTTTTGTTCAGCACTGATCTGACCTTGGTTTCAAATCCACTTTGCCTACATATTCTCACAACACTTGATTCCTCCTGTGGTTCAAGAAACTATTTAACTTGGTCTTAAATATATTAAAATGACCCAGTGTCCAAAGTGCTCTGGTGTAGAATTCCAAAGGTTAACAATACTCAGCATTTTCTCTGCATTTTCGTGTTTACTGCGACCCTTATTGTGGTGCTGTTTGTCCCCTTGTTCTAACATCCTCTCAGCAGCTATCCCATCAAGTCTACTCAGGATCTTTATATGTTTCAATAAGTTCATCACCTCCTAAACTCTAGTGGGTACAGGCTCAAACTGTTCAATCTTTCTTCAGATTAGCTACAACCTGTTCTAACTTATCAATTTCTAACAAGAACTGGAGTCCGTTGCAAAATGCCTGTTCCGTTCATCTTGTCTTGTGTTAGCCATGTATCCAAATCTTCTATCATTTGAGTTTCTTCCATTGTGCTTAATGTTCCTATTCCTTTAGTGAACTTTTTTGAACTACCTCAGTGCAAAGTCTTTTAAAACAAGATGATCAGAATGATGAACTGTATTTTAGGTGGTGTCTTGATGTCCTGTCAAGTGAGAGCAAGACTTCATGGCACTTATATTCCATTCCCCTTGGAATAAAGGCTAACCTTCCATTTGCTTTCCTAATTACTTGCTGTTCCAGCAATCCAGCTTTGAATCAGGTGGAGGATTTCAGGACGAGGTGGCACATTTTAAGGTGAGAGGAGAGATATTTTAAAGAAAAACACGGGGGCAATTTTTTTATACAGAGGGTGGTTCACGTGTGGAATGAACTACTTGAAGGGGTGAATGTGGGTACAATTACATTCAAATGACATTTGGATAACTATGTGAATTGAAATACTGAATAATTTATTGTCATGTATATTCAATGTAAAAATATAGTGAAAAGTGTGTACCTTAGCCGTACATACATTGCGCCATTGACATTAACTTAGAATAAAACAAAATAAGAAAAAAAACTTAAGAAGAGAGTCCAACTTTGCAGTCCTGCTTCAGGCTTTCCAGCTCCCATCAGTAGGTAGGTAAAAGGGGTGGGAGGGGGGTTAGAATTACGACAGGGAGGGAGAAGACGGGAGAAAAAGGAAAGGAAGGACAAAGAAAGAGAGAGAAAGAGAACTAGCGAGTGGGGTGGAGCTCTGAACGGAGTGACTTACCGAGGAAAGGTTTGGAGGCATATGGGCCAGGAGCAGGCAGGTGGGACTAGTTTAGTTTGGGATTATGGTCAGCATGGATTGGTTGGACCAAAGGGTCCATTTCTGTGCTCTGTGACTCTACATATAAGAGCACTGATCCTTCTTTCCTGTGACACTCTGTTGCTTCTCCACCTAAATAATAATCTGCTTTTTCTATTTTTTTCTACCAAATTGGATAACTTAATTTTCTCACTAAATTCTAAAATGCCAATATTTTGCCCATTGCCTTAATCTATTTCTACCCCTTTACTAACTCTTTGGATCACCCTCTCACTCACTTTCCCAACTATCCCAGGTTAGCAAGTTAGATTATTCGTAATTTTAGACATAATTTTACCTGTATTTAATGGTTGGTTTTATTAAATCTCCACTGCTTCTGTGTCACTTTGCCTGTGGTACGTCTTGCAGATGTAACTTTGAACTGAGATCCTGTCTGCCCCCTTGATGGACGGCAAGAGATTCCATTATACCGTTTGGAGGGGAGCTGGGAGTCCTCCTGGTATCCTGTCCAGTATCTCCGATGTTGGGTTAAGATGCCTTTTGCGTCTACTGTGCTGTCACATAGTCAACTTAAAGATTACCATTGCAATCTTAATTCAGCTATGGTATACAGTATAAGACTCACCAAATACATGGGAAAAAGGAGTAGGCCATTCAGCCCTTCTAACTTGCTATAATGTTAAATAAATAGCTGAAAATCTACTTCAACTCAATTTTATGCACAATCCTTACTCTTTAAATTCCATTCCTACCAAAATATCTATGACCTCTACATCGAGTATATTTAACAACTGAGCATCCATAGTTGTCTGGGGGATAGAGAACTTAAAGTTAATGTCCTTTTGAGTGAAGACTTTTTTTCCACATCTCTAAATGGCTGACTCCTCAACCTGAGACTCAACCCGGTTTTGATTCCTCAAATTGTCTTGGCATCGGTCCTGTCAAGCTGCATAGGATTACAGTGTTCCTTTCCCAGAGTGAAATTGCCTGTCTTAAACTTTTAAATTGTTTTGATCAAAGCTAAATACCTCCTTCAGGTGACTACATGGAATTTGCACATTTTCTCCGTGTCTGCAAGGTTTCCTCTGGATGTAGTCCACAGATGTGCAGGTTAGGTGGATTGGCCATGCTAAATTTCCTAGTAGTGCCGGGGATGTGTAGACTAGGTAGGTTAGCTGTGGTAATTGTGGAACTATGGGGAATCAGATGGGCTGAATGGCCTCTATCTGCACTGTAGAGATTCTATGATTCTAAATCTTTACAATTGCAATGCTGAAATCTATGATTTTGGTGATGCTTGGCTTTCAGATAGGTTTAATAACTTCATTCTGATTCCTTTAAATTTCCTTTTACATTTTTGAGTTTATACATCTAAAAACAGTGAATGTTCAGTTCTACCTGAAACTTGGGAGGACTGTGAATTTTAATGAATTCCACACCGCTCCCAATAATTTCACAAAGATCTACAGGAGTTCCCTCAAATGGGTTAAATACAACTTTTCTTGGGATTTTTGGACAAATATTCATTGCAGCCTGAACCTTTCCAACCCATTTTGTCTGGTGGAATCCGTTGGATTTTGCTCAGTGACAGATTAGAAGAATCTGAAATTTTTATTTCAACAGAGCATTTGTCTACATACCATAGAGCACTGAGGATCACACGCCATGTCAAACTCGGAACTTTGTTGAACTTCGTGCCAGTACTCTCTCTATTCTATAACATCACAACTTGCAATTCACTGGAGCAATCAGAAAATAATCTGACAGTTACATGAGAAATCAGGGTCAATTTTTAGAGAGAGCAATCTTTAAAGAACATTTGAAGTGAGATGGGAGTAGTTTAGAGAGGCAGTTTCAGAGCTTGCTACTAATGGAGCAAAGAAAACTGAAGATGTGCAACAGAATAGAATTGGAGCATGCTGAAATCTTGGATGGTTGTGGATCTGGAGGATATTTGAAATGGGAAGGATGAATCGATAAAGATTCTCTTCATGGTGATTGAGAGGACATGGGGTTGCAAGTTCTGCTTGGGAAAATATACCAAGGTATGTTTCTGCCTCATGGTCAGCGAGAGGGATGAAGTCTACAGTGGAGATGCTTTCACTCGGGGATTAGATCACAATTAGGGATCTTAAGCGGAAGAACATCACAAATAAATGTAGTAAGATATTCATGAAAAAGAATCTCCATGTAGAGAATTGTTAGAATATGGGACTCGTACACTGTGTAGTTAAGGCAAAGATCAGAGGTATTTGTTGGGACACTTGACAATCACAAGGGAGAATGGAATACAACGTTGTAGTGATATCGCTGGAGGAAGGTCATGAAGCATGAGCAGTGGAGTGTTCCTGTTGTGCTGAATGGTCTGGTTTTGAATTTTAACCAATTTCTTAGTAATGTTAGATTGTTTTCATCCAGTGATGCTCAAATTTCCTCTGTTTACTGATGCAGAATGCACATATGATCCCAAGGAATTAAAGCATGAGATTTTGGACACATTGAAATTGTCCACCAGTACCAACCTGTAACTGTTCAGTGCAGTGTTGAAGTCCCACTTCAGAATGCAGCTGTTTCCAAAGTTAAAATAATTCAAATATGAGGGTTTACTGTCAAAGTACAGAAAATGGAGAAGTGATATTGATTTCCATTGCTTCACTGCCCATGCAGTCACTGATGGTCACGATGGGGAGAAAAAGAAAAACCCAATGGCTGCTTTCCCCCAATGACAAATGGTTTGTTGATCTTCATTGTCACATTTGAGATGCACTTCTGGTTGTTAAAGCATGACCTTGTATGTCATTTTCAAGCTTTGATGTGGCACTCATGTTGGCCTGGGGTGGACAAAGCCAGAACTCAAAGGACACCAGGTTATAGTCCAACACTTTATTTGAAGACACACAAGCTTTCTGAATGCTACAGAGATGAAGTGACTTCACCTGACAAAGGAGCAGTGCTCCGAAAGCTTGCAATTTCAAATAAACCTGTTGGACTATCACCTGGCGTCAGAGTTCTGACTATTTCCACGCTTGACCAATCTAATACGTTCTGAAAAGCAGAATACCGCAGATGCTGAAAATTTGAAATCAACACAAGAAATGGTGGAAAATAACTCTGGTTAGGTAGCATCGAGGGAAGTGTAAATGACACAATTCCTTCCTCCGGGGCAAGAGGGAATAATAATGAGGAAAAAGTAACAGGTGCGCTGGGAGTAGATGTGTTTCTGAATGATAGTTTTCCTTTTTTTTAAAAAAATGGCCTGAAATAAGCTACGAAATGTAAACAAAATAGGGCAGTAGTTAAATGGCTACAATTGTTGAGCTCCATATGGAGTCCAAAAGACTGTGAAATGCTTAGTTGAAAGATGAGATATTCTTCCTGGAGTATATAGTGAACCTCCATGTTCCAATCCTCCATATTTTAGCAAATCTTTTTGTTTACAAAACAAAGTTGCTGGAAAATCTCAGCAGGTCTGACAGCATCTGTGAAGTTAAAAACAGAGCTAATCTTTCGGGTCCGGTGACCCTTCCTCAGAACACCGGACCCGAAACGTTAACTCTGTTTTCTCCTTCACAGATGCTGCCAGACCTGCAGAGCTTTTCCAGCAACTTTGTTTTTGTTCCAGATTTACAGCATCTGCAGTTCTTTTGTTTTTTAATCTTTTTGTTCAATTTGGTTCATTCCTCACCAACCCAACCCCCACCCACCAGCCCCCCCTTGCCCAAAATGCTTGAAGTGATGAGGACTGTGGCAGATGTTGTGTAAGGTAATGGTAATGAAAGAGTTAATGCTGAAGGTTGTATTAGTTTCTGTCCAATCTGATTGTGTTGTAGGGACAGGTAGGGAAAGACAGAACATCTTGATCTAGAATGGGACAGACCTGTTATCCAAGGTCTCCCAATTGCTATGGTAGCAATGAGGACCATGTCAGTGTAACGTGTACCTCATTGCTGGTGTGCAATAAATTACATCTTGTTTCTAACAGCAGCTTCTCGTTAAATATGTTCTGAAGAGGGGTCACTCGATCCAAAACATTAACTCTAATTTCTTTGCACAGATGCTGCCAGACCTGCTGAGCTTTTCCAGCAATCCGTTATTCTTGTTTCTCATTAGACTACCTCATGTTTTTCCTTTTACTGCTTTAGACCAAATAGATCCTGTAGATCAGTCAGAAATCACATTGGTGCTGGTTGGCATCGTATGTTTATACAACAGTGAGAAAGATCAAATAATTGAGTGGATTCGCCCCAGAGAGATATTTGACCCCTTCCAGTCACCTCAGCAATTAAGTTCTGGGTGAGAAGGTCCGCTGGTGATTTTGACAACTCGGCACCAATTAAGACCCGTAAATGGTCAATTACTGGCCACCTAAGAGCCTTAACCTGCCACTGTCCTTGTACTTGCCCTTCCAGCAGGCAAGAAAAAAATGGCAGCTTTCCCAACAGGCAAACTAGAGTGACCTGCCTTTCACCAGCTGCAGTCGAGAGGTGTGGGAGCTGAAGGAAGATGAGTAACACCTGAAAGCCACTGACATGCCCTTGCCTTTGATCTCCACAAGCCAAAAAAATCAACTCTTAATTGCTTGATGATCCAGCATTTTATGGTTGCCCAGACTAGGCAGGGCAGCACACTCCTCTGCTCCCTGTAGCTTCCAGCTTCTGGTTCACTGGCAACTTCAGGCAGGGCAGGAGGTCAGTGTCAGGGCTCCTGACCAGGCGAGAAATTTCCTGGATAGCACGTAAGTACCTGCTTGATACAACGAACCTTCTCACTACTGAGGATGGGGAGTTAACTGCCCTTGAAGATGCCTGCCCCAACTCTTACTGCTGAGAACGCTATACCCTGGTGGGCCTCATTATCAATCCCTTTGGGCCTAATGGACTGTATTTTGTCATTCTCTCATGTGCTGTCTCTCTCGCGTGCATGCGTTCTCTTTGCTATTTCTCTCTCCTGTTTTCCATGTCACACATGCCCTTGCTCAAAACTTATTACTTCACTACCGTTTCCCCAGTTCTGATGAAAGGTGACGTCCGTGGAACCTAACTCTGTCCTTTTCTCTGCACAGATGCTGTCTGGAGTTATTTTCCAGCATTTCAGTTTTTTAATTCTAATACTTTTTGGGCTAAATTTGCATCCTTGATAATATGTGGCTCATTCAAGATTCCACTGTATATATCTTGACCCCAGCCCCCCAAATTAAAATTCTTATTCTTCTGTTTTAAATTCCTTAATGATACCACTTGTCCCCTCTCTGTACAAACTGCAGACCCATCACCCTCCTTCCTCAACTCTGCATTCATTTCATTAGTTGACATTTTTATTTTCAGTTTTCAAGGGCCCACGTTAGAATTTGCTTTCTAAAATTGTTTTATTCTTTCCAGTTTTCCTGTCTTCTTGAACACCCTAGTGGAAATCGGACCAGGCTTTTGCGATCCCTTCTGACATTTGCTGCTTTGACCTTAGATCCATATTCCAATTTCAGTTGTGCCTGTGTAACGTTTCTGTAGACATTTTCTAATGTTAAAGTTGGTGCATAAATACAAGCTGTTATTTATATAGCCCTTAGGTTTACTTCCGTTTCAAAATATCTCACCCTTTCTGCCATAAATAATGAAACTTTGTGTGCTACCACACATTGTTACTCAAACCCATTAACCCACTTTGGAGGATTTCTGCTATAGTACGTATCTTGGTGTAAAATTACACTTTAAACACCTAGCATTTTATGCTTTTGCCACTGGAGACTAACTATTAAATTTACAACAATGGACGTATTTCATCCGAATTTTGAATATGATCAGGATTGCGGCAATTAAGATCCTTGTGCCTAATTCAAGAACGTAACTTTCTGTTTTGAACAGGAAATTGTGCAGAACTTGGCAATGAGTATGATTAGGTGTTGAATTGCCTGTCTGTGTTTGAGTCACACACAACTCCTCGCTGAAATGGTTAAGTGAAAAAAAAATTCTCCTACCCGATCGCTTGTCCAATCACCTCTCCACCCAGCCCTGATCTGATGCACCTTCTGTATGTCTTTCTTAAACTCAGTGACAAAATCAGAAGAGCTAAGCATTTTCGATCAGTTGTAGTTGATTTTATGCAATGTTCAGTGTGTCCTGGAAAAGTCAATCTCAGCATATCCACGTCAGATGTACGCATTTTGTCAAATTTGAAAGTCACCGTGATGTGCCACAAAATATTGAACGAGATTGGCCTTCACCTAAAATGAGACAGTCAAGACAGTTTTGCAGTATAACCCACTGACCACTGCTACTAAATTAAAAATTAATTTAGTGTAATTAAATACAGGTACGTACAAGATAACTCCCCCATTGCTAAGTTACAATCTTAAATTAAAAATTAATTTTGTGTAATTAAAAACACATAGAAGCTCCCCCCACCAAGTTAACTTAGACTTCAATTAAAAATTAATTTTGAGTAATTCAAACCAGCATCTGACACAATGCATGTGTTATGGGAATTCAAGGCTATCACCAAACTTTAGGTCCATTATTTACATTAATGGAGGATACAGCAAAGAGTTATTCAAACTGTGGATTCTTTGCTTTCTACTTGGGGCCACTGTTTCTATCTACACTTTTTTAACGTTGTCTTGGCAGCTTGCAGAACTCTGCTCCACCGTTTGGTGAATTTTAAGATATATCAATAAATTAGTTTCTTAGAACAAAAAAAATCTGCAACAAATCTTTCCGAATTTGGTAAATCAAGCAGCTCAAAACACAACAACCTAGAAGCTTAGCAAAATATAAGTAGAGGAATTGGTGCAGACTGCAGATAGATGAGCTATTGGTGCTAATCAGTGTTTGGTACCTAGTACTGTGAGGTCAGATATTCAGGAAGAGCCGCATTTTCACATCTTAAATCAGATTCAGTGAAATATTGGTAGCACTGTTTCCTCATAACTGCGAAATACTTGTAATAATTCTAAACACAGTTAACCATGTGAACGGATCTTCACTTGATACATCTTCAATGGAGGAAGTATGAGATCCTATTCCATATAAAATAGGTCTCAGCTATTTATAATCTTTCCTGTGACTTGAATGAGGGGAATGTGTTCAAGTTTAGTTTGTTAGAATTGGAATGGTGAGGTTGCAGATAGATATTGAAAGGTTAGATGAGTGAACAAGAACATGGCAAATGGAATACAACATGCAGTGTGAGGTTATACACAGTGATACGAAAAATAGAGAAGTAGATTTATTTGAAAATGCTGGAGATCGGAATGGGTCAGACTGCGTCCATGGAGAGACAGCAAGCTAACATTTCGAATCTAGATGACTCTTCAGAGTTGAAGTGAAGGGGACGGAACTTATGCTGTAGTTTGGTAGGGGAGTGGAGGAGGAGTGGGGGTAGCGGGTGTAGGGTGCTGTTGGAGGAAAAAAATGTGAGAATGGCAGAACAGTGGCAAACAGTGTGTTTCCTGCCAGACTTGATGGGACAGACAGGGTGTAGGGGGAGAGGACATAATAACATGCTAAAAGATAGGAAAGAAAGGGTTCAAAATTTGAAAGTTGTGAACTCAATATTAAGTCCAGAAGGCTTTAAAAATTTGTTTTTGTGAATAATGGAAGAGTGAGACATATTTCTATTCATAGAGGCTTACGCGTTTGTCTGTGCTCAAATTACAACTCGAGCATACAGGAGCAGCAGGCAATTAGGAAGTCAAGTAATGTGTTTGCAAAGTGGTTGTGTATTAGGGTGGAGAAAAGTCTTAGTACAGTTACACAGGGCAGTGGTGAGGTCAACTGTAGGGTACTGTGCACAGCTGTGAGTACTTTGCCTAAGCGATGACATACTTGCCTGAAAGGGAATGCAACAAATGTTCACTGGGCTGGCCCTTGGAATGAGTGGATTGCCCTATGAATGGAGGTTAGGGTATTATTTCTAGAGTTGTAGAAGGATTAGGGGTGACCTAATTGAAATATGTAAAATTTAAAGGTCTTGACAAGGTAGATGCTGCTCAGGTATTCTAGAATGTAAGTTGTAGCGCAAGGAGTTGGCCATTTAGAACTGATATCGAAAGGAATTTCTTCACTCGAGGTTGTGAATCTTTATAATTCTCTACCCCAGTGAGTTATGGGATGCTCAGTCATTGAGTATATTCAATGCAGAGGCTGATGAAGTTGATTAAGTGATATGGCAATAATTTGGGCAGGTGGAGTTGTTTTTGGGTCAGCCATGATCTTGTTGGAAGGGGTGTTCAAACTCTAAGGGCCAAAAAACCTATTCAGTTCATATTTCTATTGTTTTAATGTAATCTGAGCTGGTTAGCTATGATGGAAGCCTAAAGATGTTTTGGAACAATAGTTTTGTTGAGGGTCATAAATGATGTAAGGAAGGGATAGGTGCTTCTAGGACCATGATGACGTATTGGATTCACTGTTTCAGAACAATTGGAGAATCAATTTTGTGTGTACAATGGAAGGTTCTTAATTTCATGATAACTTCCCACCTATTACCTCTTCTCAAAGGTATTCCCTTTTTCCTATGAAGACTTTAAGAAACTTGCTTTTCTCCTTGATTAACCTGTCTCCCATTCTTCTCACGCAACCCACCATCAAACTATTTATTCTTCTAAAGCCCAAATATGTCCAAGATTGCAATAATATTTCCACTCCTTAGAACAGAGGATTTGAATTACACTATTTGACACCTTCAATCTGCTCCAATATTCAATAAGATCTAGGCTGATCTGAACTCTACATTCTTGCTTGTCCTCATAATCCTTGACTCCCCTATAAC
Source organism: Ginglymostoma cirratum (assembly GCA_024137785.1). Classification (NCBI taxonomy): domain Eukaryota; kingdom Metazoa; phylum Chordata; class Chondrichthyes; order Orectolobiformes; family Ginglymostomatidae; genus Ginglymostoma; species Ginglymostoma cirratum. The sequence goes on from JAHRHZ010000024.1 coordinate 1,754,512, forward strand.
TTAGGAATCTGTCTAGATCAGCCTTGGAAAATGTTCCTTGACAGAGGCTCCTCCACTCTCTGGAGTAGAGCATTCCAAAGATTTGTGACTCTCAGATAGAACTAATTTCTTTTCCTTGCTTAAATAAGCTTTTCCATTCTGAAACTCTGGGCCATTGTTCTAGATTTCCCATTCTGAAGAAGGGTAACTGGACCTGAGTTGTTAAGTCCACTTGCTTTCTCTCCACAGATGCTACCAGACCTGCGTCCATGGTTCTTGATTTTCTTTTTCTAAATTTCCACTGTGGGGAAACATTCCCATAGCATCTATCCTGTCACATCTTTCCTCTTGGAAACAGCTCCCTGAATCTTGTCTGAATTGTCTTAAATGTATCCCTCCTTAAGCACTAGACTCTACACAGTACTCTAGATGTGGTCTCACCATCGCTGTATGCTTTTCTTCCTGCTAAATTGCAAGAACCTCACATTTTCCCATATTTTATTGCATCTACCAAACTTTTACTCACCCTCTTGACTGATCTATACAGACTGTATCTTCACAAATTATTTCCCAATATCTTTGAAGCCAGATTTGCTCATGATGCAGTCCCCTTGATTTGTTTCTTTCCAGCCATCACTATTGATTGCAAACAGTTGAGGCTGCAGCACCGATACTGGTGGCACCTTGATTGTACTCCAAGCTGTAAATGACCCCTTTACCTTCTTCCTCTGTTTCTGCTCAGTTGATCATTTCTCGATCCATTTCAGTGTATTACTTCTAAAAGCATGAGCTCTTATCTTGTCCAGTAACCTTTTGTGTGGCATTTATTGAATGCCTTTTAGAAATGCAAATATTCTACATCGACTAGTTCTCCTTTGTCTGCCCTGTTCATAACATCAACCACACAGGTTCCCTTTGATGAAATCATGTTTGCACTGTTTGATCATATAATGGATTTCTAACTGTCCTGTTACTACTTCCTTAACAATATATTCTCGAACTTTTCCCATGGACTATGTTAGACCAAGTGGCCTGTAATTTCAAGCTTTCTATCTCCTTCCTTTTCTTGAATAGAGATATTACACTGGCAGTGTCCCAGTTGGCTCAGACCTCTCTAGCATGTAGAAAATTGTCAAACATTACAACTAAGACATTAGATTATCTCGTCTGTCAGTCATTTTAAAGCACCATGATTCAGGTCATCGAGTTTAGGTGATTCATCAAACCTAACTCAATTGGTTTGCTTAGATAACAAGGTGTAGAGCTGGATGAACACAGCAGGCCAAGCAGCATCAGAGGAGCAGGAAAGCTGACGTTTCGGGCCTAGACCCTTCTTCCGAAATGGGGGAGGGGAAGGGGGTTCTGAAATAAATAGGGAGAGAGGGGGAGGCGGATAGAAGATGGATAGAGGAGAAGATAGGTGGAGAGGAGGCAGACGTCAAAGAGGCGGGGATGGAGCCAGTAAAGGTGAGTGTAGGTGGGGAGTTACGGAGGAGATAGGCCAGTCCAGGGAGGACGGATAGGTCAAGGGGGTGGGATGAGGCTAGGTAGGAGATGGGGGTGGGGCTTGAGGTGGGAGGAGGGGATAGGTGGGAGGAAGGACAGGTTTGGGGGGCAGGGACAAGCTGGGCTGGTTTTGGAATGCGGTGGGGTGAGGGGAGATTTTGAAGCTTGTGAAGTCCATATTGATACCATCGAGCTGCAGGGTTCCCAAGCGAAACATGAGGTGCTGTTCCTGCAACCTTCAGGTGGCCTCATTGTGGCACTGCAGGAGGCGCAGGATGGACATGTCGTCTGAGGAATGGGAGGGAGAGTTGAAATGGTTCGCGACTGGGAGGTGCAGTTGTTTGGTGCGAACCAAGCGTAGGTGTTCTGCAAAGCGGTCCCCAAGCCTCCGCTTGGTTTCCCCGATGTAGAGGAGGCCACAACGGGAACAGCGGATACAGCATACCGCATTAGGAGATGTGCAGGTGAACATCTGCTTGATGTGGAAAGTCTTCTTGGGGCCTGGGATGGGGATGAGGGGGGAGGTGTGGGGGCAGGTGTAGCACTTCCTGCGGTTGCAGGGAAAAGTGCCGGGTGTGGTGGGGCTGGAGGGGAGTGTGGAGCGGACAAGGGAGTCATGGAGAGAGTGGTCCCTACAGAAAGCAGATAAGGGTGGGGAGGGAAAAATGTCTTTGGTGATGGGGTCAGATTGCAGATGGTGGAATTGTCGGAGGATGATGAGTTGGATCCGGAGGTTGGTAGGGTGGTACATGAGGACGAGGAGGATTGCTTGGTTTGCTTAATGCTTTGTCTGTAGTAATAGTTTTTATAACTTTACCCCTCCCATTTTCCCACTGATTTCTTACTGGCAGATTTGATGTCCACACAGTGAAGATTAGGTAATATTAGTTCCAAGCTTTTGGCATTTCCTGTTTTACCACAACTGACAGATCAGTCTAAGCTCTGCAGTTCTGCCACACGCACCCCAAATGGTGGTGAACCAATACAACAACTTACTGGAGGAGGTTCCAAAAATATCCCCAACCTCAATGTGGGTGAGCCCAACATGTCAGTGCACCAGGTAAGGCTGAACCCTTCACAACAATGAGTGCTAAGTGAATAATCCATGTTGGCCTCCTTCATCACTTCCCAGCCTCTTAGATGCCAGCCTTCAGCTGTTCAGTTCACTCCACATGATAACAAGACAGGAACAAAGACAATGACATGGCGAAGGGTGTGGACCATGACAAAATTCCACCATTGATACTGAAGATTCGTGCTCCAGAAATATCTGTACCGTTAGCCAAACAGTTCCAGTACAGCTGCAACACTAGCCTCTACCTGATATGGAAAATTGCCAAGTTATGTCCTGTTGACAAAAAGTAGGACAAATCCAACCCAGCCAATTGCTGCTCCATCACTCTACTCTTGATCATTAGTGAAGTGATGGAAGTGTCATCAACAGTGCTTTTAAGGACCACTTGCTCAGCAATTACCTGCTCACTGCCACTCAGTTTGAGTTAGACCTGGGCCACTCAGCTTCTGAAATAATTACAGCCTTGCTCCAAAACTGGACAAAAGGCCAAACTCTGGAGTAACAGGCAAGCAGCATCATATTCTCCCCTTCCCCATCTGCATCCCAAAACCAGCCCAGCTCGTCCCCGCCTCCCTAACCTGTTCTTCCTCTCACCTACCCCCCCTCCCACCTCATGCCGCACCCTCATCTCCTATCTACTAACCTCATCCCGCCCCCTTGACCTGTCCATCCTCCCGGGACTGACCTATCTCTTCCCTACTCCTCACCTACACTCACCTTTACTGGCTCCATCCCCGCCTCTTTGACTTGTCTGTCTCCTGTCCACCTATCCTCTCCTCTATCCATCTTCTATCCGCCTCCCCTTCTCTCCCTATTTATTTCAGAACCCTCTTCCCCCTCCCCCATTTCTGATGAAGGGTCTAGGCCCGAAACGTCAAGCTTTCCTGCTCCTCTGATACTGCTTGGCCTGCTGTGATCATCCAGCTCTACATCTTGTTATCTTGGATTCTCCAGCATCTGCAGGTCCTGTTATCTCCTGGAGTAAGATGAGATTGACTGACCTTGACATTAAAATAGCGTTTGACTGATTCGGGTATGAAGGAGCCTGAGCAAAACTGGAATCGATGGGAATCGAGCAGGGGAGGGGGAGCTCTGGTCTCACACTGGCAGATAGGAAGATACTGGAGATCAATCATCTCAGCTCCAGGACATCTCCACAGGAGTTCCTCAGTTTAGTGTCCTAGGCCCAACTATCTTCAGCTGCTTCATCAATGACCTAGTGCCACCCCTCCCCATCATAAAGTTAGAAGTGGGAATGTTCGCCAATGATTGCACAATGTTCAGCTCCATTCGTGACTCCTCAGATAATGAAGCCATCCATATTCAAATGCAGCAAGACCTGGACAACATTTGGCATGGGCTGATAGGTGGCAAGAAACATTCATGACTACACAAGTGCCATGTATGGGCATCTCTACCAAGAGATAATCTATCCATCTCACCTTGATGTTTTTTTTAAACTTAGTAAGTGGATGTGCTGATTCTGAATATTAATTGCCTATCACTGGGGTGAGCATTACTTGCTCTTGAGAAAGAAATGACATTGCAGTGTCTGAATCCCTATCAATTATCACTGATCAAAAACTGAACTGGATCAGCCATTTAAATACAGTGGCTTCAAGGGCAGGTCAGAGGCTAGGACTACATCAGTACGTAACTCACCTCTGGTCTGCCTGGCGTTAGTCAGCACTCTCCACTTAAGGTGTTTGAGAAGATTTGTAGCTCGGGTTGTGATGCAGTTGTTGACTTGCTCACCAATTTAGTAAGTTTGTTCGCAAACGTTTCATCACCTTGCTAGGTAACACCATCAAGTGTGCCTCCGGTGAGGCATCGGTGTTCTGGAGCCAAACAACAACTGATTTCCCTTCCTGGATGTAACGTAACTTAAGGCCAATGGTGAGCTCCAGACCAGCATACACAGGAAGGCCACCCATACGGATCAGGTACTCAACTACAATAGCAATCATCCCAATACCCACAAACGGAGCTACACAGTTCAAGCGAGCCATGACACACTGCAGTACCCCGGAGCAAAGCCGAGGAATATTACCTTTACACCGTATTTAGAAACAACGGTTACCCAAAAAAGTGTAGCACGTTGATAACTACACAACAGGAAGGCACAAAATATCCAGACACACTAATCACCCAACCATAAATTAAGGACATATCTGAAATGACCACCAGATTACTCCGCCCCTTAGGAATCGTAGTAGATCACAAACCGACAGCCTCACTGCGACAGCTACTGATGAGAATTAAGGATCTGACAACCACAACTAACAGAACCAACGTTATTTCCAAGATACAATGCAAAGACTGCCAGAAACATTACATAGGGCAAACTGGAAGGAAGCTCGCCATCAGGATTCGTGAGCACCAACTAGCCACCAAGGGACATGACCAACTATCACTCACTTCAATACACATGGACAAAGAGGGACACCAATTCGACGGGGACAACGGAGCCATCCGAGGACAAGCCAAGGAAAGACACACACGAGAATTCCTGGAGGCCTGGCACTCAAACCGGAACTCCACTACCCAACCTGTAGAACTGGACCCCATATACCAACTGCTAAAACAAGTCCGGAAGTGATGCCACCCACCTCAACACCAAGACACGCAAGGGGGACAGAACACTGCTTCACCAGAGCCACACTGATGATGTTACCTAGCATGGTGACGAAATATTTTGTGAACAAACTTGCCAGCTCAGTGAGCAAATCAACAACCACTGTCCACTTATCTGGATGGGTGCAGCTCCAACAGCGCTCAAACTTGATGCAATCAGGAGAGAACATCCGGATTGGTTGACGCCCTGTTCACCACCTTCAACCCTGCTGCCACTGTCATTTGGTGAGGGGAGGCAGTGTACTCCATATATAAGGTGTAGTAGCTCACCAAGTCTCCTTTGACAGCACTCTGCAAACCTGTTGTGACCTCCTCACCTCGAAGGGACAATGGTACCTGCCAGTTCAAGTACACCTGTCCCAATGAAACCGCTCCCCCTATTTGCACTACATGCACTAATACCCCATAAGCCAAACCCACTTTCCCCATGTGTATTTGAGCCAAATTGAATCTTCTGATCTTATTTGCACACTCTCTCAATTTGCTTGTGGTTCGGCTGCAACAGTAATCTAGAAGTTATTATTTTTCACTGTTTTACTCTAACTCCCGGATGTGCATAATCTCTCAGCAGAATCTCCTTTTTTGACTTTGTCATTTGTACCCACATGACCTCATAAATGGATCCTTCTCCTTCCATTCTGCAGCACCGAAGATGTGGAATGGACTGTTCCCACACTGTAGGGATTCTATGATAGGTCCACTTAATGCTGGTGCAGGCGGGCAACACAATGTTTGTGATCCATTCCCTTGGCTGCAGAAAATCGGATGAGTATCCGTCCCGTGGACCATACTCCCCACCAAGCCATTTAATTCTGTCTCTCTCCCCCGCTCTTCACACTCTACCCTATTTTGAACCACGGTGCTGCCGTCAGCCCACTCATCCTTCCTACAGGCCTTGACCTTCTCCCAGGCTGCTATAAGAACCTCTTGTTGGACAAGGGCTGAGGCTATTCGAATGCAATCTTTCTGGATGCCCCATACCTGTGCTTGCTTCATGAAACAATGCCCAGGTAACTCTTCCACACTCCCCCCACCCTATTGCATCACAGGGTCTGAAGCTCAGTGTTGAGCTTATCGACTCCGAGTTGTAGTTCTTTGAGTTGTAGATGTTGAATGTCGGTATGGTTGCTGTGGATCACACTGGTATCTGCCAGCTCCTACAGGCTGCAGTTGCAGATCACCACCTGGCTGGCCATGATTATTGTATTGTATTTTATTTAGCTAATTATGTTTTCAAGTTTTGAACATCACTTAATTGTCTACTTGTGTAAAAACCTTGTTTAAAATCCAACTAACCTGCACATGTTTGGACTGTGGGAGGAAACCGGAGCAGCTGGATGAAATCCACGCAGGCATGGGGAGAATGTGCAAACTCCATGCAGACTTTAATCTAACTTGTAAGCTCAAAATATGCTGTTCCATCTTTGAGCTTCCTTTTAGCTTCCTCATCTTATTGAAATTGAGACCCATCAAAGTCCTCTTTGTCCACCAAATTAAATTTATAGCACTTCCAGGCACCTTCAATCCTCTATTTCTAATCATTTGCATAGTATTATAACTCAAAATTAGCATCAGTTGATCATAACATAACAATTTACCCAGGCTGTTTTATTGCCATCAGCATGATTTGTTTTCTACAGTTTGTACAACTCACATCTCACTGGACTGAATAATTTAAATGTTCAAAGCCGGACAGCTATTGCAGATTGTAATAGGAAATTACCTGACCAAAAAAAAAATTGTTCATGATTATTGGAATTTTTTTAAAGATTAATGTCCTCCAGCTCCACTTATTTCATGGAATTTCTGTATGCATACACAGCTTTGCACAATGGTCTCTCTTTTTAAAAAATGATGGAGGAAACTGTCAGAGAAATAGTGATGGTGCTACGATAGAAGTTGTTAAAAATATTTGAATGCAGTATTTGTATATTATTCTGAGTCACTCTGCCATGTTCAGCTGGTGGTATTTTTCCGATTGAGATTTGCATAAGGTTTTTGGAATCTCAAAATTCTTAAGCACCTTCAACGTTTGAAAATAGGATATTTCAGGTCACATGATTCACTCAGTCTAAAATTGAATGTGTAAGGGATAGATTGAGGATTAATTAAACTACTTTGGTTACATCATTGCCTAAAGCTAGATAGTGTTTCAAAAAGGAAGCAAGCCTCTTGAACTATTGCTTTCTGGCATCCTTGATTCTTCTGTTTGTGATCTTTTGTTCTTGGCTGTACTGAACTGGGCCTCATTAAAACACATAGAACATAGAACAGAACAGCACAGTACAGGCTCTTTGACCCACGATGTTGTGCCGACCTATTATCCTACTCTAAGATCAAACTAACCTGCATTTACTACATCTTACTATCATCCATGTGCATATCCAAGAGTCACTTAAATGTCCCTAATGTATCTAACTCTACTACCAATGCCGGCAGTACATTCCACGCACCCACCACTCTCTGTGTGAAGAACCTACCTCTAACATCTCCCCTATACCTTCCCCCAATCACCTTAAAATTATGTCCCCTCATGACAGTCATTTCCTCCCTGGGAAAAAGTCTCTGGCTCTCCACTGTATCTATGTCTGTCATCATCTTGTACACCTCTATCAAGTCACCTCTCATCCTTCCTTTCTCCAATGAAAAAAGCCCTCACTCCCTCAACCTTTCCTCATAAGACCTGCCGTCCAGTCCAGGCAGCATCCTGGTAAAGAGATAAAAGGTACTGCAGATGCTGGAGAATCCGAGATAACAAGCATGGGGCTGGATGAACACAGCAGGTCAAGCAGCATCATAGGAGCAGGAAAACTCCCCCTCTCTCCCTATTTATTTCAGAACCCTCTTCCCCTCCCCCATTTCTGATGAAGGGTTTAGGCCCGAAACGTCAAGTTT
>JAHRHZ010000024.1:1767600-1834377 GCA_024137785.1 Ginglymostoma cirratum
TCACACTGTAGTTTCTTAAAGTGATGTGCAAATGCAGCAAGGGTAATGTGAGAGGAAAAAAGACTTTCACCAAGTGAGTTGTTAGAATATGGAATGGGCTGCCTGAAAATGTGGTGGAGGCAGGTTCAATGACGCATTCAAGAGGGGCATTAGATAGAAATTGTTAATGGGGATATGGGGAAAAGGCAGAAGATTGGTAATCAAGTTAGTGCAAGCACAGTGTGCTGAATGGTCATCTCCTGCACTGTAATAATTCTGTGAAGTGCTTTTATAACGAAATGTGTTTTTATCTGCCTTTCTTATTGCTCAGAACCACTGAGTACAGTGTGATTGCATACTGGATGCTATGTTAAGCAATTTGAGTACTTCTGCTTTAAAAAATTGTTTTGCAAACCAGGATTTCTAGAAACTGCAGTCTGTCAAAATTATACATCTTTGTGCAAAGTAGTATGAATGGTTATTTCAGCATCAAACAGCAAAAAAATATTGACAGGAAAGTAATTGAATTCTAAAGTGTTCTGCTGCCTTAATTGAAATTTGACAGAAGGCTTAACTACATTCAGTATTGAGAGATTTCAAAAAGACATGGCTGACCTGTAAGCATAGTTAAATTTGAGGTCAGGATTTTACGCTTTAAGGATTGTGCTTGGATCCGGAATCATGTACATTAATTGAACTGGGTTTTAGACACATTGGAAACCTGTCCTTGAGCCAGAATTACGTATTTGTTTTGGTACTTGGAGTTAAATGTATTCAAAGCTGCTATAAAGCAATTTAGCACAAAGTAGGTAGGACATGACTTCTGTCATCAAATACAGACAGAAATTGCATCGTTGTAATACCACCACTGACAGTTATAAATTTGGCCCAAAAGACCTGGGCCGTAAGATGTGAATTGTTTTTGAAAGGTATGCCAAGGCCCAGATATTCCAATGGCCAGATTGTGATTGAATCAGCAAAGACTGGAGTTATACGTTGGAACCTGTGTGTAATCCACGATGCAGGAGACTCCTTGAGAATTGCCTGGGAAATTGAATTCTCCGATGGGACTATTTTTCCCTTCCACCTGCATCTGGAACATTCTGAAAGAACCCAAAAATGTCAGAGAATTTATTGATTCATTTGCACTTAAAAAATTGCCCAATAAAAAATTGAAAACATGCTCTAAGATTCGCCTTGTGTCACCACTGACTCCCCTCAACTATATCTCCCTTGATCACTTACACATCCATCCCCTACCCATGCTATGCACTTATTCACTTACCTGACAGGGATGCACTCCACCCACCCATGTGGCTCCCAATTTACTTCACACTCACCAGGCATCTGTGTTACCTCTAATATTTCCTGCCACAGCGTGGATGTCCAAGGTCCATGATTTCGGGAACTAGAAGTGAACACGTTCATATTCTGAGGAAGGGTCACCGGACCCGAAATGTTGACTCTGAATTTTTTCTTTACAGATGCTGCCGGACCTGCTGACCTTTTCTAGCAACTTCTGTTTTTGTGTCCACATTCACTTGCCTTCGTTGCTCAGACCTTTGAATATAGGAGTTGGGACGTCCTGTTGAGGTTGTACAGGACATTGGTGAGGCCTCTTCTGGACTACTGTGTCCGATTGTGGTCTCTGTTATAGGAAAGATGTTATTGAGCTGTGGAGGGTTCAGAAGAAATTTACCGAGATGTTGCCCCAATGGAGGGTTTGAGTTACAAAGAAAGGCTGGATAGGCTCAGACTTGTTTCACTGGACTGTAGGAGGTTGAGGAGTAATCTTACAAAGATTTATAAAATCATGAGGAGTATAGATAAGGTGAATGGCAAATCTTTTTGAATATCCTTTTATCATCATGTGAATGCTTTTTCCCTAGGATGGGGATTTTAAGACTAGGGGCGTATTTTGCGGTGAGAGGAGAAAGATTTTAAAAAGGACATGGGGGCAATTTTTTTTACATATTGCTTTGCGTCTGGAATGAACTTCCAGAGAAAGTAATGGATGCAGGTACAGTTACAGCGTTTAAAAGACATTTTGGGTTTCGTTTGGGATTATGTGGGATTGGGATGGGATTGGCATGGACTGGTTGGATTGAAGGGTCTGTTTCTGTGCTGTATGACTTTCTGGTGTGCACAGACCCTTTGAGCCATTCTGCAATAGGTGAGCTTAGAGAGAACTTTGACTCTAACAATTTACAGGAGGTGGTGTTCCCATATATCTGCTGCCCTTGTTCTCCTAGTTAGAAGTGGTCGTGGGTTTGGAGGGTGCTGTCTGAAGATCTTCGGTGAATTTCTGCGGTGTATCTTGTAGGTAGTAGCAGCAGTACTCACTCTTTTACTGATTCGGTGGTGGAAGGAGCAGACATTTGTGAATGTGGTGCGGATCAAGCTTGCTGCTTTGATTCTGGCTGGTGTTGAGCTTCTTGTTTTGTTGGAGCAGCACCCATTCAGGCAAATGGGGAGTATTCAGTCATACTCCTAACTTGTGCCTTGTTGATGATGGACAGACTTTGGAGAGTTACGTGCTGCAGTATTCCTAGCCTCTGACTTGCTGTGTGTAGCCACTGCATTTATATATGGTAACCCCCCAGGATGTTGATAGTGGCGGATTCAGTGACAGTAACACCATTGAATGTCAAGGGGCGGTGATTAGATTATCCCTTATTGGAGATGGTCATTGCCTGGCATTTATGTGGTGCAAATTGTTTGGAGCGTATGTGTTGCATTCTCCAACTATTTCCACAGGTGAGACTGTTGAAGAGGTCCTTACTCTAATGTTATAGGGTTGGAAGAGCAGAATTCCACAAAGCTAGTCTCAACTGCTCCATCTTCCACAACCTTAATTCCATCATTGGACCAAACCTGTTGCTGCTGTCTGGTGGCCTGGATATACAGCAAGCTGTGTTGGGATACTTGTCTTGCTGCGTAGCTAGCACTCTTTGTTGCTCAGCGTTCAAATGCCAGAATTTACCCCAACAACAAAATGTTCAACATCAGCCAAGGTCATATTGAGTGGCAGAGCAGTCACAATGGGCCAACATGTTTGTACCTTTTGTTCTTATGTTTGTGGTTTGGCTGGAAGCTTTACACTGGCACAGTAGCTGGAAGTTCTTATGAATCTTAATGTCAAGGCAGCACTGATTTTTTTTGAGATAACAAGGTGTGGAGCAGGATGAGCACAGCAGGCCAAGCAGCATCAGAGGAGCAGGAAAGCTGACGTTTCAGGTCGAGACCCTTTATTTTGCTTTTTTTTTGTTTTGGACCGATCATTGATTTAATTCGGGGAGAACTCAGAAATTGCTGCAGGTCTGGCAGCATCTGTGGAGAGAAAGCGGAGCTAACATTTCGGATCAAGTGACCCTCCTAGTTTTTCTGGCAATTTCTGATTTCCAACATTTGCCGTTCTTTTGGGGTTCTTTCCTCCACCAAAGCTGTTGTCAGTTCCACACGTTCACTAGAAGCTGCTTTGAGATTAAGAAAACCTACTCCTGTTTATGACCTCACCACCACACTCCCTCAAATACACAAGAACAATCTTCACTGAAAATGAATTGAAGGAACTTCCTGAAAAGGGATGAAAAAAACAGTGTGTTACGCTCATCAGTTATACAAGTAATGCAAACTTGACTGGATCTCCAAAGGTCATGGCTACCACTTGTCAGCTGCTGGGGGTAAAAGAAATACAGGAAATCATCATCTTTGAAATAACTGCACAGAAGCTGGTGTCCTGTCATCGAGACACCCTTTATTTACACGTGCACAGTCCATGGGCTCCGACCAGCTCAGAGCCATCTTCTCAAATGAGGAGACTCTGAATCTCCTGTTTATATCTGTCAGCCATGGCTACGAGTGGGGTTTTAACCTGGGACAATCAGGGAACTCATTACATGTGATTCCGCTGGCCCTTGTCCAGTCACTAAAGTCTTGTAGCAAATCTCCTGTCAGTGACACTGTTTTGGAAGGAAACCTCATCTTCGTGGTGAGGACATTCACCATTGAGTTGTGTGCTGCACATTAATGATGTCGTGAGCAAACCATATCATAGGGCTACATGATACACTGTGTGTTGGCGCACTTTTAACATGCAGGTAATCCCAACCTGTTATGTGATTCTAAGGAATGTTGAGTGCTCCTCCCATCATGCCTTTCCATATTGAACTTGGGCTGATTTCTATCTGGCTCCTCCTTGCTGCGTTTGGATGTAATCCCAACAATGACCACCACTCCTGGTGACAGTGCAGGAACTAGGGGTGATTTCCTGATTGGAAGACGGAAGTCTCACCTCAACGATTAGCATTCTGGATGGTGTTAAATATCTGAAGGGCGACTGACAACCCTTCGATGTGTGCACTCTCCTGGTAATCGAAAATGTCAAACATCAAATTTTCACTCACTGACACTGTTCGGCTTTCAGCTTCATCATGTCTCTGTAAGCTTTGATGTGCCTATTGCACGACAGCAAACACAATCTGTGCCTTTATAAAAAAAAAGTACATTTTATCACGTGAAAAGGTGGCATAGGTTGTAGGGAGCTTCAGTCTGTTTATTTAAAAATGTTTTAAACTCTGCTTTTGCAGTTGACGTCATGAACTCATTGCGCTGAATTACAGCCACACCATTCTCTGCTGCATTTGTAAGGTACAGATAAAACCTACATGAACGTTTTTCTGGTAATAGATAAAAACCGTTCAGTCCAATAAGTCCACCTGTGGCTGTTTTCAAACTGAATATCAGGCTATGCTTCTAGTCCCTTTCCGCACAGAATGCATCATTTCCTCTGAGACCAATTATGATGTCCAGTTCACTGACTTTTCTAATTATTCATGTCATTTGTGTTGATTTTCTACTTAATGGAAGGCTTCATCCTGCTTTCCATCGCACCACATTCAAAATTAGGATTGTACAGTAGCTCCTGACATTTGTCATGACATACAATTTGCATGGATCGATGCCTAGCAGGTAAAGGTACTATTCTGTGCACATTTTAGTCAAATAAATCAGTTTGCTGTGTGAATTCCTGAATTCTACACTGCTAGCTGTTTTTCTTGGTATGGCCTCGGTTGAGGTATTGTGATAGGGCTATCGTGCTCCTGATGACTTTACACAACTTATGCTGGGAAGTTTATGTGTGTACTCGTTAAATGATGTTAGGATTAACTTCAGTTCGGTCTTCAATGATTGATGCGTTATCTCAATTTATGTATGAAAATAATCACCTGGGAAAATATTCCATTGATGTAAAGTGGAGTTATATCCTCAGCCAGAAATCACTGTGGCTCCATGGTCAGTGGTTAGCACTGCTGCCTCACAGCGCCAGGGACCCAGATTTGATTCCACCCTCGGTCGACTGTCTGTGTGGAGTTTGCACATTCTCGCTGTGTCTGCATGCGTTTCCTCCGAGTGCTCCAGTTTCCTCCGACAGTCCAAAGATGTGCAGGCTATGTGGATTGGCCATGCTAATTTGCCCATAGTGTTCAGGGATATGTAGATTAGGGGGATGGGTCTGGGTGGGATGTCTGGTGGTTGGTGTGGGCTTGTTGGGCCGAAGACTGAGTGGCAAGCCTAGATTAAGGGTATGTTGATAGATTTGCAGAGGTGGGGATTGTAAACCAGCACCTGATTCCCTCTTCAGCTGCTGAAATCAAGGATAATGCATGAGGACAGTGGCTCACTCTTGTACACTATTGCGTAGTCAATGCTACGACTTGCTTACAGGAAGGTTCAGCCAAGCTTCGGGTAGTAGTTGACTATCGCCATTTATGTGCATGCACAAATGCTGATGCTTCACAACAGCTACAGATGTCCCAGCTTGGCATCTGGCTGTCAGCCATGGGAAAACTGGTTCCTACTGACATTCTTGAAGAGGTACACCAGGGTCTGCAGAAATGGGGACTGCTCCCAGTTTGGATGTCGTTTATAGATTGCCGTGCTTTGCCCTTGATCAGCATCACATCTCTCTGTAATTAATTAATGCTGGTAACTGTGCATAATACAAGGAGATACTTGAATATCTGCAGATTTGGCATTTTCTTTAACATTTTAACAATAGATACAGGAACAGCACAGGAAAAGGCATTGCAGAAGATGACCAGCCAGAGACTAACTAGTGGAGCAGGCTCAACAGGCTTAAAGACCAATTCCTCCTATGTCAAAGTAATATGAGTTGTAGAGCTGTACAGCACTGAAACAAACCCTTTGGTTCAACTTGTCTATGCCAACCAGATATCCTAAATTAATCTAGTCCCATTTGCCAGCATTTGGCCCATATCCCTCTGAACCCTTCCTATTCATGTACCCATCCAGATTCCTTTTACATGTTATAATTGTACCAGCCTCCACCACTTCCTTTGGCAGCTCATTACATACACGCACCACACTCTGCGTGAAAAAGGTACCATTATAGAAAGGGAAGGATGTAGTCACTGTTAGGAGAGCATTGGTAACTTGCGAGTATTCTGTGATTGTTTTTTCAATATTATAACTCAAGGCCGTTCATCTGGTCATATCCAAGCTAACTCTGTTGGTAGTTCACCCCTCTGCTCTCCATGTTTCATATCTGCAAGTCAAATTTTTAAGCATATTTATCCAATTTTCTTTAAAAGATGTGACTGAATCTGAGACCAGCTGCCACTTAGGCAGTACATTCCTGATTAGAGCCCTAAACTGTGCAAAAAACAGTTTTGCTCCTTCCTGCTTGTTCCTATTGTCAATCACCTTATACCAGTTGCCTCTAGTTCTTCTGTGGGTGGGAGCAATTTCTTGGACTTCTCACATTTTTAGACACCTCTCTCAAATTTCCTTTGAACCTTCACTTTTCCAACAGGCCAAACCCTCCAGGTTGTTCATACAACTGAAGACCCCATCCCTAAAACAGTCCTCATAATTCCTTCTTGTACACGGTATTTGTGTCCTTCCTGAAGCTCGTTGCCTAGAATTGTGCTCAATACTCCAATTATGGCCAAATCAGTAGGGTGTGTGGTTAATGCTCACCATAACATCTTGCTTTTGTCGCATTTACCTCTACTTGTGAAGCTCAGGATCCAGTTTCCCTTCTGAACAATCATTTCAGTCTGCCCTGCCATCTTCAATGTTTTGTGTGTGTACACAAGTCTCTCTGTTCCTGCACTGCTCCTTTTAAAATTGTATGCTTTATTTTACATTGTCTGTCCTTGTTCTTTCTGCCAAATGTGTCACTTTGCACTTCTCTGTAGTAAAGACATTCTACCAGGTGTGTGCCCTTTCCACCAGCCTATTTACGTTCTGTTAAAAGTTTAATGTTATCTTCCCCACTGTTCACAACGCTCCCATTACTTTGCAACCTATAACTTTTGGTATTATACATACATGTAAGTGGATGATGTTAACCTTGATTGGACTAACCCATAAAGAACCCCCTCTGTAACATTTCCTCCAGCTGCTCATCACTACTGTTTCCTGTCACTCAGCCAACCTTGTTATGTGCTATCACTGCCCCCTTTTTCACCTTAACCTTGAACTCTTATCACTGTCTGCTACATTGTCTTTGATCCTGCAAGCACTTGATCAACCTTTATTCTATTAGAACCAGATCCAGCTGCCTTCCTTGTCGAGGGAAACATTCTGATCTAAAAAATTCTCCTGTGTGTGTTCAAATTCATTTTCTCTTCTCTGTCACTTCCTCTTAGCCTCTTGGGTAAATCCCAATTAACAAGCCATAGGCTGTCAATAAAAGAACAATTGACACAAAAGCCCAACTATGAGCCAGTTTAAGAAATAAACATTGTTTTGTGAAGGGCTTTATAGACTCCTAAACCACTCGCATACCTTTCTTCGGACAGGTCTGCATGAATCGCTGTTTCTACCAGACATCCTTGTGTTAGAAATTGGCAAAAGTATAGGAAATGATTTTCTCTCCTTTTTAGATATA
Source organism: Ginglymostoma cirratum (assembly GCA_024137785.1). Taxonomy (NCBI): domain Eukaryota; kingdom Metazoa; phylum Chordata; class Chondrichthyes; order Orectolobiformes; family Ginglymostomatidae; genus Ginglymostoma; species Ginglymostoma cirratum. The sequence continues at coordinate 1,775,498 of JAHRHZ010000024.1, forward strand.
CAGAAGTTTATGCATGTTTTAAATGACGGGTTGTGTATGCTAGAACCAACCCTCATCCCTAGCCTCAGAAAAGTGGTGCTGTAGGTCGGACAAAATCTCAATTGATTTTTCAGATGTGGCTGCCTGTTTTTTTTAAATCAGGCATAAACCAGAGTGGTAAACCAAAGGGCCTACTGCACATGAAGATGGATATTAAAATAATACATGCCCAAGCTTAGATTTTTATGAAGTAGATCCAATTCACACACCTATGCTTAGTGCAAAATCTGCTCCTATTGCAAATAGCTGTATGCTATTTCTGAAGAAGGGTCCAGACCCGAAACATCAGCCTTCCTGCTCCTCTGATGCTGCTTGGCCTGCTGTGTTCATCCAGCTCTACACCTTGTTATCTCAGACTCCAGCATTGGCAGTTCCTACTATCTCTGTATGCTATTTGCACCCAGTTTTCCAAGATCGGGCCTGAGTGCAAATTTGGGTACATGTAGATAACTTCTTGTAATTCAAACATAGAAGCGTATGCCAGTTTAAAATGGCATGTGAGAATGGTGAGCCAAATATTGATGCAATCCTCAGTTGAGCAACAGGAATGTATTTCTTACAGCTTAAGCCATCTCTATCATTTGATTTGATCCTAGTCGATCGCCTCTATTCCATTGTTTTACCTTTTTCTCCAAAGCTATTGATACCCTTTCTTTATCTGTTCTGATGCCATTCTCAACAGCCTGGGTAGTTTAATTGGTGGAAGTCAAAGGAAGGTTGGATTCTTTAACTGAGAAGGTGCAAGTATTAATGATTGGAGACAAGAATAGCACTCTTTGGTTCTCCGTGAGTAAACCCTGAATCTACTGATGACCCAGACGGTGCTGAAGGTACCAACTTTGAACTAGTTTATTTGTGGCATGAAAGGGAATTGGAATTAAAGATACCTAATTAGCTCTCCCTCCTAAGTGTAAGATTTATGTATTTCACATTGCCATAGGGAAGAGAGCTAAGAGGAAGCCATCAGATTCTAGGCTTCACGAGAAATCCAGTAAATGCTAGAGAGGTTCATTGTGGTCAGCAGGGATAAAAAAAACTACTTTGCTCTAGAAGCTACCACAGCTGAATGTGGGAGGGAGATGGTCTCTAGTTATCTTAGTAATCATCGGAGAGATGATTCAGGAGATTCAGCCTGATGTGGTCAAAGGAGGGAAGATCAAAACAGGCTTTACAGCTGATACTAGGTTTAAGAAACTTGTGCAAAATGCCTTGAGAAAGTTATTCAAGATTGCATCTGAAAAAGCTGAGATACAGGAATTTTCATTGGAAGCTAGGAACAACAATGGGCTTTTTTTTATAATTCTGTTCAGAGTAAAAGGGGAATGTTACTCTATATAGTTCAGTCTCAGTTGCCGACAAGAGAGAATGGTGTTTTAGTTGATACTAATTTTGGTTATGTTTTTCAATGAAAGGATTTAATGCTTTAAATCCGCTGTGTCATTCTGTAAGCTAGTAACTAGAAGTTCAAATCTCTTTTAAAAACGTATAGGCTCGACAGAGACCATAAGGATATCATTATCACTGGCTGACTGACTCACTCAAAAGGGATAATGTTTAACGTGTATTCAGAAATTTGGGAAATAGATGAATTGTGTAACTGAGCAAGCTGTAGATTTGTAACTTTCATATTGCAACTGTGTATTGTAGGTTAGAGTTGGCTGATGGCTTCCGCACTTATTTTGAATGACCCAAATTGCAGTCACTTGATGGACTGATGTGATGAGTCAATTTGCCCGCAAAAATGTACATACTTCAGTGATAACCATCATGGAAATGTCGTTAGCTTGCAGACAGTTTTAAGGATAGACCATTGTTGTTTTTCTCAGATATAAACACTCTTCTCTGACAACCTGTGGCCCTTCCTTCTAGCACAGACAAATACATTCGGATGCTGAGAAAGAAACTTATTGGCTTTTTCAGAAGTACTCGATAAAGTTAGATGTTGTTTCGACTTTCTGTTGAAACTGGGCGAGTGAACATGCAGTTTAAAAAAAAAAAGACCAGTTATGTGCGTGCACAAATCCAGATTATTTACAATTTTAACCTTCAAGGATTTGCAGGTGGATGAGTTTAATGAAAATGGGTGGTAGCCTCATTATTTACAAAAAAGATTCCTGTTCTTCCCACAGTGCCCGGATGCAGTTTTATTTTGCGAGCTGAATGGGGACGTTTTATTGCTAGGCAGAAACAGATCTTAGCGTGTCTCATGTCTGAACGGTCTTTTTAATGCTGGGCTAAATCTTCTCTCTCTCACTTTTTTAGGAAGAGGACAAGCCCCTCACACACAAAAAAATTACACCCTCTTTTGTCATCTTCATATCCTATCTGGATAGGATATGGGCATGCTGTAATCAAATGTGGCTAGGCAATTGTTTGGCATAGTATCCTATAGTCTTGCCTGAGCAGGGTATTAACTTGCTGGAGTTTTGTTTTCTCAAGGAGCACTCCAGTAGAGATCCACCCCAGCCTAATTCTTTGAGAAGAAGGGTGTTGATAGCAAACTTGGAGCAGCTTCAGGAAGTTCCAGTCGCTTCCTCTTTCTATCAGCTGCAGTACCGCATGACTAGTTAATAGCAAATGGCCACATAGAAACCCATAAAACAGCAATATATTCTTACCAGCAAAAAGTTAACAAGAGGTAAGAGACTTTCTCTACAGCACTGTTTTCAATCATTACTGAGCACTCATAGTTATAGAGTTGTACGGCACTGAAACAGACCCTTCAGTCCAACTTGTCCACAGTGAACCATCAGTGCTGTTCAACATTTTGAGCATTTGTAGAATTTCCTACTGTGTTTATTTGGTTAGGTAGGTGCTGTGTTTGACACACTTTAAATGTATTGATCATGTAATTAGTGAAGTGGATAGAGATGCCAATAAATGCAGTTGATCTGGATTTTTGAAAAACTTTGAATAAAAAGCCTTGCTAAAGGTTAATGTACAAGATGAGCACTCATGGAGTTGGTGAAATGCATTAACATCGATAGAGGATGGAGTAACAACAGGAAGCACAGAGTAGGGTTAAATGGACATTTTCAAGTTGGTAGGCTGTATATATGGAGCGCCACCAAGATCACTGATGGGCCCTCTCTTAGATTGCAATCTATGTTGATGACTGAAACGAAGAGACATAGTTATGTATCAAAGTTTTCTGATGATACAAATTTGGGAATATGAGCTATGAGGCTGCAAAAAGATATAGACTGATTAAGTACAGGGGCCACAACATGGAACTTGGAGTTTAACGTGGGATAATATGAGATTTATGAAATTGTTGCATTAGAAAAGTAGAACCTTTTTTTTAAAAAATTGTATGAAGCTTCTAAAATGTCCCTGCTCAGAAATACTTGGGTACACTAGAACTATGGGGCATAGCCTCAAATAAGGGGGAGTAGATTTAGGACTGATTTGAGGAGGAAATTCTTCACCCAAAGGGGTGTGAATCTGTGGAATTCCCTGCCTAGTGAAGCAGTGAAGCTGCCTCGTTGAATGTATTTAAAGGCAAAGATAGGTAGGGAATTAAGGATTATGGTGGGTGGGTGGGGCTGAGTCTACAAAAAGACCAACCATGATCTTATTGTATGGTGGAGCAGGCTCGATGGGCCAGATGGCCCACTCCTGCTCCTATTTCTTGTGTTCTTATTTCATATCCTATGACCTTTATCTCTGATGGAGAGAGAGCTGTTGATGAAGAAACTAAAGATGGTAAAGCCAGGGATGTTGCTCTGCAGAATGAATGCCAGCTGTCGTTTCTTAGGGCTGTGCCAATTGGTCTCTGATAAACTTGTCCATTTCCTCTGTTTCAGATGTGGTACAAATCGGTGACAGACTTCCTTATTGCATTCCGTTGTTTTTGTGCATGCTTGGTTGAATGCTGCCTTGATGTGGAAGGAAGTCAATTTCAACCATTCTCTGACCTTCTGCGGCAAACATCCATATCCAAACCACCAAGATTTCATTGTCTGTCATGACTGGAAATGCAAGGAAAATTTGTCTGTCATCTCAACACTGTCTGCTGACCTTCTTGTGTTCATTTACATCTCTTTCTGAGAATATTCACAAATAATTCTTGTTGACCAAAACATTCAGATTGTTTTAAGTGGAAGAAGTCACTTTGAAGCCTCCGTATTCCTTAAGAAGGTCCTGGGAGTCCCAGTGAAAAATATCTGCACCCAGGATTCCATGTTAATCCTATGCTCTAAAAGTAGTGCATGATCCTTTAGTTAGACAGCATCTCTTGCACACACATGCCAAGGACTGCACTAATTGTCATTTCAGTCTTGTTGCTGCTGTTAATTGAATCACTGTTGACAAATTTCTGTCCAGAATTATTTGTCTGTTGATGCATTTGCATTCTCTATTTCAAAATCCAGGGATTGGGGTGAGATTTCTGTGGTCAGCAGTAGCTAAGTGCTGGCTTTTTTTTGGTTATACTTTTCTTGACCTCCATCAACGGGAGGAAAACATTTTGTGTATGATAGCTGCACCATCCTTCAAATATAAATTAGGACTTCAAACTGAAAAGACAAAACGCTGGAAATAACAGTGGGTCAGGCTGCATCCATAGAGAGACAGCAAGCTAATGTTTCGAGTCTTCGTCACAGCTCTGAAAAACAGTCGTCTAGACTCAAAATTTTAGCTTGCAGTATCTCTCTCCGTGGATGCTGCCCGACCCGCTCTGATCGCCAGCATTTTTTTGTTGTTTTCAGTGCAAATTCCAGCATCTGCAGTAATTTCCTCCTACTAAGCATTTCAAACCTTGGCGTTCAGCAAGCATATAAAGGAAATAATGTCGCTAATTTCCACATGTCTATTCTTTCAGATTGTGGCAGGTGTAACGGATATTGGGGAGAGGTGAAATTGATTCATTTACTTTTGAATTCTACCTTGAAATTAAATTCTATTCCATCTCTCTCCCATATTTTCTTGGAGAAGAAAATGAAGGTAGGGAGGTATACATTTATTTTCTCATTCACTTTTGAAAGTCAAGTATGAAACTAGTAGCGGCAATGTTAGTTCCTTGCTGCTTTCTGAGGGTTTACAAGCAGGACAAGTCATCAGTGGTTACTTATTTCCTCTCCTCCAATGACTTACAAGTTAAAGGGCCAGTCCCAGCAGGCCAACCTGGAACTGGTTGCTTCCAATTTTTCCAGAAAATCATTTAAGGGATTGTGTTCTGGTAAAGCAGGTTAGCTCTCAATTTTTTATTTTTGATGAAAGCCTCTTGGTATCCCTTTATCCACATTACCAATGATGTACAGCACCAGCAGGAAAAGCGTTACTGGGTTACCCAGTTACACTGCACAATGGCAGAGTCCAACTGTTAACCTGAGGTAACACAGTGTGAAGCTGGAGGAACACACCAGGCAAGGCAGCATCAGAGGAGCAGGAAAGCTGACATTTCAGGTTGGGACCCTTCTTCAGAAATAGCTTTCCTGCTGCTCTGATGCTGCCTGGCCTGCTGTGTTCCTTCAGCTTCACACGCTGTGTTGTCACTGACTCCAGCATCGGCAGTTCTGGCTATCTCCAACTGTCACCTAGTTTGTCAGCCTTGTTGCTGCAGACAATGTGAAGCCAAAACGTGTGACCATTCTCTTGTACACGCCTTTCAGGATTGCACGGTCCTCATAGTCTTGGTGTCATGGTGATATGGTACCACCTGTTGAAAGGTCAGTTTTGTCAAGGTAGATTGAGTGACCCATGTTGCCGAGACACAGTGAGAACTGTTATTATTTCACAGAGGTCTGTCCTGGTCACTATATTTATTTAATGGCAGGCTAAACTATATTGGTGTGCAGCTCGTGCTGGATTTCCTGCCTTACCACTACTAGCTTGGTCCTTACAGATGGCTTCGAATCACACAAGTAAGCTAGCTATATATTTCTACAAAAACAGAAGTTGCTGGAAAAGCTCAGCAAGTCTGGCAGCATCTGTGAAGGGAAAAACAGAGTTAACATTTCAGGTCCGGTGACCCTTCCTCCGAACAGATGGTGGCTGGGAAAACGCGAGTTATATGCAGAAGAAAGGGAGGGGGATGGAGTAGGGAGTAAACGATAGGATAGAGCCCAAAGAGAGAGAAGAACAGTTGGACAGACAAAGAGTTGCTAACGATCAGGCAGGGAGGGTGAATAATTAATGGAGACTATTAGTGACTAACGACAGATGGTGTGTGATGGCAGGCTATGTGGTAACAAGGCCTGGTGTGTGGGGTAGGGGACTGGTACATGGGAGAGTTTAGGCCCTAGAATTATTGAACTCGATATTGTGTCCGGAGAGCTGCAGGGTCACCAAGCGGAAAATGAGGTGTTGTTCTTCCAGCTTGCGTTGGGATTTACTGGAACACTGTAGCAAGCTGGAGACAGAGATGTTGGCCAGGGAGCAAGGTGGTGCATTAAAATGGCAGGCAACAGGTAGTTCAGGGTGTTTTTTGCGAGCAGAATGTAGATGTTCTGCGAAGCAGTCACCCAGTCTATGCTTCGTTTCCCCAGTGTAGAGGAGACCACATTGTGAGCAGCAAATGCAGTAGACTAGATTCTGAGAAGTGCAGGTGAAGTGTTGCTTCACCTGGAAAGTATGTTTGGGCCCTTGGATACTGGGGAGGGAGGAGGTAAATGGGCAGGTGTTGCACCTTCGCCGGTTACAGGGGAAGGTGCCGTAGGGTTGTGGGAATGCGTTGGGGGTGAAGGAAGTGTGGACCAGCGTGTCCCAGAGGGAACGGTCCCTGCGGAAGGCAGACAAGGAAGGGGAGGGGAATATGTGCTTGGTGGTGGTATCTCGCTGGAGGTGGCGGAAATGGCGCCTGATGATCTTCTGGATGTGGATGCTGGTGGGATGGTAGGTAAGATGGTACAGCATCCGCGGTTCTTTTGGTTTTTATTTAGCCACATCTTGCTGCTGTTTTTGGTCAGAAGTACCAGCTGGGTGTTTGTCTTTCAAGACTCCAGTCTTTACCAGTCTTTGCGGCTAAGGGTTCAACAGAGGGGTCCTTAAGCCAATTCAATCCCTGGTATAAGTTCCCAGTTTTATTACGGATAACAGGGTGACTGGTCATTGGACAGTTGATGGGACAGACTCCAAGGCAAGTATCCAAGGTAAGAATTATTCAAACATTTTATGTAGATTCTGGGCACAGTGCTGTCCTTCAATGAGTTCTGTGCTTTGGAAGAAGCATTGTAAATCCTGGGGCACACTGTAGATACGGTAGATGACTCCAGCAGTACAATGGAGCCCAGCTGCCTTTGGGAACCTGAAACAAAGCTCTAGATTTTCTTCTCAAAAAATTACAGGGTTGAGCAGTGCACTTGATGATCCCTTGATTAACTGGGCTAAGGGGGGCTAAGAGGGGATTTAATAGAGACCTACAAAATGATCAGAGGATTAGATAGGGTGGACAGTGAGAGTCTTTTTCCTAGGATGATGACGTTGGCTAGTATGAGGGGGCATAGCTGCAAATTGAGGGGTGATAGATTTAAGACAGATGTCAGAGGCAGGTTCTTTACTCAGAGAGTGGTAAGGGCGTGGAATGCCCTGCCTGCCAATGTAGTTAACTCAGCCACATTAGGGGCATTTAAACAGTCCTTGGATAAGCATATGGATGATGATGGGATAGTGTAGGGGGATGGGCTTAGATTAGTTCACAGGACGGCGCAACATCGAGGGCCGAAGGGCCTGTTCTGCGCTGTATTGTTCTATGTTCTATGTTCTATGTCCCTCGGGACATTAATATTTAAGTCTCCATATCATCTCAATGCTGCCCCAAGGAAGGTATAACATTCCCAATGCGCAGTATTGTTATGGCACAAATGATAAGAAATGTGTCTTGGAACATGTTTCAGTTGTTTGCAATGTATTGCAATACTCTGGAGCATATTTGGGCAGACATATGGGATATATGTATTAATAGGGTGTGGAGTCTGAGAAGTGGAGTGGCACTTATCAGGAGCTAGCAAATGTTCTGCTGTTCAATTTTCTTTACCCGCCAACCCTATATAGATTAAAGTCCTGGTGGAGAGAAGAACTGTTTTTATGCTTCATTTCTATCTGTCTTATTTTAAAAAAAAACATCTCAGTTGGCAATTCTGAAATTAAACTGAATCACAATGAAATCTTTTCTGGTTAACTTGTAAATGTGTTGATAAATGATGGTGTTGAAAAGTATAACTGGCATGTGCTTTGAAAGGTCTAAGTATGTTAAAAAGAGGAGGTAAAGAAATAGGGGGAAGCAAAGTTGGTGGAAAAGCCAGTTCTGAGGAAGGGTCACCGGACCCGAAACGTTAACTCTCTTTTTTCCCTTCACAGATGCTGTCAGATCTGCTGAGCTTTTCCAGCAACTTTGTTTTTATTCCTAATTTACAGCATCAGCAGTTCTTTCGGTTTTTGTTTTGAAACAGGGGGAAAATTGGGTCCTCAAAATGAAAATTAATCTGAGTATACCTTGTGTGTTTGACAGACAGTAATATGTGAAAATCTACATTGTCATTGGACCTGATAGGTGATCGAGCATTAATGGCTGCACAAGTGCACTTAATGTTTTGTAGAATTCCTACAGTGTGGAAGCAGGCCATATAGCCCATCAAGCCCACCAAAGAGCATCCCTCCCCCCAGCCATAAACACTGCATTTTCTGTGGCTAATCCACCTTACCTGCCCTTCTTTGGACTATGGGAGGAAACTGGAGCATGTGGAAGGGAACCCACTCAGACACAGGGAGAACGTGCAATCTCCACACAGACAGTCACCTGAGGGTGGAATTGAACCCGGGTCTCTGGTGCTGTGAGGCAAACAGTGCTAGCCACTGAGCCACCGTGCCACCCGGTGTCTTGTATTGCCATTTCATACACAGTTTGTGTGTTTTAGTCAGGCTGATGGAGCATATATTCAGATTCCTTAAACAATGATTACTGTATATATTGGACTGATGATCAGTCCTGTATAAAAGTTGACCTCTCCTTTCCTTTCCTACTTTCCACCCATTCACTGCTAAAGTCAATCTCATTCTGGTGCAAACCAACTCGTTCAGAGGCAGAGTTCAGCTCCTCATGTCTTTGCACATCCACACATGACATCAAGGCTCTCGCTACACTGCATGCTATATTCCCATTCATCCCACCTTCTAATATGGCAGTGTGGTATCAAGTAGGAATGACAGATATACAAGGTCCTCCCAGTCATTGTTACCACACTTCAAGGATAGTTTCATTGTCTTTATGACATTTTCTTTGTCCCCGAGTGATGGCCATTGGAGAGCTGAGAAAACAGGATCTTTTCAGCATCAGGACGTTGTGTCCAATGCATCGTGGTTGATGATGGAAGAATTCTGCCTGTAGATCTTGCTATTGTTGTACAGGGCTTTGGTGAGACCACATCTGAAGTACCATGAACAGTTTTAACCTTGCTATTTAAGAAGATACATTAAAAAAATATAAATTTATATTTGTTCGTGGAATCTGGCAATGCTGGCCAGGCAAGCGTTTATTGCCCATTCTTAATTGCCCTGGAAAAGGTGATAACCATTGCATTCATTGGTGTTGGTACACTCTCAATGCTATTAGGAAGGAAGTTCCAGGATTTTTGCCCAGCAACAGTGAAGGAATGGCAATGTAAAATCCAAGGCATAAATGTGATAGAAACAGTTCAGAGAATGTTCACCCAGCTACCTGGGATAGGGTAATTATGATGGGAGGAAAGGTTGGACAGGCTGGACCTGTATTCATTGGAGTCTAGAAGAATGAGAGGCGATCATACTGAAACATGCAGGATCCTGAGGGGACTCAGCAGGAGGCACGTTGGAAAGGGGCACAGTTTACAACTGAAGGTTCTCCCATTTTATACTGAATGGAGAGAATTCTTTGTACTGAGAGGCATAAAGTTTGAAATGCTCTCTCCTCTGGAGTCTGGTGGAAGCAGGGTCATGAAATATTTTTAAAGCTGCGGTAGGTAGATTCTTGATTAAAAGGGAGCTAGAAGTTGTCTGCAGTAGGTGTTCGTTTTAGTGGGTTGAGTCTCCCGTATTCCGGATTGAAATGATCAAGCTTGTAAATGTAGTGTAAGAGTGGGAAATGACACCGCAGTTACCTGCATTTGCAGGTCATGTACGGCTCGACTGATCGTTTTGTTCTGGCACAGTGGTGACTGAGATTTAGAGTTTTCCATTGAGACAGTATTTAATACTCTCACACCAGAGGGCAGTTGATCTCTGAAGTGGGTAGCTACTCTCGGTAAACTGTAGCTATCTTGCATCCTTGCTTGACAATGGTCCAGATTTTGAATGCGTCTGTTCAGTTCTCCCACTCAAGATCATTGCAGTCATTATCGTCAGGCTCTGTACGCAGCATTGGCCAGTGCCTAAGAATAAATGTGCAGACTGAGGAAATTTGAGCATGTGGGCTAAGTTGCAAAACTTATCGATTGAAAAATTCCTAGTTTCAATATTTCCACTTGCCCTTCTTTGCATAAGTCAGCTCTTTTCCGTGGTTATGCTTCAGTTATATTTTTGATATATCCTTGTAAACACTTCTGACATTTGCATGGATCTTTGACAACAGCAACCTTCCTTAATCTCATATGTTCCATGCTGCTTCTTGATGAGAGTACTGTTATCTGGGTGGACATGGAAGCAAGGGAACTTGGGGAAATAAATGGTGATGTCTTGAAAAGAGTTTATATTACAGAAGAGGAAGTGCTGCAGGTCTTAAAACCTGTAACAGTAGATAAATCCCTACGATCCAAACAGGTGTTTCCCAGAACGTTGTGGGAAGCTAGCAAAGAGATTGCTGGGCCCCTTTCTGGCATATTTATGATGCAGAGGTGCCGGTGTTGGACAAAGTCAGAAGTCACACAACACCAGGTTATAGTCCAAAAGGTTTATTTGAAATCACAAGCCTTTGCAGTGTAGCCCCTTCTTCAGGTGAAGTGAGAGAGAAGCACACAGAACACAGAATTTATGGGCAGAGAGATCAAGGGCAGAAAGATTAAAATATCATACAAATGGCGTGAGTAGAACGTCGAATAATAAGTCCTGCAGGAGATCTGAAGTGTTAGACGATGTGTCAACAGCTGAATAACAAGCGAAGGGATGACCTATAATCAGATTAGTGAGACAGAGAAAATTACAAAAAGATAAAAAATAAGGTGATGCTGGAGACAAACCAAATGGCTGGAATAACATGATAGGTACAAGAGGCGCATGCCGAAAGTCTAACCAAAGTAAAAAGTAAACTAAAACTGTACAAACTAATTAGGGTAGCGAGATCATAACAATTTATCCAGGTGATGATGACAAAACAGGACAGTAAGGAAGATTTTACAGATAGAAAACAGTGTGGTGGGGTCACTTACAGTGCAATATGAACCCAAGTCCTGGTTGAGGCCATCTTTATTGGGTACGGAACTCAGCTATCAGCTTCTGTTGGGTGATTCTGCTTTGTTGTGTATCTTGAAGTGCGCCTTGGAAGACGCTTACCCGAAGATTGGAAGCTGAATGTCCTTGACAGCTGAAGTGTTCTCCAACTGGAGGTCAGCTAATTTGATGCCATTATTTAAGAATGGCTGTAAGGCAAAGCCAGGGAACTATAGACGGATGAGCCTGACATTGGTGTTGGACAAGTTGTAAGTGCAGTCCCTCGGGATTCCTTCCAACATGTGTTTAGAAAGGCAAGGACTGATTAGTGATAGTCAACATGGCTTTGTGTGTGGGATTTCATGTCTCACTTACCTGAGTTTTTTGAAGAGTTGACCAAGAAGATTGAAGGCAGAGCAGTAGTCATTGGCTATATGGACTCCAGTGAAGGGTTCAACAAAGTATCTTTTACACACAGAGGGTGGTGCGTGTATGGAATGAGCTGCCAGAGGAAGTGGTGGAAGCTGGTACAATCATGAGATTTAAAAGGCATCCGCGTGGGTATATAAAGAGGAAGTGTTTAGAGGAATATGGGCCGAATGCAGATAAATGGGACTAGGTCAGTTTGGGATGTCTTGTTGGCATGGACGAATTGGACTGAAGGATCTGTTTCCATGCCATATGACTCTATGACTGTGATATTTATTATTTATGGAACTTCTCCCACAAGGTCCTCAAGATTGTGACTTTGCAATCCATATTTTTATTTACCTTCATTCATGGAATCTGACATTGCTGGCCCAGCCAGTTATTGCCTATTCTTAACTGCCCTGGAAAGATGATAACCATTGCATTCCACGGTGTAGCAATACTCAATGCTGCTGGAAAGCAAGTTCCAGGATTTTCGCCCACTGAAGGAATAGCAATGTAAGTCCAAGCCAGGCTGGCGTGTGGCTTGTAACGGATCTTGCAAGTGATGGTTTTCCTGAACATTTACTGCCCTTGACCTTGAAGGAGGTAGGGGTCAGCAGTTTCGAAGGTGCTGTTCAAAGACCCTGAGTGAACTGCAGCACATTTCTAAAGGTGGTACACACTGCTGCCACATTGTGGAGGGAGTGAGTATTGAAGGTGGTCAGCCCTGTACCAATCAAGGAGCTCAGTCACTAATAGTCAAACCTATGTGCACAGAGGTGGTATGTTAGTACCAACTGTCTGACCATTTCTCTAAGTGCATCATGATGGGGACCATTAGAGCAGTATTCAATGAGATAATCTGAAAATTCCCTGGCCCTTTTGATAACTTGCAGTCTTGTTCTTGCTTTGTTTGAAACTTTGCAAACTTTGTAACGTTTAGGTATGATGGTGACCATTTACAAACTATTTATGTTTTGTTAAATGGTTTATATATAGCTGATTTTCGTAAATTTTTATTCTAGCCCCTATTCATGTTAGAACATATTTGTTAGTAAACCTTGGAACATTTAAGTCAGTCTGCAGTATCACAACATCTGCTGTATGCCTGAAGCCAGGCAAATGCTTGGCTTTGATTAATTAATTGCTAGAGTTCCATGATTTACACACTGTATGCCAGGATAGTCATTTTCTGCTTACAGTTTCTCATCCACAATAACTACTTCAACTATGTTCATTTGTCAACCGTGCACTGTCATACGTAAACTGAAGTAAGTCAAAAAACTTTTGGATGTAACGAGAAAATCTAAGTTCAAATACTCTCCAATAAATTCATACTTGAAATGCCAAAACTATATTTCAATATTCTAATTCATACTAATCTTTAAATGAATATCAGCTCATTGCTGTTATACTTACTTTGTTTCAAAGTATTAAGCATTATTCAAACTGGCAAATGTCAGTAACACTTGTTTAGTAATTATGAAGCCTCTGACACCTCCCTGCCTATATCTTATCAAGGTTTTGCCAGCTGTCTCACTGCTAGTGGTTTATCGCTTTCTTGGCTACATGCTGACTTACCAGTCGTCTTTCTTCAGATTTGTCTTTTTTTCATCCCCCAATTCCCCTTGCTCATTGATCTCATGGCATTTCTCCATGTTTTTGTTTTCCATTACTTGTCCTCTGTGCTACAAATCATCGTGTACAATTTCTAATTTTATTGCTAATTTCTCAAGTTCTCATTACTCGTATACACAACACATGTCTTAAATCTTGAGTCATTGAATCTCTCAGCACATTGACTCTGGGAATTTATTACATTGTTGTATCTCATTAATTTTTGCAGGAGTAGCCTATATTTCCAAAATTGTGTGCATATTTATCTCCTGGATATGTTATTTTTGGCCAAATTGATGCTCATTTCTTCTGCATTAGTTTCTTTGTCAGATATTGAATGGAATTAACTGAAGATTTCATAACATCCATGCAGCTCTTTCTCTTTTAATGAGTATTGAGTTTTATATTGTGCTAGTGCACCAGGAGTCTGTCTGACTTCCAGATATTTGCAGCTCTCAGTGAATTTTGCTCCCCTTAGAGTCATTAGAGTCATACAACATGGAAACAAATCCGTCAGTCCAGCTCCTCCATGCTGACCATGTTCCCAAGCTAAACTAGTCCCACCTGCCTGCTCCTGGCCCGTATCCCTCGAAACCTTTCCCATTCACATACTAATCCAGATGTCTTTTAAACATTGTAACCTTACTTGCATGCACTATTTCCTCTGGAATTTCATTCTACACACAAACCACCCTCTGTGGAAAACGTTGCCCCTCGTGTCCTTTCTAAATCTTTCTCCTGTCACCTTAAAAATACGCCCACTGGATTGTGTTCTATGTTCTATGAACTCCCTGCCTTAGGGAAGAGATGTTTGCTATTTACCTTATCTCTGCCCCTTGTGATTTCATAAACCTCTATAAGGTCATTCCTCAATGTCCTATGCTCCAGCGAATAAAATTCCAGCCTATTTTTATAACACAAACCCTCCCTTCCCAGCAACATCCTGGTAAATCTTTTCTCACCCTCTCTAATTTAATAATATCATTTCTGCAACAGGGTGTCTGGAACTGCACACAGTACTCTAGAAGAGGCCTCACCTCTTCCTAACCTTTTAACCCCACACTATTTCTTTCTCTAGATATTTTCTAGAATGTTCTATCTTGTACAAATCAAAGATGCATTTCGAGTCTACCTTCTACCCCTGCTCCGTTTGACCTGCAGCCTTCACGATCAAATCAAAGATTTGCATGATTAAATGCTGTTTTTAGAGTAAGGTCAGCAGCATATAGCCAACTTGAGTCTACTTGAGAGATAGTAGGAACTGCAGATGCTGGAGAATCCGAGATAACAAGGTGTAGAGCTGGATGAACACAGTAGGCCAAGCAGCATCAGAGGAGCCTGACATTTCGGGCCTAGACCCTTCTTCAGAAATGGGGGAGGGGAAGGGGGTTCTGAAATAAATAGGGAGAGAGGGGGAGGCGGATAGAGGATGGATAGAGGAGAGGATAGGTGGAGAGGAGACAGACAGGTCAAAGAGGCGGGGATGGAGCCAGTAAAGGTGTGTGTGTGTGTGGGGAATTAGGAAGGGGATAGGTCAGTCCAGGGAGGACAGATAGGCCAAGGGGGCGGGATGAGGCTAGTAGGTAGGAGATGGGGGTGGGGCTTGAGGTGGGAGGAGGGGATAGGTGAGAGGAAGAACAGGTTAGGGAGGCGGGGACGAGCTGGGCTGGTTTTGGGATGCAGTTGGGGGAGGGGAGATTTTGAAGCTTGTGAAGTCCACATTGATACCATTGGGCTCCAGGGTTCCCAAGCGAAATATGAGGTGCTGTTCCTGCAACCTTTGGGTGGCATCGTTGTGGCACTGCAGGAGGCCCAGGATGGACATGTCGTCTAAGGAGTGGGAGTGGGATTTGAAATGGTTCGCAACTGGGAGGTTGTTGTGAACCAAACGTAGGTGTTCCGCAAAGTGGTCCCCAAGCCTCTGCTTGGTTTCCCCGACGTAGAGGAGGCCACAACGGGAACAGTGGATACGGTATACCACATTGGCAGATGTGCAGGTGAATGTCTGCTTGATGTGGAAGGCCTTCTTAGGGCCTGGGAGGGGAGTGAGGGGGGAGGTGTGGGGGCAGGTGTAGCACTTCCTACGGTTGCAGGGAAAAGTGCCGGGGGTGGTGGGGCTGGAGGGGAGTGTGGAGCGGACAAGGGAGTCACTGAGAGCGTGGTCCCTCCGGAACACAGATAAGTGTGGGGAGGGAAAAATGTCTTTGGTGGTGGGGTCGGATTGCAGATGACGGAAGTGTTGGAGGCTGATGAGTTGGATCCGGAGGTTGGTGGGGTGGTATGTGAGGACGAGGGGGATTCTGTTTTGGTTGTTATTGCGGGGAGGGGGTATGAGGGATGAGTTGCGGGAAATGCAGGAGACACGGTTGAGGGCGTTCTCGACCACTGAGGGGGGGAAGTTGCGGTCCTTGAAAAACGAGGACATCTGAGATGTTCGGGAGTAGAATGCCTCATCCTGGGAGCAGATGCGGCAGAGGTGAAGGAAATGGGAATAGGGGATGGCATTTTTGCAGGAAGGTGGGTGGGAGGAGGTGTATTCTAGGTAGCTGTGGGAGTCGGTGGGCTTGAAATGGATATCGGTTTCCAGGTGGTTGCCAGAGATGGAAACAGAGAGGTCCAGGAAGGAGAGAGAGGTATCAGAGATGGTCCAGATGAACTTAAGGTTGGGGTGGAAGATGTTAGTGAAGTGGATGAACTGTTCGAGCTTGCGGCGCCGATACAGTCATCGATGTAACGGAGGAAGAGGTGGGGTTTAGGGCCAGTGTAGCTAAGGAAGAGGGATTGTTCCACGTATCCTACAAAGAGGCAGGCATAGCTTGGGCCCATGCGGGTACCCATGGCCACCCTCTTTGTCTGTAGGAAGTGGGAGGAGTTGAAAGAGAAGTTGTTGAGGATGAGGACAAGTTCGGCTAAGCGGATGAGGGTGTCAGTGGAGGGGGACTGTTCGGGCCTGCGGGACAGGAAGAAGCGGAGGGCCTTTAGGCCATCTGTATGGGGAATACAGGTGTGTAGGGACTGGACGTCCATGGTAAAGATGAGGTGTTGGGGACCAGGGAATTGGAAGTTTTGGAGGAGGTGGGGGGCATGGGTGGTGTCACGGACATAGGTGGGGAGTTCCTGGACCAAGGGAGTGAAAATGGATTCGCGATAAGTGGAGATGAGTTCGGTGGGGCAGGAGCAGGCGGAGACAGTGGGTCGACCAGGGTAGTCAGGTTTGTGGATTTTGGGAAGGAGATAGAAGCTGGCGGCGCAGGGTTGGGGAATGACGAGGTTGGAGGCTGTGGGTGGGAGGTCACCTGAGGTGATGAGGTTGTGAATGGTTTGGGAGATGATGGTTTGGTGCTCGGGGTGGGGTCATGATCAAGAGGGAGGTAGGAGGCGGTGTCGGAGAGTTGGCGCCTACCGCATCCCAAAACCAGCCCAGCTTGTCCCCGCCTCCCTAACCTGTCCTTCCTCCCACCTATCCCCTCCTACCACCTCAAGCTCCACCCCCGTCTCCTACCTACGAGCCTCATCCCGCCCCCTTGACCTGTCCATCCTCCCTGGACTGACCTATCTACTCCCTAACTCCCCACCTACAATCACCTTTACTGGCTCCATCCCCACCTCTTTGACCTGTCTGTCTCCTCTCCACCTATCTTCTCCTCTATCCATCTTCTATCCACCTCCCCCTCTCTCCCTATTTATTTCAGATCCCCCTACCCCTCCCCTCCCCCATTTCTGAAGAAGGGTCTAGGCTCGAAACGTCAGCCTTCCTTCTCCTCTGCTGCTGCTTGGCCTGCTGTGTTCATCCAGCTCTGCACCTGGTTATCTCGAGTCTACTTAGTATCCTTTTTTGGGTCTGTAGCCCAATACCTGATCTATTGAGCATATTGTCAAAATTCCTCTTCAGAACTGAGTTTCTGAATTGCCCTTCGTAATGCTTGTAAGTGGTTTGAAGGTCACGGACTCAAAGTAAACTAGATAGCAATTTTCCCTGTTTAGTGCAATATTTGCCACCATTGCACTTAGGCTGAACTATTGCATTGTTCCACAGGCCAATAATTGGCAGTCACTCGCTTTTCTAAATCTTTCCCTTGTATTTATAAGACAATCAGCCATTGGAGCTGTCAGGTATGTTAAGGAGAGATACAAGCTCTGCTTCAAAGGTATCACTCTGAAAATAATTAGCAGACCTTGGTTAACACCGACTCCCCCAAAAAAGTCTGCTACAGATTTTTTTAAAATAGGGCCGCTGACATTTTAATGTTCCGTTTCTTTGAAAACAAACTTTTGATCATGAATTTATGTGTAATCTTATTCTAGTTAATTTATTTGTGCAGCAATGAGTAAACAGGAGAAAGAGTGGAAACAAAATTGGTTAATATGTGTCAAATTCTGAAACATAAATATTGAGAGTTTGGGCACACAGTCTATTTATAAGTTTGTCTGGAAATAATACTAAATTTTAGCTTCCGAGACTTGGTCAGAACATCAAGATGAAGTCACTTCAACAATGCATTTATAAAGTTCGGTAACATTGTTTTCATCTGAGGTAATCATAATAATGTTTAGATGTTTATTACAAAGTATTTTGCTCGTTCAGTGTGGCTGAAAATGTAATATAAATGAAACGAGCGACGTAGCGGCAAGACAACTTAATCATATATTGAGGCCAACAAAAATAATTCCGTTTCTGCATTAGAAATGAGAAGCAGGCAATTCATACCTATTTTGAATGCTATATGGAACATTCAGAATTTACTTAGTTGAGAGTTGTATACTAACTAAAAATATAATTCTTAAATTTTCCATCTATACTTCCCACTGCCTCAGGAAGGCAGCCAACATAATTAAAGACCTATTCCACCTCATTTATAATCCCTTCCAACCTCTTCCCGTAAGGCAGAAAATACAGGAGCTTGAACACCCGTACCAACAGGTTCAAGAACAGCTTCTTCCCCGCTGTTATTAAATTGCTGAATGGACCTCTCAAATTTCAAATCTAATGTTGATCTCTCACTTTCTGCACCTTCTCTGTAGCCGTAACATTGTATTCCTCGCTCTGTTCTATTACCTTTATGCTCTTTGTATGCTATGATCTGCCTATACTGTATGCAAAATAAAACTTTGTCACATGTACTAAGGTACAGTGAAATAATAAATTAAATGAAATCAAATGTGTTGTTTGCTGTAGCTGTCTGCCTGTTCTTGGGTCAAGGCTGATGACTAGGTATTTGTATGCAGATGGACTACTCATTATAAAAAAGTGCTTTGACGATTCTATCTCTTTAATGATTGTGTATTGTTTTCTGAATAATGAACAACAACCCAATACATACTATGCATAACATACAAGGGTTATGCTTTGAATAAAGAGTGGACAATTTGTGTCTTATAAAAAGGTGTTGAAGATATAATAGCACTTAACATTTTTCATCAAACAGCTTGTTAAATATGCAGATTTGAAGAGCATTTTTCCAAGTTGGAATCCTCTGATGCTTTTGTAGCTTGCACCTTGTGACCTTATGGTATGAGCTATTAAAGTGATTTGGAAATTAAATGTCTTCATGAATATTACAATGGAATTATAAATAGATATTCTCATTCAAATGACTTTTGTATGTGCATCTGTGCTCACCAGTGCTATTTCTTTAAAGCTAATATACTAATCCCAAGAAAATCTGGACAGTGTAATGTTTTTTAATATCTGACATTCAATGTCAATTATGTTATAATGAAGATGTCTTTGTTAAGAGTGGATTTGTGGTTAATATGGCAAAATAACCTGCTTTTTTAACGTTAGTTCCTTTCGTTTAAAAAATGCTATCGACACAAATTGGTGTATGACCAGATGTAGACCATACAGCTACTCAAACCTACTCTGCCATTTGATATGATTGTGGTTGATCCACATCCATTTTGCTTTTCTGCCCACTGCATGTCCCTTGAAAGAGATCAGTCTATCTCTTCCTGGAAGGTAATCGATAATGGCACATTCCTAGCCCTCTAGAGTAGAAGTTTTGAGAAACCCTTGACCATTTGGAATGAGAAGGTTTCTGCCTGTCTCACTCCTGACTGATCGGCCCCGTATTCTGCGACCACGCCCCTTGTTCTGAATTCACTGGCCAGGGTGTCCTGTCCTTCAGGAACTTGTGTTTTAAGGCGATAATCTCTGATTCTTCTGAACTCCGTTGAGTATAGGCCAATTTGCTCAGCTTCTCACGAATGTTCATTTCTGATGTTAGGCTGAAGAAACTGAAGTTCAAGTTCACTGTATACACCCGATCCTCGTCTCCTCCAGCACGCCTCCCTTCTCCATCACACCCCACAAATAGATTTCCACAAAGTCTATACTTTATCTAACCAATGCTCTACTGTTATAACCATTAGACTACAGAATCCCAGAGGATGGCCTACCTCTGGCTCTTCTAATTTCATTGTTAGTGCCATCACTTACAACTGACAAACTTCTGCTCTGGCTTACATTTCCAGACTGCTCCTCATGTCAAAAGAAAATGTTAGTGTGAATGCAGAGCTGATGTAAATGGTACGCACTGTCTGTTAGTGATGGGGGACAGTGAATGCTGAAGTTGGTAGCTGAGGTGCCAATCAAGTGGGCGTGTTGTCTTGGATGGTGTCAAGCTGCTTGAGCGTTATTGAAGCTGCACTCATCCAGGCAAGTGGAGAATATTCCATCACACTCCTGACTTCTGCCTTGTGGATGACAGACAGGTAGCCCCCAAGCTTTTACTAGTAGAGAATTCAGTGATGTTAAAGCCATTGAATGGCCAGCAGTGATGATTTGATTCCCTCTTGTTGATGATGGTCATTGCCTGGTGCAAAAGTATTAGGTCAGCAAATGAACCTTCAGCCTTGTAAAGGCTTTTTTCCTTCTCCTACAACCGTTTAATTTTTAAATGAGTGTCATGTACTAGCATGAGTAAAATTTCCACACCTATAAGTGGATTTTTTCCCTTTGTTTTCCACACTCTTCACAATAAAGGTACTGGGAGGAATACACATTATCTTTCATAACATTATTATATCATGTGCTTGATACATTTATGCATAATTTCACAATCTGGGCTCGATTAAATTAGATTCTTTGACTGTTTTGTGGTTTTGCTTGTGCAAATTTGTGAAACTGTTGCATAAACAGAATGGGGCAACAAAAATGAAATTTTGGGAAAGACTGCATGGAAATCTTTATGTACAGCAGTAAACTTAGATCTTTCCACTTCCAGTGCTGAAGTCTGTTTGTTTACTTAAATAGCTTCATGAATAGTACATTTAGATGTTTTGCAAACTCTTCTCCCTCAATCGTTTCATTCTAGGTGACTTGCTAATTGTTGCATCATCCCCTATGACTGAAATGATTGACCTCTAACAAGCAGAGCCATCTTTTGTTTATGCTAGGTATGACTCCAATCAATGGAGAGCTTTCCCCTTGATTCCCGTTGACTTCAAATTTGCTTGGGTTGCTTGATACTGCATGAGTCAAAGGCAGCCTTGACATTCAGGACAGTCACTCTCCCCACATTTCGAGTTTCTTCTTCTTGCCCATGTTCATACCAAAGCTGTGATGAGGTCAGGAGCTGATGAACCCTAACAAAGCCCAAACTAGTTATCAGTGAGTAGGTTTTTGCTAAGTGCCACCAGATAACACTGTCGATTACAGTGTTTTTGCTTTGATTGTGAGCAGATTGATAGAGTTGTGATGGACCTGCTTTTTGTGCACAGAGCATACATAGTTTCTGTTGTGGCCCCCATACTTCTGTTGGAGTGTTGTAGGGGCCCATATCTTTGCATTATCCAACTGTTTCTTAATATCATGTGGAGTGAATTGAATTGGCTGAAGACTGGCATCTGTGATGCTGGGGAGCCCAAGATGGAAATGCTATGGCCTTGTCACTGATGCGACATTCCTCTATCATTGACAATGGAGCCATTTGTTGAGTTAGTTTCATTCTCCACCACCGTTCATTACTGGATGTGGTAGGACAGCAGGGATTTGGTCTGATCAATTGGTTGTGGGTTGTTTTGCTCTGTTTATCACATTCTGGTGCTGGCCCTCCCACACTCTTCATTGAACTAGGATTAGTTCCTTGGCTTGATGGTAATGGTAGAGTGAAGAATATCAGGCCATGAGATTACTGATTATGGTTGAATTCAACTCTGCTGATGGCCCACAGCACATGCTAGATGTGTACTAAATTAGGAGAGGTATGGTCTAGCAGTTTTATTGCAGGGCTGTTAATCCAGAGACCAAGGTAATGTTCTGGGGACTTGGGTTCAAATCCCACCATGGCAGTTGGTGGAATTTGAATTCAATAAGAAGTCTGGAATTAAGAGTCTAGTAATAACCATGAATCCATTGCTATTTGTTTGAAAAACCCATCTGGTTCAGTAATATCCTTTGGGGAAGGAAATCTGCCATCCTTGCTTGGTCAGGCCGACATGGGACTCCAGACCCACAGCAATGTGGTTGATTCTTAACTACCCTCCAGGCAAGAATGAATGGGCAATAAATGTTGACCTAGCCAGAAACGCCCACATCCTGTTGAATGAGTAAAAACAACTATTCCGTTTCGAACAATCATATCGCTTAAGCTGAAGGGTTTCTTCTGTGTGAAGAGAGGATTTTGTCTTCGCATGGACTGTGCATGCTCACTCTGTCCAATATTGTCATGGACAGATGTATCTGTGACAACTAAATTGCTGAGGATGAGATCAGGTACATTTTTGCTCCTTGATGGTTCCCACTCCACCTGATGTGGGCTCAATCTATCTATCAGCTATGTCCATTAGGATTTGAGCAGTTAGGTCAGTAGAGGTGCTGCTGAGGTATTCTTGAAGTCTCTAACCTAGAGTGACCTTGCCACCTTCTGTGGTTTTTCCAAGTGGAGAGGAACTGCTCCATCGACTTGGATGGGGAGCGGAGTGGCAATCAGGTGGTTTCTATGCCCACGTTTCACTAGATGCCATGAGATTTCATTGGGCCTGGAGTAGTGTAGGGGACACACATGGATACTTCCTCCTGAATGCATGCCACTGGGCCACGACCTCTGGGTCTGACCTGCTAGTGAGACAGGACATATCTGGTGGTGTCTGGGACATTAGAAGATATGATTCCATGACTATGAATATCAAAGTTGTGGATGGGTTAGGAGAGGAATTTATTACCTTTTCAACATCTTCCTGAATTAACCCTAGAACAAAACTAATTGTGGAAACATCCTTTCTTCAGCTTTCAATTGTAGAATAAGGAATTAATAGCTACTTGTTAATTGTTAGATAGATCATCAAAAATGCTAGAAGACCACGTAGTTGGAACCTGAGGGAGAGGTTCTGATGAAGTCCTCCAACAGTCTACATCAAGTGGTGTAAGTAGTAAATAAATGTTCATAAGTTTATGACAGCCTGGTTTCCAGCTCTCTCTTAGCTAAGGCACACAAAGATAATATACCCCTACCCCCACCCCCCACTTCAGTGATTCACAAAACCAAATAGTGAATATTCTGTAGTGGACTACCTAATGATTTGGGTTTATTTTAAGGTGAGATTAATGGGAGATTCACAACCTTTGAATGAATGGGTAAAAATTGAAAGGAATGCTAGTTGTTGCTTTACATGAGGTCTATCATTCCACATAATGATGAGGGAAGAAAGAGGTAAAATGTTGTTTGAGCTAACATTGATGGTCTTTCAGGACTCCGCTAACAGAGCTCTCTGGATAAAGTGACACAGATTTGTTATGGCCTCCAAATCAGACATTTTCCCACAATGATCCATTTATGAAATAAGCATTCTTGTTTGATTCAGCAGCTGGGAGTCAATACTTCTATATACAATTAAAATCCAAATATACTAGCTATTGATTTCAGTAAAGTGTCAAAGAAAATGAATTTTGTAAACTCTTATTTATCCCCGACTCCTGTAGAGTGAACACACATTTTTAAAAGAATGAGTATTAAATAAACTAATAAAACATTAAGTCTAATTCAGCTCCTTTATTTGGAAAAAAATAGTGCCCCTGAAATGGCTCGTTTGACTCCTGTGGTGTACGTCCTACACTGAATCTTCAATCTGAATATGAAATCCAATGTGACACTTCAGTGCTGCACTGTTGGAATTGAAAATCTTGAGCACAACACACAAATTCTTTTCTACATTTGATCTAGCAATTACTGATGCTGACATAACTGGGAGATTTTTCTGTGGCCAGCAACCAGCCAAAGCTAAAACAAAGCACTGCGGCTGCTGGAGATATGAACTAAAAAACCTTGGAGAAACTCCACAGTCCGAGTAGCATTTGTGGAGAGAGAAATAGAGTTAATTCAAGTTCTGATGTGAGGAATCCAGTTGGGCTTAAAATGTCAACTCTTTCCTTCCCAGCAAATGCTGCCAGAGCAACCAAGGCACATTTCTGTGGTTTTCCAAAACTGAGGAACCTCCTCAAAAGTCTTCCCGATGTGCAGAAGGTGCCTCCTTTTACTGTTAGTCCTTCTAATTCTTGCCTTGATGGGCTGCACATTACCCCATCAAGGCTGAAAAGAGTTCAAAATGCATCTGTTTCTGGCAAGTTCTGAAGAGAAAATAAACTCTGTCCTGTTCGGGCATCACTTCTGATTTTTCCTGTTATTTTTTCAAACTTTTTTTTTAGAATAACTTAATTTAGCAGTGTAGGTATGGTCCCTTCAATTCCTTCCACAGGAAAAAACAAGCTATGGTGGTCAAAAGGCGATAACCATCCATTTGGATTAATGTCTGAAATACGTTATTTACTTTGTTCATGGAGTGTAGGTGCCATTGGTTAGGTCAATATTTATTGCTGATCATTACCTCCCCTCCCTCCCGCCCCTCCGCCTCTCCCTCCTGCCCCTCCCTCCACATATATGTCTCTAAGTGCCATTCACCATCACCTTTATTATTGCTCAACAGTTGCACCTTAATAAGAAACAAATGTAAGAAGGCATTGCTTTGAGACAGATTTTGTTTTGATTCGACTTTTATTTCTTTGGAATTGAAAATGCAGTTTTAGGATTCCGTGAAAACTGCCTCCAGATTGTTCATTGATATTTTACTGTCTTCTGTCTGGCAGTGTCTAAAACTGTATAATATAAAATTATGCTCAGCAGTCACTCAAAGCCAACTAATTGGAATTGAAGTGATTTTATTTTAAAAAATTAACTTATGCAATGAATTGTGTCACTTAAAGGCAATTAAAAATGCTGTGTTTTTTTAAAAAAGTTGTTCCTTCTGTCTGCAGGTAGCTGGTACACTCTGGCAACCTTTAAAATTGTAAGGTACAAAGCCTAAGCGTTTGGCTTTCACCCAAAGCCTACCAACTGGAATTAAAATGAGCTTTAACTTTGACTTTAACTTTAATAAAGTTGGAAAACAATGCCAAAAAATCTGGTACAAATGACTGAACGCTCGATCTTGCCTTTAAGTAATGGAGGTCATGCTGCTTTCATTCATGTTTGTAGTTTGCGAACCGTAGAGCCAAAATGACTGGAAGGAATCGGTCCTAGGTAAATGCTCTTAACTAAGGATGACAGAAGTCAGATACTAATATGTTGATAAAGCAGTACTTTAGAGAAATCCCAATCCTTTGTACACCAGGCTATAAAATTGTGGGCGTGGATAGGAAGAACAGCCAGTCTCTTCCCCAGAGTAGGGGAGTCCAAAATTAGAGGGCATAGATTTAAGGTGAGAGGAGAGAGATTTGAAAGGGACCCGAGGGGCAACGTTTTCACGCAGAGGATGGTGTGTGTGGAATGAGCTGCCAGAAGAAGTGGTGGAGGATGGTACAATGACAACATTTAAAAGGCATCTGGATGGGGACATGAATAGGAAGGGTTGAGAGGGATATGGGCCAAATGTTGGAAAATGGGTCTAGATTAGTTTGGGGTGTCTTGTCAGCACGGATAAGTTGGACTGGGAGGTCTGTTTCCATGCTGTGCATCTCTATGACAACACTCTAGGCACCTGACGGATATACTGATACTGGCCAATTTCATGGCAGAGAGGCAACAGTCATCCAGATTATTTTGAATTTGATTCTCAATGTTTTCAGCCACCTTTTCTGCACGCAAACTGGCTGCAACACACAATGGCGATCAAGTTTCCCAGATCCATGATTTCCATCATGAAAGGAGTATTCCATTTGAAAGGAGCAGCAGCTTTAAATGACAAGACAACCCACGGTGGAGTACCTTGAGGAACACTGGATACCTCAAATGGTTCTAAAATGTCACTCAACCATATTGACATCCAAAGTGGGACTGTCAGGCTAGGGATCCTGTTTTTTTTTTGTGGGGGAGGTGAGGCTATAACTGCCCCATTAACCCAAAGCAAAATAAGTTGGGATCAAAATCATTATTTTTCTATCGGAATCATGTTTTCAAATGATGCTGCAATGTTGAGTGCAGTAGCTTTTTCCTGGAAACACTATTAACTGAAGTCAATTTAAACTGTCTAGAGCAGGGGGGAAAGCTATTTCCACATCCTTCTGGCATGGAGTGCAGTGTGCTCATACATTTACAATCAGCTGTGGATGAAACTGATGAAATGTTAGGCACCGTCTTTTGGCATACTCTGGTGTGAAGTGGTGTTTTGTTTTTAAAAATGCCAAATAGACAAAAGTCCCTTAGTTTTTGTTTGGTTTCGCCTCTCCTTACTCCTCCTCTTAAAAATAATGTTGCCTCTTAAAGGTAATAAAATGGTGGAGAAAGCACATTTTAATTCCAATTCAAAGAAAGTGTGGCCACTGTACATTGCAGTAGCTCTTCTGCATAAGAATTAGCATTAAGATTGTATTTTCTTCTGAGTAGTTGTACTTTCAACTGTCTAATTAATGTCCTGCTTTAAACATAACCCTTTCCAACAGCTACGTAAGTCAATATTGAGATCACATCTTGGTGGGCAGGTGGAAATACTGATGGGCCAAATGTTTTCCTGATTTCTGCACACAATTGTATTTGCCAGCTCCACTGCTGGTTCTGTTGCGGTTACAGTTCTGAAACATACTTTACAAAGTTGGCTTGTCAATGTGACTGCACCACACTGCAGAAACCTAGCTTGTGGTTGAAGCCTTCCTTTTATGCTATGGAAAACCACTGGCGTGAGCTGGAATGTGTCTATTTCTAAAGGTGCAAAATGGGAATTGGAGATTATGTAATTTCCACCAGTTGTGTTTTGGTTGCAGAGTGAAAGACCTGCATACAATGCTGCGTTCTTGTAACCCATTTATTGCCAATGTACTGTCTGAGGAACAAGAAAATGCTGCAGATGTGATGGTCCACTACCTTCCAGCATATTGTTATTGAAAAAACTCAAACCCGGTAAATACCCTTGCTCCAACCTGCAAATAGGAAACAGCTGACAAGTCATTTTGACAGTAGCATTACTCATTTATTTTTAATGAGCATCACCATGGTGAGCAATTTCCAAAGGGAAGGATTGGGGTTGTCACTCGGAATCTCAAGTCATTTTGTATACATGCTAAGAGTTTTTTTTAACCTCTTGCCAAAACTGATATGAGCTTTAAATTGCACATATAACAAATTGATGAACAATTGACCCAAACGTATCAGAGAACCTTACACATGCATTTTTCCATGGGGCATTCTGTGATTGTGTTACTGTGATGGGGCAAGGTTTTGGGTTGGGACCCTGAACTCTGGATCAAATAACACCACACCATAATGGGAGAAGTTGCCCAACTGATGACTTCGCTAGACATTCTGCTCACCATCCAATTGAAGTCAGTGGGTGGTTGGCTAGGCTATCAAAGCTGGAGGGCTGACAGGAGGAAAGAGTTGTAACCTGCAGGCAAAGGAGAGAAGAAAGCTGCTTCCGTCAGGAGGCTACTTTTGGACAGATGCCATTCTGCCAATTGGGGGATGGTTAGCTCAGTTAGCTGCATGGCTGGTTTGCGATGCAAAGTGACGCCAACAGCACGGGTTTGATTCTCTCGTGGCTAACCAACCAAACCTGCACATCCATGGCCAATCCACCTAACCTGCATGTCTTTGGTCCGTGGGATGAAACCCACACAGGCAACGTACAAACTCTGTGCAGACAGTCACCCGAGGCTGGAATTGAACTCTGGCTCCTGGCACTGTGAGGCAGCAGTGCTAAGCAGCAGTGCTAAGCACTGTGAGGCAGCAGTGCCACCCCTGGAGGTGAAAATAATCAGGTAAGATTTACTGCTGCTCACTTTCTAAACTGCACGTCCTTTTTCCTGCCAAGCTAAAAGATTGGGTAGAGCTGTGATGTATTCATCAAAGTAAAGAACTCTAACTATGGTAAATCCTGTTATTGGCTCTTGTATTTCTAAACCCTTTCACCTTGTCTGTTCCTATGGCCTAGTCTATTCTTCCAGGTACCTTTATAAAGTGTTGTAGGTTATATGACTACAGGTGAGGTTGAATTAATTTATTTCCTCTTTATAGTATTCTGAGTTCATTGGGTAAAGTAGGAGTCCATGGTCGGGTGGAGCAGGATGGAATGTGACCAATGTCTATCGGGCATCTAGATGCTTCGGTAACATCAATGCTTTTGTCCTGTGGTAATCTTTATATCTGAACTAGTGAAAGCTGTGCCAATAGAATCGATGTGCAGTTGATGACATGCCATTGTAAACCAGAGTTAGTAAAGGCTTGACATACCTGGATACAGGTACCAGGGAACTGATGGGCATACTTGCAGCTTGTTTGTTGATCCCTCATTCCAAGTTGCCTGATCAACTTTGCGGGATATTAGAAATCTTGAAGCAATACTCAATATTGCCACTTTGTATATTTTGACATATGAATAGGAACTGAAATCATAAGCAAAGGTGCTGGCAGGAAAATAAAATTTTGAAATGGAACATTACCAAACCGAAGTAGAACAATAAAAAAAGGTCTGCATCAAGCCCATTTCTGAAGAAGGGTCCCGACCTGAAACGTCAACTTTCCTGCTCCTCTGATGCTGTCTGGCCTGCAGCGTTCCTCCAGCTCCATACTGTGTTATCCCTGACTCCAGCATCTGCAGTTCTTGCTATCTCTGCATCAAGCATCTGTGTTTTAGCTTTGAGACCACCTTGAACTGCCTCCTGAGTCTAGTCTGGAGCCACTTTTCCTGGACCAGCTTCATGTTACAAATTTGAGGCATCTTGATTTGCTTCATTTCAGTGTAGATATGAGGTTCCTGTCTGCTGGTGGGATAAATCTGTGCTCAAAAACATTATTAAAATATTAGGTCTTTAGCAAGGACCTTCAGATATGATAACTTGGGCAAGCAATCTTTTATATATAGAGTCACAAAGCCGTACAGCATGGAAACAGACCCTTTGCCCCAACAAATCCATGCCAAACATGATCCCAGAATAAATTACACCCACCTGCCTGCATCTGGCCCATATCTCTCCAAACCTTTCCTATCCATGTACTTCGCTAAATGTCTTTTAAACCTTGTGGTTGTACCTAAATCTACCATTTCCTTAGAAAGTTTATCCCTCATGCCTTTTTAAAATCTCTCTCCTCTCACCTTAAAATTGTGCCCCTTAGACTTTAAATCCCCCATCCTAGGGAAAAGAGAATTACCATTAACTCTATCTATACCGCAGTTTACAAACTTCTAGAAGTTCGCCTCTCACCTCCTACGCTCCAGTGAGAAAAGTCCCAGCCTATCCAACCTTTCTTTATAATTCAGACCTTCCATACCCAGCAACATCCTGGTAAATCTCTTCTGAACCCTCTCCATCTTAATAATATCCTTCCTATAACTGGGTGACCAGAACTGGACGCAGTATTCCAGAAGAGGCCTCACCAATGTCCTGTAGAACCTCAATGTGACGTCCCAACTACTGTACTCAAAGGAGTGAACAGTGAAGGCAAGTGTGCTATATGCCTTTTCAAACACTCTATCTGTATGTGACGCAAACTTCAAAATTATGTACCTGATATACTAGGTCTCACTGTTCTATAACACTATTCAAGGCCCTAACATTAATTATATAAGCTCTACCCTTGTTTGTTTTACCAAAATGCAATACCTCATATTTATCCAAATTGAACTCCATCTGCCGTTTTTCAGCCCGTTGTCCCGTTTGATCAAGATCCCTTTGTAATCTTAGAAAACCTTCTTTGCTGTCTATAATGTCACCAATTTTGGTGTAGTCTGCAAACTTACTAACCATGCCTTCTATAGTCACATCCAAATCTTTTATATAAATGACCAACAAAAGAGGACACAGAACCAATCCCTGTGGTACACTGCTGGCCACAGGCTTCCAATCCGAAAAACAACCTTCCGCTACCGCTACCTGTCTCCTGCAGTTAAGCCAATTATGTATCCAATTGGCAAGCTCACCCTGAATCCCATGTGACCTAACAGTCTACCATGTGGATCCTTATCGAAGGCCTTATCAAAATTCAAGTAAACAACTTCTACTGCTTTGCCCTCATCAATCTTTTTGGTAACTTCCTCAAAAAACTCAATCAATTTTGTGAGACATGATTTTCCTCGCACAAACTCATGCTGACTATCCCTAATCAAAATTTGCCTCTCTAAACGCCCATAAAGCCTATATTTTAAAATCACCTGCAATAATTTACCTCTTTACTTGATGTGTCTTGTGCTATTGTCGATCTCGCACTAAGATTATGCAGGTTGGCAAAATTTAAGTGGGGGTTTTACTAATGAATAAATGTAATCCCTTACTCGTCCTTCTGCCTATCCAAATATTGTCTAATATTTTAGCAATGTCATTTTCTGGTATGCCGATTGGTCTGTCAAATTTCTTTTTCAAAATGGAGCTATATTTTGTTGATGGCATTGTCCACAATTGACCAAGATTGCAAGTGGCCTCCTGTTGGTTGTCTCTATCTGCATAGTTCTGCTTCTGACTTAGGGGGCTTTGTAACTGTTCTGTTTTGGAGTCACGTTTGTGAGCACCTCAATTCCTGCCAAATCTAATCTTTCCCACTCCTGCTTGGTCTTAACAGTCCCCTTTCTGTGCTGCTCTCAAATGTCCAGTCCATGAAATTAATCTTCAACTCTGCTAAATATTCAGGAAACCCTGTGTTATTCCAGCTACCACCTTGTGGTCTCCTGGTACAACCTCATTTTCCATTGCTTGGAGCTGGCCTAAGGCACAAATCAGTGGGAGAACTAAAACTCAATTGTTCCTGCTTCATCTGTACCATCTCCCAATTAATTAGAGGGAAAGTATTTCTGTTTCATTATTTTTAAGTATCACAGCAGAAGTGATGTTTTGTTTTATATTTGTGGCAAAGCTTCAATTTTGGTTATAATTTAGGTTTCGTTCTGACCTGTTGATAAATGGCATTTTTTATCTTTAAGATAGCTATTTTTTGTGGTAGAGAATAGAAGCCATCAAGAAGGTCTAGGCATTATCTTGAAGGCTTAAGGACATTGAGAATAGCACAATGCAGAATGAGAACTGAATTGGACCTATGCTATTCACTCCTGCCTTTACCATGATAACACTTCGAAATTTCACAAGCTCATAATTGATATGTCAAACAATAGCTAAGAACAGCTGCACAAATCCCTTATTAATGACCTTAACAAGCAACACTGCCACTCTCCATTTTTTGGGTTAATGTTCATTAAAACCGTTTTTGGCACAATGGAATTGAAAGCACTGTTAAAGGAATGAGAACATTAGACATCATATTCCCACACTATGCCTGTCTTTTAAAGTGCAGTTGACCTCTTCATGTTTGTTTTGTAAAGCAGCTCCTACTCTGGAACAGCACAAAAAATCAGATTTAACAGTGTAACTTCAGTGTGATATAGTGTGCTTTAAATATTGCCCAAGGGACCTGTTGGATCAATGTGGAATTCTCCTATGCATCAAGAGTTAGGTTTGTAGCCTGGCAATATTATCAGGTACTTCCTATCCGAAGCACCTCTCATGAAAATTTCAACCTGTACTTTCAACATCAAGGAAAACTACATTTTTGTTATTTAAATTATGGAGTCGTAGAGTCAAATAGGATGGAAACTGACCCTTTGGTCCAATGTGTCAATGCAGACCAAGTTTCCCAAACTAAACTAGTCCCATTTGCCTGCGAGAGATAAAAGGTACTGCAGATGCTGGAGAATCCGAGATAACAAGGTGTGTAGCTGGATGAACACAGCAGGCCAAGCAGCATCAAAGGAGCAGGAAAGCTTGATGTTTCAGGCCTAGACCCTTCAGCATTTGGCCCATAACCCTCCAGATCTTCCCAGTTCATGGACTTGTCCAAATGTATTTTGAATGCAGATACATTCACCACCAGATCATCAGCCGCCATTTCCGCCACCTCTAGCAGATGCCACCACCAGACACATATTCCCCTCCCCTCCCTTGTCCGCCTTCCACAGGAACTGTTCCCTCTGGGACACCCTGGTCCACACTTCCTTCACCCCCAACACCTCCCCACAGGCCCATGGCACCTTCCCCTGCAACCGGCGAAGGTGCAACACCTGCCCATTTACCTCCACCCTCCCCAGTAGCCAAGGGCCCAAACATACCTTCTGGGTGAAGCAACACTTCACCTGCACTTCTCAGAATCTAGTCTACTGCATTCGCTGCTCAGAATGTGGTCTCCTCTACATTGGGGAAACGAAGCGGTAGACTGGGTGACCGCTTTGCAGAATATCTATGTTCTGCTCGCAAAAAAGACCCTGAATTACCTGTTGCCTGCCACTTTAACGCAGCACCCTGTTTCCTGGCTAACATCTCTATCTCAGGCTTTCTGCAGTGTTCTAGCGAAGCTCAATGCAAGCTGGAAGAACAACACCTCATTTTCCGCTTGGGGACCCTGCAGCCCTCCAGCCTTGATATCGAGTTCAATAATTTTAGGGCCTAATCTCTCTGATGCCCCAAGCCTCTACCCCACACACCAGGCCTTGTTACCACATAGCCTGCCACTACACACCCCCTGTTGTTAGTCACTAATAGTCCCAGTTAACAACTATTCACCCTCCCAGCCTGATCGTTATCAACTCTTTGTCTGTCCAACTGTTCTTCTCTCTCTTTGGGCTCTATCCTAGTGTTTACTCCCTACCCCATCCCCCTCCCTTTTTTCTGCATATAAACTGATGTGTTCCCAGCCACCATCAGTTCTGAGGAAGGGTCACTGGACCTGAAGCGTTAACTCCGTTTTTTCCTTCACAGATGCTGCCAGACCTGCTGAGCTTTTCCAGCAACTTCTGTTTTTGTTCCTGAGTTACAGCATCCACGGTTCTTTCGGTTTTTACTCCATTTACTATTTCCTCTGGCAGTTCATTCCACATTCAAGCCATCCTCTGTGTGGAAAATTTTGCCCCTCGGGTCCCTTTTAAATTATTTTCCTTGCAACCTAAAAATATGCTACCTGGTTTTGAACTCACCTACCCTGAGGAAAAGATCTTTGCTATTCATCTTATCTCTACCCTCATGATTGTATAAACCTCTATAGTGTCACCCCTCAACCTCCTACGCTCCAGTGGAAAAAGTCCCAGCCTATCTAATCTCTCCTTATGACTTAAAGCCTCCAGTTCTGGTAATATCCTCATAAATGTTTTCCGCACTTTTTCCCATTTAATAATAATCTTCCTGTAGCTTGGTGAACAGAATTGTACACGGTGCTCTTAAAAATGGCCTGTCCAGTGTCCTGTACAACCGCAACGTGACATCCCAACTCCTTTACTCAATGGTCTGAGCAATGAAGGCAAGTGTGCCAGACGCCACCTTTATCATAGATAATAGGTACTGCAGATGCTGGAGAATCCGAGATAACAAGGTGTGGGGCTGGATGAACACAGCAGGCCAAGCAGCATCATAGGAGCAGGAAAACTTGACGTTTCGGGCCTAAACCCTTCATTCTGTTTACCTGTGACTTTCAGTGAACTGTGTACCTGAACCCCTAGGTCTTCCTGTTCCATAACACTGTCCAAGGCCCTACCATTAACTGTGTAAGCCCTGCCCTTGTTCACCTTACCAAATGCAACACATTGCACTTATCTCAACTATACTTGATCTGCTGCTCGTCAGCCCGTTGGCCCAATTGATCAAGATCCCATTATAATCTTAGATGAAACTCTTCACTGTTTACTATGCCACCAATTTTAAAACCTAAGTCATATTTTGATATTTTTGCCTATTTACAGCAAAAGGGATTTTGGGTTAATTTTATCTTGAATTTTTATGCTTCTAACTTTGACCACAAGGTTAACTCCAGTCATAGGCAAATGTTGACCCCTGTCAGTGACTGTACGAACAATAGCAAGGTCCTTCAGCAGCACACTGCCTCATGCAATCTTGAACAACACTACAGGGCTATAAGGAAAAGGCAGGAAAATGAGACTGATGCATTGCTCTGTCCACAACCCAGCACGCAAGTGACTGGAAGAAGAGTTATGAAGGAGGATATTCAATGATGTAACGACTAGGAACACATTGTGCATTTTTGGTGTCATTACTGATACTATGGTGTAGAGGTTTATTGGTTTACAATTGAACTCATCTTGGGAGTTGGGGGACAGAAACCCTGTTAGAATGATAGCAGAAAAACATACAGGATCACACATACAGTTCACAAAATGAAAAGTCATGTTACACTCTACCCAAATCCTTCTGTCTATTACTTTGTATTACTATTTATTGACCAATAAATACTTTTAATTGTGAAGGATGTGGGTCTGCTAATGGAAGTGGTTCGTACAAAATTTGTCTAACAGCTTTTGTAAATGGAAAAAGATGGATGAAGCCTCTGTTGATCAATTTATATTGTATTCTTGCTCAATATTTTTTGTGCCTGTGGGATAACTGAATTTTGTTGACCACTTAAACTTTTAAAATTCTTGGAAATTGAATATCCAGAAAGCAAAACACAAATTGAGAATTTATTTCCCTGTGGATGATTTAAGCTATGACTAAAATTTTGAAGCATAAGAGCTGGTTTAGAATTAGAACAGAGTTTCTACCGAAACCTGTAGGGATCAATTTTTACGGAGAATCTCTTACGCAATCTCCAGACCTTTGGAAGAGCTGTAATGACCTCAGGAAATTACAAAGTTACATTGGTGATTGGGAGAATCAGGTGGAAATGTGCAATGCTATGAATAAAATGAGCTCGAACTCCAGAGATAAAGTGAACATATTTTTCCTGATAGAAATATGTCTTTTACTGCCGAAAGTTCCCAAAGAGGGAAAAAAAGTACATGTGGTGTATACTGTGCTGCACCACATACTGTAACGTAGCTCCAGCTAGTACAGCAGAAGCCATCTTTCATCTGCTGTACTAACCTGTCATAGGAATGTTTTCCTTGACCTTGATGATAATAGTCACAAATTTAGGAAGAACGACCTCTTATGGATCAGGGCTGTCTCTTCCCATTTAAAACAATGTATTTGAATGTTTGTACAGCATGCATTAGCATCATACAGAAAATCAAACAAATAGATTGTTTTGAAACAGAAAGCAATGATATTATGTGCAGCATCCCAGTATGTAATAATCAAAGACTTTGATACTGTAATGATATATTTACACTGCATAGTAAGAACACATTACACTGCTTACCATTGATAAGAAATGCAATTTCCGACCCTTCTGTGGTCGAGTTATGATCCATGTAGAACACTGGAGTTTCTTTTTTAGTTCTTTATTGAATGTGATTTCAATTAAGGCTGTTATCAATTATGAATGTGCACTGCTTTAAAAAGTCAATATCATAGTCACACGGGAAGCACATTTCCTCTCCCTAACAACAGCTTCGTGACTTGAGAGAAATGAAAACAAAATTCTCAAAGCTCTGTGTCATGTGAGTACTGCAGCAACATCAAGGTGGCAGCTAATGTGACGTCATTGCACCAAACGCTCTTAATTTTAAAATTCAGCAACTGGGCTATAGTTTTATTCCTCTCCCCCATCCCCATCCTCTATTTTTATTTAGATGAGTTATAAATGGCATGATGGAATTTCTGAGACACACAAATATCTTTGTTATTAATTTCCACTTTATCCATTGATCTTCTGGTTCACTTACTCCAGAAACATTGCTTCTCTGTAGTTTCTGCTAATTCTGAATTAGTTACAGCAGATAATTGCAAGCACCCCCTGTGGACCTCGTTCCTTTCAAATGCACTTGGAATGTCCCTACGTACCAGATTCAGAGGAATTCTTCTGTAGCAGTACATAAATGTGCTAGATGGCAAAATTACTCTGCCTTTGACATTGTACGTGTACAATTAATTGAATAGTGTGTGTAAGTTGGTGCATTGGCATTCATGGATATTAGTCTACATTCCTGAAATTAATGCACAGCTCTAAATATCTTAGTTTTATTGATCAGTACTAATGATTTCCGTGAAGATTAGTTCATGCTCATCTTCTGTCATTAATAGCACAAAGCAATTTTCAAGCAGCTGTAAAAATTGTTAACAAAGCCATTGCTATGAGCTTGATGGGCTGTGAGCATCAAGTGGGAAAAAACTCTTTTGCGACTCACCAATTCTGGTAGGATGGAAAATTAATTAATTCGCATGCTGAGCTTGGTAGCCAATTGAGCCAATGGCAGTTTGGGGAATGAGAAAGCTCTTTGGTTAGGATAACAGCGTTGCTGAAAGTCCTGTATATGGGAGTCCAGAATGAACGCTCCTGCTCCTGCATTCTCAAAATCAATTAAAAGTTTCCTGGACTATTTTTTTGAATGGCCATCACCAGCCTAACCTAAGGTGACCGTACATTTCCCTTTTACAAATAAGAAGAATGCTTACAATATGCACTCTGCCCATTAATACTAGAGACAGCACCTTGCGTACAGGTTTGATTCAAGTAAATGGGCTCTTCACCTACTTACAGAATATTCAGTTTGGTTATAAATCTTACAATCAGTTTGGCCCCTGTCTACAATGGAAGTTCTGTTTTATTTATTCATTCACATGATGAGGGCATTGCTGGCTAGTTCAGCATTTATTGCCAATCCCTAATTGCCCAAAGGGCATTTAGGAGTCAGGTAAGGATTGCAGTTTCTTTCCCTAAAGGGCATTAGTGAAGCTAATTTGATTAAGGAATACATTACTGCTGTAACTAGGGAAGATGTTTCTGAAAAATTCACCCAGTGAAAACATATGGGTAAAATTTACAAATAAGAAAAGCAAGATCAGTCCGATGGGATTGTACTATCGGCCCCCCAGTAGTAAGAGAGAAATTGAGAAACAAATATGTATGGAGGCTATTAGAAGCATAATAGGGTTGTAATAATGGGGGGCTTTAATTTTCTAAACATTGACTGGGGCTACCGTAGTGTTAAAGGTTTGGATGGTGAAGAATTTGTCCAAGGTGCTGAAAAAAATTTTCTCTATCAATATGTGGATGTTCCTACAAGAAAAGAAGCAAAACTAGACCTCCTTTTGGGCAATAACGCAGGGCAGGCGACTGAACTAAGAGTAGGGGAACACTTTGGGTTTGGCGATCATAATTCTATCAGTTTCAAATGGTTATGGAAAAGGATAAGCCTTCCATAAAAGATAAAGTTTTTAATTGGAGTAAGGCAAATTTTAATGGTATGAGACAAGAATTTTCAAAAGTTGGTTGGAGTAGACTGTTTGCAGGTAAAAGGATCTCTGACAAGTGGGAGGCTTTCAAGAGTGTGATGACCAGAGTTCAGAGGCATTTTGTTCCTGTTAGAGTGAGGGGTAAAGCTAGTAAGTTTAAGGAATAATAGATGAATAAAGATATTGAGATTCTAGTCAAGACTAAAAGGGAATTTCTTTCAGATTCAGACAACTTGGTTCAATTTAATCTCTTAACCAATATAAAGAGTGTAGGGGCATTCTTAAGAGAGAAATCAGGAAGGCAAAGAGGGGATATGAGATAGCATTGGCAGATAAGGTTAAGGATAATCCAAAGAGATTCTGCAAATACATTAAGAGCAAGAGGGTAACCAGAGAGAGGATATGGCCTCTTAAAGATCAATGAGGTCATCTTTGTTTTGAACCCCAGGAAATGGGAGAGATACTAAATGAATATTTTGTGTCACTTCTTACTGTGGAGAAAGAAATGGAGTCTCGAGAAGGCAGAGATACAAACTTTGAGATAACAAGGTGTAGAGCTGGATGAATACAGCAGGCCAAGCAGCATCAGAGGAGCAGGAAGGCTGACGTTTCGGGCCTAGACCTTGTCATCTCCAGCATGTGCAGTTCCTACTATCTCTGATATAAACTTTGATGTTTTTAAAAAAGAGTACACATTACTGAAGAGAACAGTCAGGAGGTCTTAGAGAATATAAAGGTGGATAAATCTCTGGGACCTGATCTAATGTTTCCCAGAATGTTGTGGGAAGTAAGAGAGGAAATTACGAGACCCCTTGCAGAAATATTTGCATCATCAATAACTGCGAGTGAGGTGCCTGATGACTGGAGGGTGGCTAATGTTGTACCTTTGTTTTGGAAGGGCTGTAAGGAGAAACTGGGGAACGACGGACCGGTGAGTCTGCCTTCAGTTGTGGGTAAATTGTTGGAGATGATTGTAAAAGATAGGATTTATGGACATTTAGAGAGTCAAAAATCGATTAGGGATAGTCAGCATGGTT
Source organism: Ginglymostoma cirratum (assembly GCA_024137785.1). Lineage (NCBI taxonomy): Eukaryota > Metazoa > Chordata > Chondrichthyes > Orectolobiformes > Ginglymostomatidae > Ginglymostoma > Ginglymostoma cirratum. The sequence continues at coordinate 1,813,466 of JAHRHZ010000024.1, forward strand.
TTGTGTGAGGAAAATCACATCTTGCAAACTTGATTGAGTTTTTTGAGGAAGTTACCAAAAAGATTGATGATGGCAGAGCAGTAGATGTTGTTTATTTAGATTTTAGTAAAGTCTTTGGCAAGGTCCTACATGGACTGGAGGCCCATAACCATCAGTGTTCCACAGGGATCGGTTCTGGGTCCTCTTTTGTCATTCATATAAAGGATTTGGATGAGAATATAGAAGGCACGGTTAGTAAGGTTGTGGATGACACTAAAATTGGTGGCATTGTAGACAGTGAAGAAGGTTTTCTAAGATTACAAAAGGATCGATCAAATGGGTCAATGGACTGAAAAATGGCAAATGGGGTTCACTTTAGATGAGGTCCAACAAATAAGGGTAGGGCTTATATAATTAATGGTAGGGCCTCGGATAGTGTTGTAGAACAGAGGGATCTAGGGTTTCAGGTACATAATTCTTTGAAGTTTGCTTCACATACAGACAGTGTGTAAAAAGGCTTTTAGCACACTTGCCTTCACTGCTCACTCCTTTGAGTATAGGAGTTGGGATGTCATTTTGAGGTTGTACAGGACATTGGTGAGGCCTCTTCTGGAATACTGTGTCCAGTTCTGGTCACCCAGTAATAGGAAGGATATTATTAAGCCGGAGACCGTTCAGAAGAGATTTACCAGGATGTTGCTGGGTATGGAAGGTTTGAGTTACAAAGAAAGGCTGGATAGACTGGGACTTTTTTCACTGGAGTGTAGGAGTTTGGGAGGTGACCAGATATAAGTTTGTAGAGAGAGTATAGGAGGCATTTTTTAAGGTGAGAGGAGAGAGATTTTAAAAAGCCATGAGGCAAATTTTTTGCACAGAGGCTTGTTTGCGTGTGGAATGAACTTCCTGAGGAAGTGATGGACGTGGGTACAATTACAATGTTTAAAAGACATTTGGATGTGTCCACGAATAGCAAAGGTTTGAAGGGATATAGGCCAGGAGCAAGCAGGTAAGACTAGTTTGGGATTATTTTCGGCGTGGACTGGTTGGACCAAAGGATCTGTTTCCATGTTTTATGACTCTAGATCAATTTTTCTGACAATCAGCAACGGATTTGTGGTCTTCATTAGTCTCTTCATTCCAGACTTTTTATTGAATTCTAATTCTATCATCTGCCATGGTGGGATTCAAAGCTGGATGTCCAACACATTACCTGGGTCTCTGAGTTCAGTCATAATGCCACTAAGCCATCGCCTCCCCCATTGATTTTAAATGAATAAATCTTTTAAAAATTGAGAGGACTTGAACATTTAACAGATGCAAGATATGTGTATCTCTCTCACAACCCTCATCTGCCTTATCTCAAACAAGAAATTAATTGCTGTTTGTTGACCACAGTCCACGATTGGAGATAAATTGGACATGAATGCATTTGTTTTAGGCATGGCATAATGGGGAACAGAGCTAAATTATAATCTGCCAAACATTTGTGAAATGGGACAGTAACTAGACAGAGCTCTTAATTTCTGAACTCCAGTTTGTCCTTTTGAGTCTAGAGCAGCTTTCTCAACTTTTCTACTTCGTAAGCACTATACAAATGCAGTGTGCTTTAGTGTCGAACTGCCTGTCCAGAATTTATTAAAAGGACCAATGGACACTGCTGAAGAAAGACCCCAAGGTTTGAAAATGCTTCATATTTGTGAATTTTTTTGACTTCAGAAAACAACTATGGACTACCGATGGCCCAAGCATATGGACTACCAATGGCTCAGGCTTATTGTTATCTCCTCAACCCCTCAGTCTGACCATTTCAATACCCTGTGCGCTTCAGGGATCTGCTCAAGGATCTTGGCATTGCAGCTAGTATGATTTGGTGTTCTCTATCCCTCTGGTACAAATGCGGTCTGATGCTACATTTGGCTCGAGCAGTTCTTCCTTTTCTCGGTACATTAGAAGCTTAAGAGGACAGAGTGATCTGAAAGTATAGGAGGAGCAAGCAGAATCTGCTACTGTCTAGGGAATCTCATGGAAATTCACTTTCTTAACCACACATGAACAATCTGGGTGTGGTACTTAATAGTTTGCCTCAAACAGTACTCAGAATGTTGGCGCTTTCTCAACTATAATTCATTGAAAGTGAATGTGACCTCAGATGCCGGTAAACAAAAACAGTGATGAAGTAGCAATGATGTTCAGCATATATAATGTAGAGGTGCCAGTATTGGGTTGGGGTGGACAAAGTCAGAGTCACATGACACCAGGTTGTCCACGTTATAGTCCAACAGGTTTATTTGAAATCACAAGCTTTTGGAGCACTGCTCTTTCACCTGACGACAGGTCTGTGCTTCAGAAGCTTATGATTTCCATAGGGGGAGGTGATGGCCTAATGGTATTATCACTGAACTGTTAATCCAGAGAGCCAGATAATGTTCTGGGGACCTGGGTTCAAATGCTGCCACGGCAGATGGTGGAATTAAAATTCAATAAATATCTGGAATTAACAATCTAATGATGACCATGAATCCATTGTCAATTGTCAGGAAAAACCCGCCTGGTTCACTAACACCCTTTAGGGAAGGAAACTGCCATCCTTACCTGATCTGGCCTACATGTGACTCCAGACCCACAGCAATGTGATTGACTCTTAACTGCCCTCTGGGCAATAAATGCTGCCTGGCCAGTGATACTGTTATCCCATGAATGAATAAAGGAAAAAAACTATAACCTGGTGTCATATGGATTCTGATTTCAGTATATAATTACGGGATCACATTCTTACCCATTATTTCATATGTATGTCATGAATACATAGTTACAAGGTCATAGATTTCACACCAAACATTTTAATCTCATTTCAAGAATAGATGCAGTACCCATTTACACATACCTTCCAAAAATAAACACCTGATTTCTCTTGTGGATTCAACTGTGATCAGTCAGCAGCAGGAAGTAGATTTTAATTAAATTGAAGTTGACATACCCAGCAAGGTCAAAATAGTCTCCCCACCACCACTCCCCCAACCAAAGTGTTACTCTTGAGATTTTCTTGAGAGCTACTTTATGATTTTCAGAGGTTCTTGTTTTATTCTCACGAATTCCTTTATTAGGTGATGCAGCTATGTAGGAACATTACCTTTTGCATTGGTCTTGTATTGACACATGGGGTATTTGGACAGTTGCAACATTGGAAGAATTCATCAATATTCTCAATCATCATCACTCTATTAAACTCAAGACCGCATTGCTCAAGGAAAGCGTTAATTTTAAGATGCCACATTTCGGTCTTGAGTTCAGTTCTGGGAACTGAATCTAGGAAGGATGTGGAGGCTTTGGAGAGGGTGCAGAAGAGATTTACCAGGATGTCGCCTGGATTGGAGTGTATAAGGCGAGGTTGGACAAATTTCAATTGTTTTCATTATAGCATAGGACGTTAAGGGAAGACCTGATAGAAATATATGAAGTCATGAGGGGCCTGGATAGAGTGGATGGTCAGAGTCGTCTTCCCAGAGTGGAAATGTCAAATAGTAGGGGACATAGGTTTAAAGTGAGAGGGCAAAAGTTTAAAGGAGATGTGCAAGGTAAGTGCCTGGAACACACTGCCAAGGGAGCTGGTAGAAGCAGAAAAGATACCAACGGTTAAGAGGCATTTAGACAGACATATGAACAAGCAGAGAATGAGGGATACGGACCATGTGCACAATACTGGGATTAGTTTAAAGTGGAACCATACTCAGCTTGGACAATAGTGAGCTGAAGGGCCTGTTCCCTTGCTGTAATGTTCTATGTTTGAATTGGGATGAGATGAAAGGCAAGTTACCAATAAATTAATTTTGGAAGTGCCCTGTTCCCCACTTCATGTACACAGCTATTGCTTATGAACATGCTTTCCATGGACTGGTGTGGTCACAACCAAGCAGTTACATTTTTGTCTCCAACACAGCTGCTAGACTTCAAGGAATTCCAGCTTTAATGTGTACATAACACAAATTTAAATCTTTGGAACAAAACTGTTCAGTATTAAAGTCTGTAACAGTCAGTGCTTATTACAAAAGTAATTTGAAGTTTAATAGACCACCCGTTTTGAAAGGCTGAAAATCTCCCTCTCTCACTTCTTGCAGCCACACTAGCTCCATTTGGTGCGCCTCTCTTTCCCCACTCTCTTTGCAGACCCTCTCTCCTCGCCAACCCCACTGATTTTATTGGCCCCCTGTCTCCCACACGTATAAGCAAAAGGCAGAGACACACTGCACTGTCTGAGTCTGAAAGTCCAGCAGGGCAAGGGCAACTTTGGATGCCCATCTGGGTCTTGGTACAGTCTGTGCTACATTCTCAGATAAAAGGGAGCTGTTGACCCCATCCACTGTTTCTGTGTCCCACAGTTTGGTAAGTGTACCTTAAGGAGATCACAATATTTCGCAGCACGGTGCAGAAAATCAAAAAAAAAAACAAGGAGTCAGAAAAGAGAAGGGAAAGTGTAATTAGAGAGAGAGGGTGAAAACAAAATCAGAGGTTTTACTTAGATTTGCATTTGAGAGGTAGCAATGTAAGTGCAGAGTTCTGACAGATTAGGGGATAGTTGTGAAAGCAATGTTGAATGTTAATTGTGGATAAAAGATCAAGAAGCTAAACTGTTGGGGTAGCAGAAGGTGCGTGCAAGGACGTACAGGTAAAGATCACCGAGGAAACTGTTGATGAATCGGACCATCTCCAGGAGTCAAACCTGAAACCACAAATCAAAGCAACACTAGACAGACAGCCTCAGTATAAGTAATAACATTGAACTTTCAGGTAACAGTAGGAGTTAGCAAGGAGCGGCCGGCTTGCTTCTCTCCTGCAGAACCAAGGTCACAGATGTTCTGTATCAGCACTTTGCTGACTATGTTCAGTTCAGTGTTGGGGTACAGTAACCTGAAAAAGGACACTTAGGGTTTATTGTTAAAACTTGTGACAGGACCCCTGACAAGGCTCCATAAGTATTTCATGTCCCAGACAGAATTCCCCAGTCAGCTCCTCGGTAAGGAGGGATGAATTGGCTCTCCTTCCTAATTTACCCCTCCCCTTTCCCTCTGTTAGCTGCAGCAAAGTTAGTTTTAAAATGATCTCTTTTTTCTCTTGTGGATATCATTCTTGCAGATCCAAATGAACTTTTGGTCAAAAAGAAATTGATTTAATGAGCTTTCTTGAGCTAAGAGAGGGAGGCTATTAATTATGAAACAAAGGAAGAATTAGTAACATAGTGCGCATACACTGAGATTAGAAATAACAGCTGAGTCCAAAACGGTGGAAGTTTGAAAGAAAGATATGCATTGTTCAAGCAGAGCAGAGATTTGAACATGTGGCTGTTGTACCAGAGGTTACCAATAGCATTGACATTGCTGGTTGAACAGTCATTAGATCATAGAATCCCTCCAGTGTGGAAGCAGGCCATTCAGCCCATCAAGTTCACACTGACCCTCTGAAAAGCATTCCACCCTCCCTCCACCTTATCTCTGTAAGCCTGCATTTCCCATGGCTAATCCACCTAGCCTGGACATTTTTGGACTATGGGAGGAAACTGGAGCACCCAGAGGAAACCCACACAGACATGGGGAGAACATGCAAACTCCACACAGACAGTCTCCCAAGGGGGGAAATTGAACCTGGGTCCCTGGCGCTGTGAGGCAGCAGTGCTAACCACTGAGCCACCATGTTGCCCCCATCTTCACAATCTTTAGTTTTGCAGATTGGAAGAGATTCTGTGGCTCTGATTCCTTTTGACCGTGATTGAATTCCAACATTTGGAGTGAGAGAGAGAACTTTTGTTTCTCTTTTGTCCAGTTTGTATCACTTTAGTGAGAAATGTCTTTGCCTGAAGTACAAGGGTAACAGGGGTGCAGTTCTTCAGATGTGACCTCCATAGCATTGTTAATACTCGTTGGAGGCCTGGCACATGTAAGAACATTCACTCCCACTCGCACATACTCCAGTAGAGTTGAAATGGGATTTTTAACCCCTGTCCTCATGTATTCTTCAAACGCAAAACTGTGTCTGAAATTTAGGACACAATATGAGAGAGGTGGTAGCGAGCCGATGAACAGGCTTCTGTCAGCCCTTTGGTATCTTTTATGGTCACAAGAGATCACTCCAGTCTATTTTGGCGTTCCACTTCTGTCTGCACCTTCTACCACCCACCTACCATGGGTTCCCTTCACACTCTAATTTACATATGCAGCCGTTTTTGCCTGAACCAGACCCCTAAACACATTTTGCAATTAAGTTTTATAAATATCCATGGTATTTCAGGGTCCTGATCCCCAATTATGAAGAAAAATCTCTCTTCATAAAGAAACAACAATGTAGAGTTTTTGCTGTGAAGTGCCTACCCATCCAACGAACTTGTCCAATGTTTAATTTATGAAATGCTACTTTTGTGTAAGATGTCAGTGTTTTTCTGTCTTACTAGCCCTGTTGCAATGTCCTGCTGGAAGTAGTGGATCCTTAGGGATCCGGACAGTTTACCTGTTTTTGAATTATTTTAGAGACGTGCTTAAAATGCTTTACTGTTTACCTAATTGATAAAACAGCTTTATGTAGATGTCTGAGATAACAAGGTGTGGAGCTGGATGAACACAGCAGGCCAAGCAGCATCAGAGGAGCAGGAAAGCTGACGTTTCGGGCCTAGACCCTTCTTCGGAAATCAGATGTTTAGATGTTTAATTCAGATGTTTAATTTTTTTAAATGAGAAGTCTTAATTCTTGGATTAGTGATTCGACTGAGATCCATGGTCCATTATAGCATGTGATGTGAGCACACCAAGGTCTATGTCGGTTAGGGCATCCTCTATGATGGAGGGCCCACACTTGAAACTGGTTAGGCCTGTTGCCCATTCTCATGGTGGGCTGAATGCCTAATAGGTGCTTTAAGTCCCTTTTCCAAATTTGAGTCTGCCTGACTGCATTTATACCAGGCACATAGCAGCCGAATCAGGGGTCCTTATAAAGACCACTGGACCTTGGCAACATAATGTTCGAAGTAGCATAATTAGGCAAGTGACCATAATCTTACCAGGCTGCTCTCTCATTATAGAGAGACAACTGATGATGGTTTAACCTGTGGGTTACCACACCACAAGTGAGGGGAGAGGTTGCGAAGGTTCGTGGTAACCTCAGTAAATGTGGGAATTGAACCCATGCTGGGGACATCGCTCAGTTAGTATGTGTGTGCATGAGGCACTTGCCCCTTTGCTTCCACATTACCACCACTGGCATATCCTCCTCTTCCTTTTTTGTCCTCCCACATTTGTACTTGTCTAGTGTACTCATCAATATTCTTTGTGAATTGTCTCATCTGCTCTGATAATGAGTTCCACATAAGGACAGCTGAGAATGAGATCTTTATTGAGAATCAAATGTTATTATTCGCAGTTAGTGAGATGACATCAAAGCTCACTGTTTAGCATCCCGATGTACCACCTTGTGCCCAACTTGTAGCTTATGTGCATATAACGCTTTGAAAAATAAGATGTATAGGAACTTTATTTTCCGGATCTTTTCTGTTTGAAAGTTGGGATGGTTGTGGTTATGGTGGCGATGGTGGTGGTGGAGGGTGTGGGAAGGAGTTACTATGATATTCTTGCAACATACTTCCATCTGTGTTGTTCCACAACACATCTAGATGGGAAGGTCCGTTCCACCTGTGCTGTTTGTTATTTTGCTGCTCGCAGCTGTCATATTGAACAGTAACGGCTGTCTGGCTGTGATAACTGAGCTGTGATTTGAACAGAATTGCTTTTACATTTTGTTTTTACTCCAGTGGTATTTGCAGGCTTAGAATTAACTTGATTTCAGTCAAGTTTTTCCAATTTTATTTTTCAGTTCTTAAAGCTTTCTGGTTAAAAAATGTTTGGACAATTGGTGCATTTAAAAAAAAAGTCCCTGACCTGTCCATGTATTCTAGTAGGAACTATTGAGCAAAGTCATTTTTGGCCCCGTCCTGTAAACAGCACCACAATAAGTATCCGAGTGAGAATTCACCATATTTCTTATGTTTTGGAGTAAAAGTAATTATAGCTAAACACAGATTTTCAAGGCAGATGGTAAGATCATCTCCCATTCATCCGTACCCTTCACCTACTTTTATAAATTGAAACTTGTGCCTGCAGATAACAGAACGTTATAGAGATTGCTTGTAATTCACATGGAAGACTGACTGAATTGGCCAATGTTACATTTTACCTTGCCAAACTCATTCGTCGGTGTAACACTAAAGTTTGAATAGGCCTCAACCTTGCTTTATGCCAGCAAATGCCACCTACAGCAGTCAATCCTCAGGAACTGGATATGTAAAGTAAATAACTAACTCATTCTTTGAGCAGAGAAACATGTTTGTCATTTTACCCATTGACAACCTAGTAATTGCACGTGAAGGGAATCCTATGGAATGATAGAATTTCTGAAGTTTCAGATGATTATAGGCTGTACCTTGCATCCATAATTGCTTCATTACACGATGGTATTGCCTACATCTAGCAGATGGGTACCAACATCTGAAAATTCAATTAATTTGCAGTCATCAGCATGGAATTATTTAAATGAATATTTGTTTTACAAACAGCTCTTTTATGCTTCCATTCTAAGGCAGCTTGTAGTCTGACAATATTTGAGTTAGAAAAGCAAGCCTTGATCGGGTGGCCAAGTGATTAAGGCTAAGCTCTGAAACCGTACCTCTTGGCCTTTTTAAGAGTGTTCTGGGATATACTAGTAGAATAAAGCTGTAATGAGGTGTTCATACCCACCTTTGTAGCAGTTAAGAAAACTGTTGAAATATTGGAACGGTACTTTAAGTACCTGAAAAGAGTTTTGCAATGGAACGTGTCTGATGTTTCAAGTATAGTGGTGCAGTACTGCATAACATCATTCCACAAAGTGGCATCATCAGTTAAGGCATCAGAGAGGAAGAATAAAAGACACATGGCAAGGGCATTACCAAGAGATGCTCACTCTCTGAAGAGGCTGCAGAAGAAAACTGGGTACAGAAGACCAACCCAGTGCATTGTAGAATTCTTACAGTGTGGGAGAAGGCCATTTGGCCCATTGAGTCTACACTGACCCTTTGAAGAACACCCCGCCCAGACGCATCCACCTACCCTATCCTTGTAACCCTACATTTCCCATGGTTAACCTGCACATCCCTGGACACTATGGGCAATTTAGCATGGCCAGTCTACCTAACCTGAACATCTTTGGGCTGCGGGAGGAAACCAGAGCACCCGGTGGGAAAAAAGCAAGGATATGGGGAGACCGTGAAAACTCTACACAGACAGTCACTGGAGGGTGGAATCGAACCCATGTCCCCGGTACCGTGAGGCAGCAGTGCTAACCACTGAGCCTCTGTGCTGCATCATTTGTCCAATGTATGTCTATGTCTTATCCTCCCCAAATGCGCTTCCATTTACAATACCTTACATCTGCTACAGAGGTCATCATGTTTCCATTCCTGCCATCTTCTGAAACATGCGTTGTGCAAAGGCTTGTGAACAACTTGAGTACGGACAGACTTTTAATGAACAGAAGTATCATGTTGGTATGTGCTTCCCCGGTGTTTTGTCATTGTTACTCTCCTTTCAGGCTTGAAAATAGTTATGACCCCTTAATGAATAGTGGACATAGTGCTGTTGTAGGGGGAGGCGAGAGAAGATGTTGTAGAGAGAAGAGATGAAGGGAAGATCTATTAGAACAGTAAGGGGTGTGGGGGAAGGGGATTACTGTTCCTACCTTGGAACCAATGACCCCAAACATCAGCTTGTGATTCCATTTGGGGTTTCAACTCCCACTTTTGGAATCTTTGACCTGTTATTTTGGTCTATTTAGCTTGTCATCGTATGCTCAGTGGATCGATTTATTGTTGTCACATGTACTGAGATACAGTGAAAAGTGGTGTTTTGTGTGCTGTACAGGCAGGTCGTACCATACAAAGTGCAGCAGGGTAAAAGAATGCAGTATCACAGCCACAGAGAGAATGTGCGGAGAGAGAGATCAGAATTAACATTTGACAGGTCCATTCAGAAGTCTGATAGCAATGGGGAAGAAGCCGTTCTTGAATCTATTTGTACGTGTATTCAAACTTTTATATCTTCTGCCTGATGGAAGAAGGTGGAAGAGAGCATAATCAGGGTGGGAGGGGTTTTTCATTACATTGGATGCTTTCCCGAGGCAGCTGGAAGTATAGATGGAGTCAATGGATTGAAGGTTGGCCTGCGTCATGGACTGGGCTGTGTCCATGACTCTCTGTAATTTCTTGCAGTCTTGGGGTAAAAGCAGTTGCTATACCATGCTGTGATGCATCTCGCTAAATACTTTCTATGGCGCAGCTATAAAAATTGGCAAGAGTCATTGGTGGGCATCCCAAATTTACTTAGTCTCCTGATGAAGGAGCGACGTTGTTGCATGTATGTTCTCAAGCCTAGGCTGTGCTTTCTTGCATATTTATTGTCTGTCTTGTCAAGTCAGTCATTCTCATGAGGAATCTGTGCTCAAAATTATGAAAAGAGTTGGTATGCCTTGTTCTATACTAACTAGTGCAGTAGCATGAAGTGAGTGTAATGATACCATGTCTCTACATTAATCTGAGGCAGAAAGGAACCACCTTCAACCGTTGCAAAGGTGAATCAACTCAACAAGTGGGTCTTGATGAAACGCCATGGTCTGAAATATTAACTCTCTTCCTTTCTCTTTCCCTCTCCACCTGTTCAGTGTTTCCAGCATTTTCTATTTATTTCAATTTTCTCGAATTGTTTTTCTAATGACAGGATAATGAGCCAAGCTCGGTACAAATTTGCAAGATTTTGTAGCCTTTGAACGCATACAGCAACAGTGGCTTTAGAGCTAAATGTAAGAGCATGGTTAAGAAGCATGCAGTTGATAGGGAAGTTGACCATGTTAATAGTAAGGGAAAAAAAAACTGTAGACTGCAACAATGAACTGGTTCGGTAGGCAAAAAAAATGGCAACTAGCATCCAATCTGAAGAAATTAGGTTATGGATTTGGGGACAACAAACCAGGTAGGAGTAATAAATAACAGATGGACTTTGGAGCACATGTCTACAGTTCCTTGATGATAGACAGGTACATAAATGATTAAGAAGGCATTTCCATTCATTGGCCGAGGCAGAGAAAAATAACAGGGAAGTAATTTTGGAACCGTACAAATAAGATCTTTTGAATGTTTGTGCCACTGGGAGGTGGTGTTTACTGCATTCACAGCCATTGCAAAACTCTGAAGCATTGCATCCTCCATGTAAACTTCTATTGGGATGTCTCCTCTCGCTGAATTGGTAACACTTTGTATTCGTCTGAGTCACAAGGTTCTGGGTTCAAATCCCACTCCAGCCGCTGAGCTACAAGTTGGTGGTGACCCAGTGAAGTATGGGTATTTTGAAAAGGAGCAGTGAAATTGTTCCTGGTATCCTGCACAATGTTTGTTTATTCCACGCTCAAATTGCTAACAGTGTGACAGAACATTTATGAAAAGCACTATGTAGATGCAAGTCTTTAAAACCACAATAAGAACAATGGACTGTGAATGCACTCATGTTCAATCCTTGGAAAGTGTTCTTCTTTCGAAAGGAAATCTCAGGAGGATCAAGAAGGGTCATGAATTGAAGAGAATTTGGGACAGCAGGTTCCTGATCTTACTGTGCCTTCACCAACTGCATTGGTTTACACGCTGGCTGGATTTCACCCAGTACGGTTCCCTCATCATCATTGTCTAAAATCTCCTCATTGGGTGAAAGGGACGGTGCCAGTGAGTTTATTGCTGATTAATGCAAGTGAAGCAAGTGCCATTGTAGCTAATAAAAGTAAAAGTAAAAGCAAAGCACTAGAGAAATTCAGCAGGTCTGGCAGCGTTTGCGAAGATAGAAGCAGAGTTAACAATTTTGGGTCCAACGGACTCCTCTTCAAAATTGAAGAGAAGTCATAACGGATTCAAAACTTTCTCTTTCTCTCTCCACAGATGCTGAATTTCCTCAGCATTTTGTTTCGCTTTTAGATTTCTAACATCTTCAGAACTTTGCTTCAGTCATCGATGCTAGTCCTGTCACCTTGGCCTGCCTGAGTGTTACAATAGTATTCTTGAGAGAAGTGTTTACACAACTTCCAATAGGGATGAAGTGGTGAAGGGTTCCAATACATGGTGAGTCATCGCATTTGTGCTGAATGTGTGCAGTCATTGAAAAAAGGAATACCTCAAACAATCATTGGTGTTAAGTCTATCTTTGAATTAATGAGATTGTGTGCTAAACATTAGAAGTACTAAATGCGAGGGGGAGGTGATTATGTGTCATTATGTGCTAAAACAGGGAAAAGTGATGAATTCTCCTTCTCAGCTGACTTGGTAATGTCATTTAATGTAGAATCCTTCCAGTGTGGAAGCAGGCCATTCAGCTCATACTGACCCACCAAAAAGCATCCTGCCAAGACCCTACCCTCCCCCCCCAACCTTATTCTCCATGACCCTGCATTTCCCATGGCCAATCCACCTAACCTCCACATCTTTGGACTGTGGGAGGAAACTGGAGCACCCAAAGGAATCCATCCAGACATGGGAAGAATGTGCAAACTCCACGCAGACAGTCACCCAAGGGTGGAATTGAACCCAGGCCCCTGGCACTGTGAGGCAGCATTGCTAACCAATGAGTCACCATGCTCCCATCTTCTATGATGTCTTCTTGAAGCAGTGAATTGCTCATGGCTGTCTTTTGTGTGGTGCTCCATCTTGAAGGGACCTTCGCCTATTTATTCTATGGCCGCACTGGAGAATGCATTTCATCTCTTTGAACAACACTCAGATATTTCCAGAAAGAAAGAAAGGTAATGCCCTACCAGTCAGGATGTTCGCTACATTATGTTGTTGCAGGCAGTTGGCTTACGCATTCGATACTAATTGCAGCACCATGAACTATAGGTTTTGATGGATACTCCCTTTGCATTGTCCAACCTCCAGTTGGGCTGGTGTGCAGTCAAAAAAAATACATGTCTACGTATATACTGGAAGACCAAGGATGTTGCATTAATAACAGGATAATAGAAAGTCTATTTCACAAGTGGAGAAAACTCAAAGTTCATGCATCTCATAACGTTAGATTCTCCTTGCAAAGTAATTGCAATGCTTTTGAGTATACTTTTATTTTTGAAAAAGAGTCATACAGCACAAAAAGGGCCCTTCGATCCATTGGGTTTGTGGCGGTCCAAGCTAATGATGCTAATCCTGTTTTCTAGCACCTGGTTTATATGCCTTGTCATTGCAAGTGTGAATCTAAATTCTTCTTCAATATGATGAGGGTTCCTGCCTTTACCACCCTTACAGACAGTGTTCCAGATGCCCACCACCCTCTGGGTGAAAAACAATTTCCTCACATGCCCGCTAGACCTCCAGTCCCTTATCTTAAATCTATGGCCCCCAGTTTGTGATCCCTCCACCAAGAGGAAATGTTTCTTCATGTCTACCCTGTCGACGTCGCTCACAATTTTAGACATCTTAATTATGTCCCCCCTCAGTCTCCTCCGCTCCAAGGGGAAAAAACCCAGTACATCCATTTCGTCTTCATAACTAGAATTCCCTGGCCCAGGTAATGTTTCTGGTAAATCTTAAATAAAAACCGAAAGAACTGTGGATGCCGTAAATCAGGAACAAAAACAGAAGTTGCTGGAAAAGCTCAGCAGGTCTAGCAGCATCCGTGAAGAAAAAAATCAGAGTTAATGTTTCGGGTCCGGTGACCCTTCCTCAGAACTGATGGTAGCTGGGAAAACGTCGGTTTGCAAAGGGAAGAGGCTGCCAGACCCGCTGAGCTTTACCAGCAACTTCTGTTTTTGTTCCTGATTTACAGCATCTGCAGTTCTTTTGGTTTTTATCCAGTACCTGGTGAATTCAGCACAGTTTGCTCTGAACAGCTTCCATGTTGGACATCAGGCAGCAACAGCCAAAGGCACCCTCTGTGCTTAGCAACTGTATACATCTCATATCAATGGATATTGGTATCCAATATGTGCCCACCACTGAGACCCCTCATAGAACATTTCCTATCCATTTACAGGACCCTTTTGTAATTCAATGGTGCACCTCAAGCTGCACTGCCAGCCATCATTGTAATGCAACAGAAAGGACACTGTGCACTCAGGAATGCACACCCAGCTCCTGGACCGGAACAGACTGCATTTCCGAGATCTTTGACTACCCTTGTAGAGCTCCACAACTCTGAGTCTACCTGAATGCTCATAGTATTCCTGCCTTGGATTTCCTATTTGGACTTTGACCCCTTAGCCAGAGATGCGGGCTTATGTTACTGTTGTGCTGCCAGGCTGTTTAGGACAGATCAAGCCAAGAGGCTTATCATAGTTGTCAGCAGATCAAATCCAGGGGGATAGCCTTCACTTGCTTTCCTGGCACAATAAGTCAAGAGGCAGGCTCCAATACCAGTCCAGGTCCTGCTCAGGACAGTCAGAGTCAGGAACCTCTCACAAGGGATGAAGAGCTGAATGGTGACTATCTGTCTTGACTGTTTCAGCCCTTTTATGGGCTGTTTGCTTTCTGGAATGAGAGAGAAGCAGGTCTTACAGGAGATGATAGTGGGTGGTTCAGCTAATATTGTTGGTGCAGTGGGTGGGGGGGGTGAAATGTCCTGAGTCAGTGAATAGGCAGTGCAGAGGGCATGCCAAGTTAGTGATGTCGAGGGCTGAGTCCATAGATTGTCACTTTAAGGTTTTTAAACAATTGGCAGTCTATGTGGATACTGAATAAAAGTTTTACTTTTTAGAAGAGATTAGCCATTCAAAATTTAGAAGCCTTGAATAGATTTTATGAACGGCATTTATTTCACTGTCAAGTGTAGAGGATTGAGAACTTTATTGATTTTGGTAAATTCTATATTTTTACATCTCCATATTACTTCAGAGGTCTGCCGATGATGGATATTAGTTGAGTGGTTACGGAGGTGAATGCAGTGAGGGTGGCATGAGTTGGTGTGGAGATTATGGGAGGCAACGGCTCCTAGAACTAATGAGATGAATTTCCCAGAGTTCCGAGGCAATCCAACTTACCAGTCTGCCTCTGCCCTCTGCTTCTGGGGTTGGCAGGTCTGATTCCACCCTGCACCTGCTTCCCCGAATGAAAAGTATACTTTTCAGGGCACCACTTACCAATGTGAGTCTGGGAATTTCCCAACTTGGATTCCCAGCTTTGGTACCCAAAACCCAGCCATCCTTTCTAAGAAACAGATGACTTCCTTACTTTCCTTGAAAAAGTGTATTTCCTCACATTTGGCAAGATAGAAATCCAACTGGATAACCCAATATTATATGCACATGAACTAATTTTAGGCTTTACTATGACACAAAACAGAAATTGGTGGAGAAATTCAACAGATCTGGCAGCGTCTGTGGAGAAGAAGCAGATTCAATGTTTCAAGTCCAGTCACCCTTCTTTGATTTGATTTATTATTGTCATGTGCCTAGGTACAGTGAAAAGTTTTGTTTTGTGTGCAGTAGGGGAAGATCATACCATACAAAGTGCATTAGGGTAATAGAACAGAACGAAGAATACAACGTTACAACTTCAGAGAAGGCGCATGAAGAGTGAGGCCAGCATTAAATTTGAAATTGGAGAGGTCCTTTCAGAAGTCACATAACAGTGGGGAAGAAGCTGTTCTTGAATCTGTTGGTACGTGTGTTTAAGCTTTTCTTTCTTCTACTTGATGGAAGAGGTTGGGAGCGATTATAACCAAGACAGCGAGAAGTGTAGATGGAGTCAATGGATGGAAAGTTGGCTTGTGTGATGGACTGGGCTGTGTTTACAACTCTTCAAAACTCAATAGGGTTTACTAATCCTTATTTAGGAAAATTCAGTTACTCTGTGGTGTGTAAATTAGATGTTGGCTACAGTGGCCCCATTTCTCATTCACTCTTTGACTGGTGAGGCTTCACTCTGGGAAGAGAAATTTGTTGGGAAATTTTAAAGTACAATAGCAAATGTGAACTGATTATAAATTTCCTCGTATGGTCTCATTCATGTTAGTTATTTTGCATTTGTATCCAACATCTGCCTGTATTGGCCATACCAATAAAACAAAGGAACTACTAAAGGAATGATCATAGTGGATACTTTCATCTAATCATTCTGATCAGCCTCCAGCAATTCCCCAACATTAATAGGTAATTTTTAAATCCCAAACATTCTCAAGAGTTAAAAATTAGAATTGCACAATTTCTAAATGATAAAATCCTTTAGTATAAATTACCAGACAGTAATCAAAACTCAAATGTTCTGGCATCTCAAACCTTGCAGTGACAGCCATATTATCTGAATACTTATTGTATTGCTTCTTTCAATTCAATGCATGCCGTTATCTTGCACATATTACTGCAAGTTAGTCTTAATATCTCCTTTTACAGGCAAAAAATGTTCATTTATATAATTATTTTAACAATTGAGCCATTTATGCTGCTAGGTAAAAATTATCACTAGATTGTATCTTTGTATCAAAGGTAAGGAATTGTAGATTCAGAAAAGATGAATGCAGTCTTGAAATGACTTCTTTAGAGAGTTTCAAACATCTGGAAATGAGCTAATGTTATGGAAGAAGTGATTTTCCCAGAACTTCCCGCATCATTTAACTTGTCAAATGTGACAGAGAAATTGCTTCACTTCATCCAGTTTATAGATTCTGTCCTTGGCATTCATCTCTTAATGACTCAAACCCAGTGTTGAGAATGTGGAGCTCATCACCAAGGAGTGGTTAAAGTGAATAATAATATCTAACCATACAAGCATATGAAAGAGATGGGAATAGAAGGTTACAATAATAGATTTAGGTGACAAAAGCTGGAGGGGCCAGCATGGAACCAATGGACTGAATGGTTTGATGCATTTCTGTCCTTCAGTATTTACCCAGAACTGCTTCCAATCAACATAATTGTTTTTTTGCTGACAACTTCCGTTGTAGAATTTCTGTGTTTTGCAAATAACTAACTTTGAACTAATGTTTGATTACCATGTATTATTGTCCTGTGCCGAGAGATTTTAAACTGATTTCCTGATGAGCTAGCATTTTGGTTAAAATAGATTTCTTTTTACAGTGTCAGCTCTTATCATGCTTACATACACCTTGTCTCACTTGCTGGTTTATGCTTGCTGATAAGTAGAAAACCAATGGTTCAGTGATTAATTGTGGGCATTTTGTTCAGGAATCGTGAACTTAGAAAATATTCATTATTTAATGCCAATAAATATTGAATAGTTGCGCTCATTTTATTTGTAAAAACAGGGGACATTATTTCGCTGGAAATATTTAATAAGAAAATCAACATGGCTGGGTGGACAAAAGTTCTACCACTCTGAAACTTGTTATTCTGGTTTAACGATGAATAAGCCTTATCTTGTGATTTTCCCTCTTGGTTTGCTGGATGGGGATAATTAGCTATGCTGACACTCTGGAGAGAGTAGTGATGGGCCTTCAGCTATTTCCAATCTGTTCCTTTTATACTCTCTATCTAGTAATCCTTTCCACAATCTCTGACAGTATCATTGTGTTGTAATCCAGTAGAAGATAGTGTTGAAAATGATTTAAAGTAGAGCATGTGCAGGCTTTGCATTTCCATCAGTTAAGGTCCCTGAACAACAGTCAATCCTGTTGACCTGTGAGCCATGGCAGTCAGTGTTAAGGAAGCAGGAACGTAAATTCCAGGTGATGCTGAGATCACAGCATTTGTTTTACAGTTTTTCTTGTCTGGTGTCTTTTTGTTTTTTATATTAAGCAACGTAAGAAATGTGGTCAGGGAAAACAAAGGCAAGAATTTTGACAGTTGTGAGCAGGATGCGCTGAAGAAGGGTCTTTGGACTCAAAATGCAAACTCTTTCTCTCTCCACGGATGCTGTCAGACTTGCTGAGTTTCTCCAGTATATTATTTCTCTTTCAGGTTTAGTGCTGTCAAAATGTATTTCATACAGTATACTGCTCTGAGAAGATGACTTTCACAATAACAACTGTGAAAATTAGTCAAACCCAGCACAAAGGAAAATTGGGGTTGTGGAAATTGGAGGCTAATTATTAGAAGCCCAGGTCATTGCTGCAAGGGTTCAAGACACTTCTTCAGTGACATCCCTTCCACGATGTCAAAAGTGGAGATGTTCACTGATAATGGCAATTTTTAACACCATTCCTGATGACTCAGATGTTTCGTAATCAAGACATATCATTACACAACTTGGGATCCAGTAGGACTCGAACCTACGGGCAGTCTGTGCTCTTATGCCTGGACAACATTCAGGCTTCAGCTGGAAAGTGGCAAGTAACATTTGTGGCAGGTAATGGCTATCTCCAACGAGAGAGCAGCTAACAGTTGCACCTTGCGTTTCAATGGTAAAGCCATCACTGAATCCCGCAATGTCAACATCCTGGGATTACCATTGACCAGAAACTGAAGTGGAACAACCCTACAAACGCAGTGGCTACAACAGCGGGTCAGAGAATGTGAATTCTGTAGTAAGTAACTCTCCTCCTACCTCCTCAATGCCTATCCATCATCAAAAAGGCACAAGTCAGGAGGGTGATGGAATACCTTGCACTTGACTGTTTGAGTGCAACTCCAACAACATTCAAAGCTCAACACTATCGAAAACAAAGAAGGCCACTTGATTTTCACCCCATCCACTACCTTCAACCTTCAACCCCTCCACCACTGACAAACTATGGTAGTCGTATGCACAATATATACAAGATGTACTGGACCAAGGCCATTTGTCAGCACTTGCAAACCTGTAAGCTGTACAACCAAAAAGTACCAGGCTAACAGCTGCACGGGGACACCACTACCAACAAGTTTTCCTCCAAGCCCCACACCATCCTGACTTGGAACATATCGTTTCTTAAGCGTCGCTGGGTCAAAATCCTGGAACTCTCTTCCTCACAGCAGTCTCATAGAGATATACTAGTTGGACTGCAGCATTTCAGGCTCATCACCATTTGTCTGGGCGATTAAGGCTGGCTATAAATACTCGCCCCCAGCTCCTAGATCCCTCAGTAGAATTTTAAACAGGAACTTCATTTATTCATCAAAGCTTGTGGAACAAGGATTCCCAATCTGACTGTATTTAACTTGTGCAGGTAAAAGATTTTAAATCACAAAAAAAATGCAGCTGAAGAATAATCTTATTTAGTGAATAATATCTTGAATAGGATCAGCTGCATTGATCTAGCCGTTCCCCTGAATATCCTGCTTACACATTATGTTTACATGGATAAGCTATTTGTTAATCATGTTACTGCCTGCTGACCAGGGCCCAGGCCAGGAGGAGTATATTAGAGCCTAATAATTGTCCTATAATCCAGGGGACCTGCTACCCTCTGGTCTGGGGTCTGGCAACAGTGGTCAGATTGCAGGCTGGGTTTCTGGCCTAGAAGAGGCACCAGGGCCCATGGTTTCAATCATTGCTCCTGCCACTGAATCACATGTTGGAACATATTACCGTTGGCAACATTACAATTATTTAGAAGATTAAAACTTTCCCTATAATTTGGAGAATTTGTTTTGGTCTGCATGTAAGGTTAAATGCCTCTCTTCAGTTTTTGCTAAAGATTTTTCAGACGTAAATACCAAGGTGAATGGGAATAAGGGGAAAACTTTCCACTGGTGGGACTTGTATGGTGTTAAAAGAACATGATTACTATCATAGTAGTTCAATTTTCTGAGCTCCAGAACATAATGCAGATGAACTTCAGAATAGTGTCTTTGGTCCTACCATCTTCAGCTGCTTCATCAATGATCTTCCTTCCATTATAAGTGGGGATGTTTACAGATTGCACAAGGCTCAGCACCATTCCCAACTCCTCAGATATTGAAACTGTTCATATCCATATGGAGCAAGATCTGAACAAATTCTAAGGTTGAGCTAGTCAGTGACATGTAACATTCACACAATATTAGCCAATGATCAAATTGGCCTGTCTCCCCTTGATATTCAACGACACTACTATAACTGAGCCCCACTCTATCAGTATCCTGGGGGTTACCATTGACCACAAACTGAAGCAGTTGACCCATTTAAATCTTGAGGCGACAAGACCAAATCAGTGGCTTGGAATCCATCAGTGAGGAACTCACCAGTTGACTCTCCAAGGCATATTCTCTATCTACAAGGTACGTGTTAGGAGTGTGATGGAATATTCCCCTCTTGCCTGAATGATTGCAGCTCCTACAACAATCATGAAGCTTAACACCATCTAGGGCAAAGTAGTCCTCCTGAACAGTACCCCATCCACCACATTCAACACTTGCTTCTTCCACTACTGTTGCACACTATCAGCGGGATGTACTGTTGACAAGATTCACCACCCTAATGCTCCTTCAACGGCACCTTTCAAACTCATGATGGTTTGCAACTAGAAGAAGGGCAGCAGACACGTGGGAAAGGGAAAACATCACCAGACGCAGCCTTCCCTCCAAACCACGCCCCATCCTCACTTCCTCTTACTGTTCTTTCATTCGTGCTGAATCACATTCCAGGAGTTCCCTTCCTACATGAGCTGAGGGTACGTGCACTTTTTTCTCTGCATCGGTTCAGCGAGGCAGCTCACCAACACCACCTCAAAGGTGGTTCAGGGTGGGAAATATTAGTCTATCCAATGATATGCATCCTGTCAATAAGTTAAAGCAAGTGTCTCAACTTTCTGTTCAATCTGTCAATCAATAAACAAGGGCACATTGTCCATGATAACAAGCATGGGGCTGGATGAACACAGCAGGCCGAGCAGCATCATAGGAGCAGGAAAGCTTGACGTTTCGGGCCTAGACCCTTCATCAGAAATGGGGGAGGGGAAGAGGTTTCTGAAATAAATAGGGAGAGAGGGGGAGGCGGATAGAGGATGGATAGAGGAGAGGATAGGTGGAGAGGAGGCAGACAAGTC